>OY757920.1:41125450-41170450 GCA_963585895.1 Sepioteuthis lessoniana
ATTCCAGACACAACAAAAATCATTAAAAGCCAGTGACAACCCAAAAATCTTAAAAGAACACTCACCTCTTCTATATTCGGAAAAAAACACAACACAAGTTTACAAACGCAATAATAAACGATGCAAGATATGTGATATGATTATAGAAGGTAAAATCCTATGCCTTTAAAACCCCGGAAACAAACTTCAAAATAAATAAAAACTTAAGCTGCAACTTAAAAAACGTAGTCTACATAATTTAATGTAGCGAATGCAAAGAAATATACATAAGGTCAACAGAGACCGTTAATACAAGGACATCACTACACAGGACTAATATCAAAATAGAAGAAAACAGAAAATTAAATGTTTCGAAGAACCTATACCAATGTAGTCACAGTAGATTTAATTTAATGTCACCATATCAAACCAACGACTACACGCTACTAAAGGAAAAGAATTGTAAAGATAAATCTAAACCAAACTTGAATAAGGCATTAATTTTACACCAACACAAATGGAAATAAACGCATATATATATATATATATATATATATATATATATATATATATATATATATATATAAAAGTTCACACAAAAAATCTCATGAAACACATTAAAACACACTGAGATAAGTGAAATTGGAAACATCTCCAACACACACACACACACACACACACACACACACACACACACACACACACACACACACACACAATGTATCAATTATCAGAAGTAATTATGGACAAAGTAGGCTAACAGAAACACACTTAGAAAAAAGACCAGCATTTATTAAGAAAAAAAACATAAGGTAGTAAAAACCATACAAACTACAAACACAAAGAGAGTCCAAGTCTCATTGAATATTTCATTAACAAAACCTTGAGGCTCTCTGACTAAAATATCAAGCTGGAAACACACACACACACACATACATATATATATATTTATATAGATATAGATACATACATGTGTATATGTATACATATATATATATATACCGACAAAAACTATTAGGAAAAAGTCACCAGTAATTTCCTAACCACACTACCACATATACACACACAAAAATCCTCAAAACACACACTCACACACACATAGAGGAAAATAATTGTTAGAGAAATCAAAACCACTCCAACGAGCGTGCACACACACTCAACGACAAAAACATCAAATATCAAGGAGGAGGGAAAGCAAACGAAGGTAAACACAATATAAGAAAAAGAGAGGAACACCTCCATATAACCCCAAAACCAACTGAAAATCATTCAGACTGCAAACACGAGTGAATTCAAGTCTCATTGAGCACCCCATTAACAAGGCCTTTTGCCATATATGTTCTCTGACGAAAGCAACCAGCTAGTAACATATACGTACGAAAGAACAAAAGGAATTGATAAATAGATACAAATCTCTTCGTGGACCTACCTATTTCAATATATATGAAGACAATTTTCTCATATCCTTTCTGTACTTACCGTATCAAGAATAGCCAAGATAGACCTACTTGTATATTGCAAATTTTAAGAACGAAACAAACGTTTTTACGGTTATTAAGCGATAATGAACGCTTTTCTTTCTCGAATTCAGTTCGGCTCGGTTTCTTTGTTTAATGATGTACCAACCTTCGTGGGTTATGTAATTCCAAAGCCATCCTTCTAGAAGAACAGTGGTGGTACTATTTAACCCATAGCTGGGGGGGGGTAAAGAGCTTCATAACTTTCCCAAAGGTATTTGTCCGAAAGTGGACGTAATAGCGCGACTGAATTTGAACTCGCTTACAACGATTCTGCAGTCCATGGCTTTAACCATTACACCAAAAGGATACCTGCCTTTCTCGAAATCAATACATACATACATACATATTTATCAGTCTGTACACAGACACACACACACACATATATATATATATATATATATATATATATATATATATATATATATATATATATATATATATATATATATATATATATATATATATATATATATATATATATATATATATATATATATATATATATATATATATATATATATATATATATATATATATATATATATATATATATATATATATATATATATATATATATATATAATATTTTATATAGGAGGAGATTACAAAGAAAGAATCATTATTATCGTTTGTTTTTTAAGTCTCGTTTATTAGTCTTCAGAATCTCTTTTTTTGTGCAATGAGTTGAGAATCCATTATTACCATGGCAACAAGATTGCCTTTAAATATACAACTAATTAGAAAGTAATTTGCGGTCGTTGTTAAAAGTAATTTGCTTACACCAAGCCTAACATTATTCTAACAATAGCCAGACATGCTGTGGTTCCATTGTCAAATACTCAGTGATTATTCTCAATACTTTGTGATTTTCTTCATTTTAGGTGTCACATGGATGCCGCCGAGAAACTTGCAATTATTTAGATATTTCTCTTGTGGCGTTTATAGCATGGGTAAATAACGCCAAAAAAATCCATTCACTCTTATATAAGTCGACTTTTGATTTATCCCCAGATATTAATTTATTTTTTTATATTTATTGGCCCAGCGGTTAGAGTGTTTGCCAATGGCCCGGGAGACCTGGGTTCAATCCCAGGTCGAGTCATACCAAAGACTTTAAAAATGGTACTTGATACCACCTTGCTTAACACTCAGCATTATAAGGTACGGTTCAAGGGTAAAGTGGAGCAATCCTGGGAATGAAGTAGCGCCCTCCCCTACACCTTGGTGTAGTAGCTATCGAAAAGGGGCCTTCGGGTCACCCTCGACTATGGTCGCTAACTTTACTTACTTTTTTATGTCAATTTAGATTCGGCATGTAATATAACCAGATCATATGACCAATATATATATATATATATATGGATGACAATATATATATGCTCCCCTTGAGCTCTCTAGCGAATGAAGTAATTGTGTTGCCATTAGCGTATATGCAAGGCTCTTCGTATGAATCGAGCTCTCGGTAGCCGTTAAGCGGAAATATGTAAACGATAACAATTGGGATTCATAACCGTTTAAATTTACTTCGCTGGCGCTGGCTTCCTCGTGGCTGAGTGGTAGAATCTTGGCTTGGCGTTTAGTCAACCGGGTTTCGATCCTAGCTTCGGGAATCTAGCCCGTCTAGCCACATTGATGAGTTCTGATAGAACGGAACAGATCTGTCTGTGGATGACAATATATACATATATCAGCTAGAATTGTGTGGACAGATTAATATTATATAAAAGTTGATCCTTTTTTTATTTAATGTCATATCAAACTTCATTCTTGTTGAAGAACAGTCGTGGTACTATTCAATCTATAGCTGAGAAATAAGGAAGTTCCTACCGTTACCAAGGGTATTAATTAGTATGAAAGAGAACGTAATAACGTAGCAGCAGATCGAACTCGCTAATTTTGATGGGGCAGTCAAGCACGTTAGCAACTACTCCACGGGGACTCCTCCTGTAAAAGTAGGGTAAAGCATAAATTATCCAGGGTACTTATATATATATATATATATAGTAATAAATAGTGCACGATATCGGTGATTGAGCATAAGATGTGATAGCATAGGCACAAAGTCATCGCGGCTTGGTGTCAATCAGTTTTATCGCCAATGTGACATATACTCTATCTAAGTCATCTCTTAGATATAAGGCCTTATGCATCGTCATTAGTTTTCTTGTCATCTGGTCCTATAATTAATTGATTAATTAATTAATTTATTTATTTTTTATTTTTATTATTTATCTATCAACATACCAATTTTTTATTTAAAATCTTTTTTAGTCATTAGAGTTGATATATATATATATATATATATATATATATATATATATATATATATATATATATATGTGTGTGTGTGTGGATAGATAGATAACGGTTTCTTGCTTCCCTTCTCAGAAACCATCAAGTAAGACGAACAGTACATGCTGGGCACTGCTGGAGGCTCTAAGGATGAACCCATAAATTACGTTCTCTTATGTACTCCTACGCATGCACCCACCAATTATATATATATATATATATATATATATATATATATTAGAGATGCGAGTTTGTATTTGCCTTTACTCAAGTCCTCCAATACAGGCATGTCCTCCAATACAGGCAAGTTCAATTTTTAAGTGGCCTATAGCTGATTTTAGATGACACTTTTTCTATTCCGACATCAGTTGACTTAGAAAGGCTAAAGAGCCCAGGGCAAGGTAGAAAAGAGGTCTCCGTGTCTTACCAAAGAACATTAGTGTCAAATTCCAGTGTCCTTTTTGGAATTGAACTGTTTTTCATTACCAGTGATGATTATGTCATAATGAGATATTTTTATTTTTATTGTAATATTATAGTGTGTATTTTTCAATTAAACAAATCATTATAATTATCCAACAGACATAAATAAAAGCTAATTATTGAGTACTTCAATTTATCTATTTGCCGTTTCTGATGATGTAAATTCGAGAAATAGCTTTTAGTCGAATATAATGTTTAATTGCTACCAATGGTGGTTTTTAAGCAGCTACCTAAAAAATGATTTTTTTAGTGTTGAGAAAGATAACTATTCAAAAAGGTTACTTTCTCTAATTTGATTTGGAATTCATTTTCTTCATTTATCACCTTTTTTGTCCAAAATTAATAGAGAAACATGGGTACATTTTTGTCGTACAAAGACATATTACTACTGACAAGCTGAATAAACTTCAAAAAGATACTTTTACGACTTCCAATTTACAAAGGACATTTATGTAGAATAAACAAAAATAACTTGAATTACCAATTTTATTTTGTGTAAATACCTAAATATTTTAAGATAAAGAAACAATTGTTTAATGCACTGTAAAAAAAATTACATAGCAAATGTTGTTATATAGCCACAACCAACTTTACATATACATGCATGCAGAAACATAACGACGCAATGAAGACGAGCGGACACAGGTCTTTAGAAAAATATACCTCTCACTTTATTGAAAGGGTTGTATGTGAGAGGGAGTTGGAGACCGAACAGAACTGCAACATATTGACCCCTACTCTTATGGCCATAACAGTGTTTCTTTCCCGTTTTACTGGGCTGCTCAACCCAGCCTCTCTTGGAAATGGTCATCATTCCAGCATCTTCTCTCCAACTGAGGGCCCCCTCTGCTGGGTGCTCGTTCTCTCTACCGCATCTTATCACCAACTAACTCGAACTTCCTGTGCACCGAGTTATATCATTGTTTTACGCCCACTCAATTCAACCTGTCGACAGTCAAGGTTGTCCCCTTGATACCTTCGACCAGATGCACCTGTTATTTACACAGGTGCATTTCCCTATTTTGAGAGCTCGACCGGGGTCAATATGCAGCAATGTATTATTCTCGTCTCTCAATCTCATTTGCCCTTTAAACCTCCTTGCTGGACGTGGCTTTAAATACACCGATTCCTCTTCTACAGAGAGGTAAGATCCTTCCTCCTTTGAAGGCCTAGGCTATGACTTGAAGGAATGGCGAGTTAGCCCCTTACAGAGATGCAGTCGCCATATTCTAAAAACCTAGCCGGTTTCTCTCTTGTGAAATGTGGAGTATCCCTTCATAACCATTATTTTCTGATCGTTTGTAGTATTCTTTACGGTCTAATTTTTGGGTCAAATAGAATCGTTCAATCACTTACGAAGAATTATTTTTATAATCATTATTTGTTTAAAACCCAAGAGCTTTTTGCAAACTATTTGTGGTGGATACGAATACTTGAAAATCGAATAATAAATGCTCATTAACAATTCCAAGAAACCATTTAAATATGTGCAAACAAATGATTATTATTATATATAATGGATAGTATTTTATCAAGCAAATGATTTATCAAACAAATGATTATCATTATATATAATGGTTAGTTTTTATCAAACAAATGATTTATGAAACAAATTTTTTATTGAACATATGATTTATCAAACAAATGTTTTATCAAACAAATGAGTATCATTATATATATTGATTACTGTTTTATCAAGCAAACGATTAATCAAACAAATGATTATTATTATATATAATAATTAGTGTTTTCTCAAACAAATGATTTATGAAACAAATGTTTTATCAAATAAATGGTTATCTTTATACATAATGATCAGTGTTTTTTGGAAATACTTGAAACCATTGTGCAAACAAATGATTAATTTAAAAGAAAATTATCCGTTTTTGATAGAAATCCTTGAAAGCTTTTAGTCATGAGTAAACAAAGGATTAATACTAAAAACATTATCAGTGTTAGATAAGAATACTTGAAACTATTTAACGGCGTGCAAACAAATAAGTTCGAGCCACTCGACTCGTTTAATCGTAAAATTACCCCCCCAAAAATTTTCGGTTACTAATGATACAGATACAGAAGTAGTATTTGGCATTGAATTTCCCACAAGGGTCCGTATACCATAAAACACCTACCAACCAACCGACCAATGACATGCACATTATATATATATATATATATATATATATATATATATATATATATATATATATATATATTATCAACCTTTTTTCATAGTGTACTGAACGACGCTTTTCCCAAGATACAAGGTTTTGTCAAAATGATGGAAATCTTGGTATCATAATTTTGGAACTCCTATAAAACCATCAAGCGTTTGTTATTTTTATGTTTATTGATTTATTATTAATTTTTTTCATTTTATTTTACAAAAATTGTTGTTTTTTACAGATGCTATCAGAAAAAATAAATCAAAATTCATTAAAATGGCAGATCTATCAGACTTTAAAACAGGTCAGATTGTTGGTGCTTGGAGGACAGGTTCCAGTGCAACAAAACCCGCTGAATCATTTGGTATAACAAGGAAAACTGTCTCGAAAGTAATGACAGCTTTTGAGAAAGAAGGAAAAGCCTCCACACGGAAGCAAAACTCTGGAAGAAAACGAAAGCTGTCTGATAAGGAGCATCGGACACTTACGCGGATTTTTAGGAAGGATCATAAGAATACTGCTCCGATAATTACAGCAAAGCTTAATGACCATCTCGAAAACCAATTTTCCTTAAAAACTGTGAAAAAAGGAAGGGGGGCAAAGCCGGATTTTAATCGAGGACTGCAATCAGAAAACCATATTTAAAAAAAAAAATTGAAATTTCCACGTGTTTCCATTATTTTGTCTAATCCCTGTATGTATGATATGGTAAGTCATGAGTCACAAACTGAAAGGCTGACCTATGGCATATAAGTAGGAGGTTTCAGTTCAGTGTTCTCTCTTCGAAAACATGATATCCTACCAAAATTTAAGAACCTAGTCCATCGGACCATTTATAGGAGATGCGGTGCCACTCCAGTAAAGGATATAGTCGACGAATTCCGAACCCCACTAACTGATGGGTTCTTTGATGGAGTGAGGTAGATAATTAAACATTAGCAAGAAACTTCAATTAATATTATGTTGATTATTCCAACACTCCAAAATGTGTAATTTCAGAACCAAAATAGAATCTCTAAAAGATAAAATATTCAGTTTGTAAAAAAAAGACAATAAAAGAAATGAAATAATTTTATTATACATTCAGTGCTGGAAATAGCAAGCGCAGTCTCAGTTGGGCCTAGATTACATTTATTAGGAACCTATTTATTGCGATAAGAATATTAATGTTTCTCTAATCGTCCAGGGAAGAGTATATTTTCGGAGGGGAACTTTTAATGATGGATGATTCGAAAAAAATAAAAATGAATCAAATAAAAATGCACCAATCGCCGTAGTTTTTGCTAATCAGAATAGCCGGTTGCTGTATCTGCCCAAGTTTCACAATACATCGTTTTAACTACCCATTTTCTTTCTTCAAGGGACTTTTTTTTAAAGTCCAATTTGCCCTGTCCAAGAAAGAAATTGTATTTTTAACATGCAGGACAAAACCAGCGGAGTTATTGATTCCCTGGAGAGGATATAGATGCTGATAAGTCGTTTTAAAAAAGTCCCAGAAAAAAAATCTATCTTTATTACGAGAGTTACTTCACGAAGAAAGATGCCCCCAAAGATGCGGGGAAATTGTGGTTGTCATAAATAATTTCTTTTTTTCACTTCTGAAAAAATCTTATATTCGAATGTACGTGTGAGACATGGGTATATTTTTTTACTATTTATTTGCGTTTAAAATGGTTACAATGAGTCAGAGCAAAGTGTTCTTTCCTCTTGCAATAAATATTCTACCTCCACAGTTCAAAAACATCTATCTCATCAGCACAATGGAAATACAAGACTGGGAAGTGGGGGGAATGGTTATCCACTGGGAATTGTGCAAGAAATCGAAATTTGACCATGCGAACAAATGGTATATACACAAACCAGAATACGTCCGGGAGAATGGGGCGCAAAACATTCTGCGGGATACTGAGTTAAAAATAAATCACCTAAACCCGGCCAGAAGACCAGACCTTGGACTAGTATAAAAAAAAAAAAAGAATCAGCAGTCTAGTAGATTTTGCTGTACCGGCGGTCCACGGAGTGAAAATCCAAGCAAACGAAAAAAGAGACAAATGCTAATACCGTGGAAGAGACCTAAAAAGCCAACAAGCATGAAGGTGACGGTCATACCAATTGTAATCGGGGTACTCGGAACGATGCTCACATACTTCCTAAAGGGTTTGGAAGAATTGGATATCAGAGGACGAGCAGAGACATTCGAAACTACAGCATTGTTAAGATCGGTCAGAATACTAAGAAGAGTACAAGAGACTTGAGGAGACTTGCTGTCACTCAGATTTCAGCAAAAGGCCACCTCCTACGTCGGCGTGAAAAACCCGCAATGAATAATAATAATAATAATAATAATAATGATTATAATGATAATAATAGTAATAATGACAACACCGTAAGAACCAATCATATAAAAGCAATAATAGATAAGACGCAACAAAATAGCAAATGGAGGTTATGAGGTGACAGAGACAAAACCATCAATCACATAATAAGCGAATGCAGCAAATTAGCACAGATGGAATATAAGACTAAACGTTAGTGGTTGGGCAAGGTGATCCATTGGGAAATGTGCAAGAAATTTGACAATACGAACAAATGGTATATGCACAACCCAGCACCTGTCCCAGAAAATGACGCACATAAACTCCTATGGGACTTTGGCATATAAACGGATTACCAAATCTCGGCCAGAAGACCAGGCATTAAAATAATTAATAACAAAAAAAGAGAACTTGCAAAATTGTAGACTTTGCTGTCCCGGTTGACCACAGAATAAAACTGAAAGAATGTGAAAAGAAGGATAAGTACCTTAACATTGCTAGAGAATTGAAAAAAACTATGAAACGTGAAAGTGACACATACTAATCATGACTGGTGCTTTTGATACAGTAACCGAAGGGTTATTAAAGGGATTTGGGGATTTGGATGTAGGAGGACGTGTGTAGACAATCCAAACTACAGCGATATTGAGAACGGCCAGAATACTAAGAAGACTCCTTGAGACTTGAGAAGACTTGCTGTCACTCAAAACTCCAGTGAAAAAGCATCAGCTAAAACTGAGTACAAGACTAAATACGACTGGGTGGGCAAGGTGATCCACTGGGAAATGTGCAAGAAATTTAAATTTGACCATACCAACAAATGGTATATGCACAACCCAGCACCTGTCATAGAAAATGACACACATAAACTCCTATGGGACTTTGACATACACACGGATCACCTAAACTCAGCCAGAAGACCAGGCCTAATAATAATCATAAAAAAAATTATCGACTTTGCTGTCCCAGCTGACCATAGAATAAAACTGAAAGAATGTGAAAAGAGGGATAAGTACCTCGACCTTGCTAGAAAATTGAAAAAACTGTGGAACATGAGGGTGACGATTGTACCAATTGTGATTGGTGCTTTTGGCACAGTAAAGGATTATTAAAGTGCCCAGAGGACTTGAAAGTTGGTAGACGAGTGGGGATCATCCAAACGACAGCATTATTGAAAACGGCCAGAATACTGTAAAGAGTCCTGGAGATTTGAAGAGACTTGCGATCACTCAAACTCCAGTGAAAAACCATCAGCTAACGCTGATGTGAAAAACTCTTAAGTCATAATGATAATAACCATAATAAATAATCGCTAATAAAAAACAAAAATAGCCATTGTTTAATGTAAGATGACACTTACTTTCTCTTCCTACTTGTTTATATTATAAAATCTTGGATGACGATTTGATATAATCCTTTTTCGCAGCCATATACGTTTATAGTTGAATTACTAGTACACCGCTGTTTGCAAAGTTCAAATATTCTAAGTTGTCCGATACTGATCTGTATTCTTAAATCGAATGTCAAATTTTCCAAGAAAACTACGAATTTTTTAACATATTCACGCATTTTTGCCACGACGTTTACTCAGATTACTGCCAGGAAAATGCGTAGGGGTAAATTTTATCATTCACTTCGCATGAACAACTCTTGGAAGGGAAGTAAATACAATAATTGTTGAACTGTCACCAGTTCGCAAAATTTATACTTTTCATTATCACATCAGTGAATTAAGTTTTATAAGAAATGCTTTATGAAATATATCATTTTGCTGAAATAATCGACTGGCAAATGTCTTTTTCCTTATCATCAATTAAATAGACTAGTGGAATTAATAGTTACTTTCGATTGAGACACACTGTGAAAAAGTAATTGCTTGTCCAGTGGGCTGGGGTTGTTGAATACACCGACTGCACCTCTGAGGAGGAGGAGGTCTTACTCCTCCTCAGAGGTGCAGTCGGTGTATTCAACACTAACGAGTGTAATGAATATGACACGAAACAATTAGATGGTGAGGTTCCAGTTTTGCTTGAGCTTTGGGGAATGAGGAGCACCCCTCCATTGTCATTGCTGCCTGGTCAACTCTGGCCCGAAATGGTAGCACCTGAGAAGGCTTTATCTATAAATAGAACTAAACTGCATACTTATGCTAAACTGAATTGTTTGAATTAGAACTGTTTGACTAAACTGAATAGCTTGAAGTAGTATTTTTCTGACAATCAAACTGTGTACTTACATTTAAACTGTGTACCTATGCTAAACTGAATTGTTTGAAAATGAATTATTTTTTACAATGAAATTGTATTTACTCTAAACTGAATTGTTTGAAATAAAACTGTTTTGACATTTAACTTGGTGGAAGCAGAATTTATACTAATTCGTTTGAATTAGAACTTTTTGAATAAACTGAATAGCTCGAAATAGAAATATTTTTGACAATTAAACTGTGTACTCATGCTAAACTGAATTGTTTGAAATAGAACAGAGTATCTGTATAAATATTGATTTGGCATTGAATAATCTACAATTGTTGATATATCATGATACCCAAACAATCAAAGTATTTGTTTTGATTTGTTCAGTTTCGTTTCTTTGTTTAATGGTATATCAAATTTCGTGGCTTATTTTATTAGCTACTGGAACGTCCTCTTCATTTTGAGCTTTAAATTTGGTTTCTAGTGGGCAGCAGAACGGAAGCGTATTTCTTAAAAGTTTTAGAGGCTCCTACCTTTTATTCTGAAAATGTACAGACTTTCCCCATCTTCATGAAAGACTATCTGGAAACTCGTGAAGATAGTTGGACAGAATTACCAAATTGTTAAATGTTATTCTTTTGTTACCGGGCTTAAGTGACAACCCAGTTCGTTTATCTGAGAATTAATCTTTTATTTATTACGGACTTTTTGCCCTCATCTTGGTAGTTTTTGTGTTGTTTCTACGGTTCCAGGTGAGCATTGTCAGAAGATAGCGGTTTCAATTCCTACCCAAGCCGGCCAGAGGTTTACTTGGTCAAAAACGTGGTGCGATAGACAACTATGGAAGGCAGTAATTACTGGGGATACGGTTACAAGACTCAGAATTCCTATCCGAGGTCGCGGTTAATCACTTGAAGAAGGCCAGAGGTGAAATTTGGCCGAAGCGTAGTGAAGAAGAAACAACACAAAAACTACCAAGATGAGGACAAAAAGTCCGCAAAAAATAAAAAAAATTATTTCTTAGATTAAGAAGCCTCATCTCAAAATGATTCCAATTAAAGACAATTACCAGTTCGTACACTTTCTGATATGTTTCCGAAAATAATACTACTTTCTGATGACCAAAAATATAATTATGAGTTTAGACCAATGATTCAGGCATTCCTTATTTACGGACACATACAGACAAAAACAGATACACATACACATATAGATGCAAACACACAAAGACACACGCCTACACTCACACAGACACAGACACAGACGCACACTCATACACACAGGGTGAATTCTCGACTCGTAATGACCAACGTGATTGATTGCAATACCTTCGTAACTGAGTTCGAGCTCCAGTCAGGCAATTGTGTTCACTTTTTGGCAAATACCATTGAGAAAATATGAAACTCTGTATCCGTACCCGCACATTGACGGGTTTAATAGAACCACTACAGCTCTAGTACAAGGACTTCAAAAACCCACGAAAGTTGATATGACATTAAACAAAACGACCAAACAAAATCAATCATGCGTATACGCACACACACACACACACACACACACACACACACATATATATATATATATATATATATATATATATATATATATATATATGTACACATTTGAATAAATCATCATCATCATGTCGTGCTGGTAGCACGGATATCCCTGACCCTCTCTCGCCACTCCTCCCTATCGTTCATCGCCCTAGGTAGGTCTTCTGGACAACATCTCGTATCCTCACACAGCTGCTGAATGTATGTTCGTGCTGGTCGTCCTGCTTTTGCACGGCCATGTGTGGGGGTCTATAAGAGTACATCTCTTATGAGTTCGTCCCTGCTTCTCCAGCAGTGTCCTGCATGTCTGGTTCGTCTAACTTGAATAGTTTTCGTGATAGGAGGCAGGTGGCCGTACATTTGGTGTCTTGTGGGGTGTTGTCGCCAGGACTTGTTCAAGATTGCTCGCAGCATTCTTGTGTAATTGCCGTCTAGCTTCTTCTACAGCCGTTTTGTTAGAGTCCATGTAGTGAACCCATATAGCAGTATCGATGTGACCGCTGCCTGGAAGAAACTGCGTTTCATTTTATCGGTTAGGTCTGATTTCCATATAATCGATAGCCTATTGATAGCTGTCCATGCTTTCGTTAACCTCGTGTCGATGTCCTTTTCGGTTGATGCGACGCTGCTTCCTAGGTAAGTGAATTTGTCTACTAGTTTAATAGGGGTTCCGTCTAGAGTGGAGATGTCCCCCGTTTGATTATAGCACATATATTCCGTTTGAATAAATATTTACATATATATTTTTATTTGCTGTGTAAATACAGAAATAACTCATTAAGTACTTCCTACATTGTACTCAGCATACATTACTCAATACTCGATATAAAACCACAGAGAGTGAGACTTCGTGGCTCCAGCTATGGGGTAAATAGGGCCAATATCGTTCGCCTTTGGGGATTGATTTGGTATTTGATAATCCATGAGAAGAGATATTCAATTAAACAAAGAAATCAAACTAAACGAGTGCTAGTAGCGTATTGACTAATATTCTAGACTACTACATCGTAGTTTAACCGGGCTATAGGCCTAATGAGTAAATTGTTCGCCAATGGTCCGGGAGACTGGTGTTCAATCCCAGGTCGAGTCATACCAAAGACTCAAAAAATGGTACTTGATTCCGCCTTGCTTAACACTCAGCATTATCAGGAAAGGATCAAGGGTAAAAGGGACAACATCCAGGGAAATGAATTGCACCCTCCCCTTTCACCTCGTTGTAGTAGCTATTGAAAAGGGAGCCCTGGGGTCACCGTCGACTACAGTCGCTTACTTTATTTACGTTACTTACTTACATAGTAGTAAGCCAAAATATATGATAAGATATGCAGACAGAATAGATTGTTTTGACACTCAGTCGCCATCCGTCCCTATGAGTCATCACTCTTGTTAAATCATCAATATGGCACTTAATGTGTTTAAAGGGTTGAGGAATGTACATTTTTGCTTGTCGGCCAACAATGGTGAGTCCATTTGTAGTAGTCCATTGAAAAATTTCGCTTATGAAATTATCCTCTATTCTCCAGCCCTGTCCACTATGAGTTGTTCAAAATACCATGCAAAATCTTTGTGCTTTTTCATCTTGCTTTTTCTCCATACATTTTGTTAGGCTTCAATTCTCTCTCTCTCTCTCTCTCTATATATATATATATATATATATATATATAATATCTATCTCTGTCTGCCACCAGACAGGATTTGACTCAATGTCTTTTTTATAGGGTGGGTTTTTGAGGAAGAGGAAGGTCAGGCATGAGCATCGATTCGAACCCTGCTGGACAAGGTTGGTCATAGATTTATTGGGTGCAATGTGAGCTAGGTGACGATGCTGGATATGTAATGTGAGTCCGGCACGTATGCCTGCTCATAGCATGGACCTGAACCAAAGGTCTAGTTCTATGATTTCCTTCGCCCAGCCTTGATACCCCATCAGGCACGAATGCCAGATTACTGAGCTAAAGAGCCCGAGAAGTATACATGTATATCGGAAATGCAAAAATTGTCAGCGAAAATACCATGTCAAAGATGATGGCAATGTAAAAACAGTGTTATGGGTTTTCTTTACAGGTGATAATGTTTCTTTTTATCTATCCTGCTATATATATATATATATATATATATATATAATACATCAAGGTGAAAAAAGGTTTTGTGAGAGAAAACTTCCTCAAGCCAGTGGTCTTATTGTGCTCTCCGTATAATCAGTCGTGTCCATGAAAATAATTAGGAGGCATTACTTTCGAAGCATCCTTTAATTAATATTGTATCTGCTGATGTAATAATTTAACGGTCATCCAGCAAGACAACCATTTTGAATGAAAGAGCCCTCTTCATGACCCCCTCGTCTACACAACCGCTTGACTGGAATTAATTTTTTTTTCCAAGGGCATTCAGAAGCATTTGGTGCCATCTTGTAGGTAAAGTGATCACGTGGTCACTTTGGAACAACGGTACGTTTCAGCCGTTGCAAAAAAGAAGAAAAAAGAGAAAAGAAAAAAAGAAAGGCCCCAATTCTCTAATCCTCCAAGAAAGGCAATCTCTTAGTTTTCCCTCTGTCTTTTCAAAATTTGTCCTTCAACATATAGAAGCGTATGTTGTGAGATTGTGCGTGTACGTGTGTACTTTGGAGCGGGAATAGCGCGAATGGTTAGTAGAGAATATGTCTTTGTTGTATTTTAAAAGAATACGCCATCCGTTATTGCTTGGAAGAAGTCAATCAGACTTAGTTGCCGATCCCCTGAGATTTTTCGGATTCCATAGAAATGGCACTGATCAATCAGAAAAGCCGGAATTGTCCAGCGTTTATAAGCGGTAAGGACAAAGAATTAGGAAAAAGTTACTTATATCAGACCAAGAATTATGTCAGAGTTGACAGTCCTTGATTTTGTACAAATGGCAGGTGAAATAATTTTGGCATACGCCCCAAGAATATGGAAGGACAGGAATAGTCAAAGACTTTTGCAAATTGTTGATTTATACAAGACAATCAAACAAGTTCAAGAATCTTGTTGCTTGATTTGGATTTTTTAAAATATCCTCTATTGTATGTTTACTTAAAAAAAAGAAGTATTTGATTGGAATTTCCATTGACGTAAACTCAGATGCACAGCAAATGAATTGAAATAAAAAAAATTAACCTCCTACCTACCAATACTTTAAACATCGGGAAAAATATCTGTTGTAAAGATATCTATTGCCTGTATTTACACAACCCGTTGGCCACGTGTGGGATGGGAAACAAAGTCAATTTTTAAGCAGAGTACAGATGGTTGGTTTTCCTTATTCTAAAGTGGTTGCCCAACCAAGTCAAAAGAACCGAGTCCATTCTATTATCAAATCATAGATTGAGTTTGCGGAAAACTTCGCTGTGTTTTTAGTTGAACATTTGGTTTGATTTGGTTCCTTTGTTTAGTGGCATATCAACCTTTGTGGGTTATTTAATTTGAAATCCATCCTAGTAGAAAAACAGCTGTGATACTATTTAACCTATAGCTGCGAGGGATAAGGGGGTTTCGAATTTTCCATGTGAATTATTTGGAAAGTGAACATAACAGCCCGATTGGAGTTCGAACTCGCTTACTTAGAGTCCGCAGTCCAATACTTTTCGCCATGGAGATTTTCTCCCTTTGAAGATTTCGAAGCCACGTTTTCACCAGGAGGTGGTTTCCATAGGAAACTATTTAAAAAACAAAATTAATTTATAATTAAATGATAATATTTTAAACATGATCGGTCTAACAAGTCAATAGGTCGACATTTAAAACAGTTTTAGTTATTAAAAAAGAGTCCGTCCAATTGTATCTTTAGAAATCTCTCATAATTATCATATTCACCGGAAACTGATTTCATTGAACGTATTCCATGAGAGAATATTGACTCCTTTTAAAGATTTGATCTTGATTCGTTTGTGATCAATATTTTACCTCGAAACCATCTGACAATCATGCCCAGTCAGGTAGCGCTGTAGAATACACCGACTGCTTCTCTGCAGAGGGGTAAGATCTTCCTCTCCCAACGAGTATCCTGGGTATGACACTAATCAATCTGATGGTGAGGTTCCAGTAATGCTGGAGCTTTGGGGAATACAGAGCCCATCTTAATTGCCATCGCTCCCAGGTCCTTATCTATGAGTCAAATAGAACTAAACTGCTTTGGTTTCTTTGGTTTCTTTGTTTAATTGCATATAAACTCTTTTTAGGTTACTTATTTAATGCATAAAGCCATTCTTCTATTTAACCTATAGCTGGGAGGATAAGGGGGTTAATGTCTTTCCCAAGGGTAATTGCCCGAAAGTGAACGTAATAGCGCGACCAGAGTACGAACTCGCGTACTATGATTCCGCAGCCCATCGCGTTAACCATTACACCACGAGGACCCCCCCCGTACTTATCTATATGTATACTAAACTGAATTGTTTGAATTAGAACTGTTTGACTAAAGGGAATAGCTTGAAATAGATATGTGTGTGACAATTAAACGGTGAACTTAAATTTTAACTGCGTAGTTATGCTAAACTGAATTGTTTGAAATAGAACTGATTATTTGTATAAAAATGGATTTGGTGTTAAATAACCGACAATGGTTGATATGCCATTAAACCCTATCACCAACCAACCAACAAACCCATTTGGCAATCAGAAGAAGGTAGCGTTAGAAAGTCGGTCGCCTTCAGTCGGCCCAACCTTGTTGAGCCGGAGTTGGTAGCAGGTTAAGACGTTGCCTGAAATTTCCATTCGCAATAACCCTGTGAATGACAGGCTCGTTAGCGGGACAAAGCGAGGAAATTATATACGCAAGATTTCTCTTGGTGTGCAATTAGTTGTCTTTGTCTACCGGTGACACAGGAGTTAACAGTTTTGGCCTTTTCCTTGCTGCCACACTTAAGTCAACTTGCTACGTAATTAACACGCCTGGATGTTGTTGTTTTTTAATTTTATTTGTCTTTTTTTTTTTTTCGGCGCAAGAATCGGCTGTGAACAAATGTTAATCTTGTTTAACGCTACGCTAGACATCTTCAAAGTGTTTAGATATTACCGGCTGTATCCGTAAAAAATTAATATATGCTTAAAAATTGCACGAATTTAAACTAACAATAAAATTCCGCAATAAATCGTTGTCGATTTTTATTTCTCTTTTAACATTTGGTTAATAAATAATAGCAAATACACTTAAAAATATATTTAATAGAAAAAAAAAAGACAATTAATTTTGTGAAGGAAATTTGTATGTAAATCTATTTGCCTCATTGACTGGTTCATTGATTTTAACGACATATCAACGCGGCTAGAGTTATTTTTTACCAAGTAGTGAGGGAATTACGTTCATTGTATTTTCATAATTCCTTTTGATGCAGTTGTTTCCTAAGAGGGTTTGATCGGTTATTTGATTGCAAGTATTCACAGATTATACAAATAATTTGCATATAGTTAGATGAATTCAAGTAATCCAATCTAACCCTAATCATTTTATGATTTCAATTAATTATTTCGTTTTAATTACGGTATTTATTTGCGCTCAGTTATATTGTTTCAAGTAACTAAATCCCATATAAATATTTATAGCTTCAAATAACTATTTTTAATACAAAAATATATAGCTATAAAGCATCAACTGTTATCTTTAAACATATGTATTTGACCCAAGGGTAGGATCCTAACAATTATTAGAGCTCCGGACCAGAGTGGACATAGGAATAATGGCAATGAAGGGGGACTCCACATTCCTGAGATTTCCAGAAGTGGAACCTCGTCATCAGATGTAGTTTTGTATCATATGCCAGAAACTCTTGTTTTTTTTTTTTTGAAAGCCAATGCCACCTCTGAAGGGAATACAGTCAGCGTATTCTAAACTTCACCGATAAGGCGAAGATGCCTTAATTTAAACTAAGGTTTCGTTTCTTTATTTAATGGCACATCAACCTTTGAGGGTTATTCAATGCCATTGTGATAGAACAGCAGGGGTTTCATGGGTATTCTAGTCATTGTTTGCTATTTGAATCTGTTTTGGGTTTTTCTCCATGTTATTTTGCCAGGTTGACTTCTTGGATATGAAGGCTGTAAAGGAATTGTATGGAATGAACACAGGAAAAGAAGATAGGAAGCCCATATATATTTGATATTTTGACTTTATTTCTGGGTTTAACAAATATTCAGTGGACGAGGAAATTATTCCTGAATCCAAATGAAATGGGTTCTTCTCCTAAACAAGTTGTTAGTCGTTCTGATATATATATATATATATGTCTAAATTTTGGTATTTGAGGCGTTAACAATTTGTAAGACGTTTTGGGGGAGATATGTCTAATTCCTGTGTTTTTCAGTTCGTTATTCGATAGTTTTCTTTTTTATATTTTGGTTGTGTGTTAACCGAGACGCCTGCTACTAGGGAAAGGTTAGCCAGCGCACCGTCTAAAGACAGATGTATTGGACCTTCCATCCACAGTAAGAATGATTAGTTATGTTTACACTTCGCCTGTCAAAGGGTTTCTTCCTTTTGCCGAGAGGGTTCCTTTTTGCGGATGCGTTGTCCCTTTTCCTGTCAGGGGCTTTTGGGAGTTTTTGCATTTTTTTTATATTTGTTTTTAGTTAAATTTTAATTTTCTTTTTCTGCCGACTACAATACTATTTAATCCATAGCTGAGGGAATAAAGGAATGCATATCTTCTCCAAAAGCTTTAGTCCAATAGTAAACGCAATCGCTAGAGTGCATTTCGAACTCGTTTTCTACCAGTTTCCGGTCCAGCACTTTAGATATTACGAATTTAATCGTTGGCGATTTCTGTTCCTCCTGGAAATTTAGTGAATTAACAATGATCCCTAAAAATAAAAAAATGAATTAAATATCAAAAGTTACTTGAACTGAAAAAAAAAACGATTGACCTTTTAAAGTCAAAAAGTCACATTTGAAGGAAATTTATATCTCATACACATTTTCGTTTCAATGCAGACACAATGTCGACAACGTATTAAAAAACAAGAACTTACTTTTCGTTCACGGTAAAAACTAGAACAAATACTATATATCAATACATGCAATAAAAAGATGCGTTGTAGTGTAAAGATTATCGTAGTAAGATGATTGACACGACGATATGAGTTCAAATCCTCGACGAGACTGTTTGCATTTCACATAGCAGTAGTAACTTTGGGAAAGGCATGAATTCAGTTATTCTCCTTCCAGTTATGGGTAAATAGTAGGGTAGACTGCGGTCTTTAACACTGCTAAAGCAACCATCTCGGTAAAGAAAACTTTGCATTAAAACCTGTTAAACTCTGCTAAAAATTGACCTTGTGTACTGAGAGGTTGGTAAATTCCTATGCACAACCAAAAAGGAGCAGTAGGAATATTTAGTATATTCCTACTGTTTGTTTTTGGTTGTATGCATTTTGGTTTTAAAAGTATTACATCTTTTATTTTACCCTTTTCATATCGCTTTTCGTTCTGCGAGGTATAGACTTAGAATTGAGAACAGTTTATGTCCTTGTACTGTATAAATGATTCGGCTGCTAACTAGGTATAATAGCTGAAATATTGTGAAAATAACTACCAAGGCGAGAAAAATAGCTCGCGACATGTAAATAATAAGTTCCCATATCAGAAATATGAACAGTTTATTTTTGTCTGGTTTTAGAAAAGATTCTGTCAGATATTTCTTCAAGAGTTGAAATAATTTTTCTTCAAATATTTCTTTTATATATATATATATATATATATATATATATATATATATATATATATATATCATAACGGTGTTGGTTGTCACTAATTCACTTTGTGGGTTTATGGCGAACCAAGTGTGATATAATTTGGAGAGAGTTTATGCGTATGTATCTTCACACACACATATACTAAACACCATTCATACGTCCACACATATTAATACGCAACTACAGACCCCCCACACAGACTCCACAAGCACACATAAAGATTTGTACACAATTCTGACGGTTTTTTACTGTATTTTTCGCCTTTTTTTTCGATTTCTTCATTGTCTTTCTTTATCTGCCTGATGATTGTTGTTTGTAAAACTTCACGAAACCTAAGGTCACAGACAAATTTCTTTGGTATTGAATATATAAAATCTAATATGGGTGCGTCGGGTTGTGTAATGGTTAGTAAGCTAGTCTAGCAAACCTTGACGAGTGAGTTCGAAACTCAGTGGGTGTCCCATTCACACAACCTTGTGTTACATCTAAGCTAAAAGCTATGTAAATTACTTCATATCATAGGATATTTCTAGAGCTTCTTTTCCCGATAATGACTCGATATGAGGGAAACAGGTATTTAATCCGGAAAACTATGATACGTTTTTTATGTTGAATGGTTGGTTGGTTGGTTGATTGTTTTCACGCACGTCGGCTCTTTTTATGTTATTCCTTACTGAAGTAACTTTGATATCTATGGTCTCCAGTATGTAAAAATATATAATTTAAACCTGTGAACGTTTTATTTTCTTAAAAGATTTTGTTCGCCCTTAGATGGAACCATTACAGGTACTAACAAAACTTATTGCATTAACACTTATGTCCTTAGGCCAGTCGGCTGGGACTGTAGAATACACCGACTGCTTCTCTGCATAGACCACTCTTCAAACGAATGTCCTGATATGACATTTAACAATTTGATTTTGAGGGTCCAGTAATGCTGGAGATTTGGGGAATGCAGAGATCCCTTCATTGCCATTGCTCCCAGGTCCAATCTAGCTCAGAGTTGTAGCACCTGAGAGGGTCTTGTCAATCGATCAAATAGAATGTTTGACTTTTAAACTCTGTGCAAAGAAATGACTTGCGCTAAATTGATTTATTTGATATAGAAGTGTTTGATCATTTAACTATGTGTAAACAAAAATGACTGATGAATAATTGAATTGTTAGTGATACATAGCATTTATTGGAACCATTTAAATTTGTATTCTCGTGCTAAATTGAAATGTTAGAAATAGAACTGTTGGATTATTTAACTGTCTGTATCTACAAAATGTGTTTACAGATCATGTTTTTAATATAGATATAAAACCAGTATTAAATAACCAACAATGGTTGATATGCCCTTAAACTCAAACAAACCAAATGATATATATGTAATATATATGTAAAACAGGATTTGGCATTAAATAATCAACAATGGTTGATATACCCTAAAACTCAAACAAACAAATGATATACGAGGTGCATACGATAAGTTTCCAGACTTTTTTTCGTATGGGCATTTAAAATTAGTGTAGACTCCTGAAAATTCAGTATGTTATTGCTATACACGTTATGAGATGACTGACCAATTTTTATGATTTCAGCTTCAAATCAACACCTACAGTAGGAATTGGAATACACCCTACTAAAGCCTGATTGTCACTGCTGGTGAATTTCAAAAATGCAATCTGACACTTTAGAAGAACGATATGCAATAAAATTTTGTTTTAAACTTGGAAAAAATGCCACAGAAACGTATGGAATGCTTCAAACTGCTTTTAGGCCATCTTGCATGAATCGAACATCAATTTTTGAGTGGCATAAGAAATTCAAAGAAGGCAGAGAGTCTGTGAGGTGTGGGAGGAGGAAGGAAGTCAATACACTAGAGTTGATTGGCCAAAGATTTAGGGTTAGGTTTACTATGCTGAGGTTTTAAGGGAGTTCAGGAAGAGATTTCCTCGGAAGAGGTCAGCACTCTTCAAATCCCTAAGCTCAGAGGCAATTGAGTAGATGAGAGAGGCTGTAACGAAGGTCATTGACACACTCACACAAGAGGACATCCATGAGGCCTTCCAGAAAATGTTGTAACGGTACAACAAGTGCATTGAAGCTGGAGGAGATCACTTCGAAGGGGACTAGAGTTTCATGTGTGTACTATCAATAAAAGTGCCCATACGAAAATAGTCAGGAAACTTATCGTATGCACCCCGTATATCTAATATATATATAAAACAGGTTGATATGCAATAAAACCAAAGCAACCCAAACTAATGTTCTTCTACACTTCGGCTTTGGCATTAAAGAACCCAAGAAGGTTGCTATGTCATTATGTAAAACAATTAGACATCCCCGGGTTAAAAATAGAAACGTATCAGCAGCGAATCGACAAGTTCTGATTGGCTGAAGGGAACTCAAATAAAAACATCATAAGGCAGAAGATGCGAGATAGGAAGCAGGAAGTTCAGTTGGCTTCGGGACACGATGATGTAATGACAGAAGCTGGAGTCAGGACGCACAACGGTGAGAACAGATCTTGCAAGGAAGCACGTGTTAGAACAACAAGAGAAAACAGAAGATAATTCAAGGTCTGTGTCTGTCTTTTCAGTTCTCGTGACATATTGTTTCTCTTTGTTTAATTAACGGGATCGACTCAGTTTTTATACTCTGGTTCGCTCTTCCCGACGACTATATAAGAAATGTGTGCACTGGATTAACGAACTGATAAGGTTATTTTCCGTGTTCGTCACTTTTTCTCACGGCGAGGTTATCACGAGGTCCGACTGACACTTAAGACTGAGAAGTTGTACAAACGCCTACTGAGACCGTATCAATCCAAACTTCCATTTGCAAACTTCTCTTTACGAGAACTGCCCGAGCGGAAGGGTTGGGTAAATATGATAAAGGAAGGATTATTATCATTAAATTGTTTGGTTGTATAATGGCATATCAACCTTCTTAGGTTATCTAGTGCCGAAACCATCCTTCTTGCCAGTATTCTTGACGTTTTCAATAATGCTGTCGTTTCCATGGTCTCCACTCGTCCGCCAACTTCCTTCTATTTAACACATAGCTAGGAGGATAAATGGGTTTATACCTAGCTCAATGATATTTGTTCGAAAGGGAACGAAATAGAGCGACAGTTGTTCAAACTTGCTTATTACGATTTTGTAGAACAGTGCTTTAACCATTACACCACGAGAACACTCTCATCAAACTGTAGTAACTGCTTTGTATTAAATAGAAGTACTTGAAACCATATAACTATAAGCAGAAATATTTTACCAAATAGAAACAGCTTTATAAAACCATCTGA
The DNA here is from genome assembly GCA_963585895.1 of Sepioteuthis lessoniana. Lineage (NCBI taxonomy): Eukaryota > Metazoa > Mollusca > Cephalopoda > Myopsida > Loliginidae > Sepioteuthis > Sepioteuthis lessoniana. The sequence continues at coordinate 41,148,954 of OY757920.1, forward strand.
GTCTATATAGATTATCAATATTAGATAAGAATACTTGAAATCATATAACTGTATAAAAAGAAATGATTTTTAGTTTAGAAGAATAATTACGTTAAAACAGATAAATATGTATAGATTCTTTTATTAGATAGGAATATTTAATTCCAAATAAGTATATGCGTAAAATAAATAGGGATTTTCGTTGATTATTTTAGTAATGAATTGTTTTCTAGCTAAATATAGAGTTCAAAGTTGTTGTTTTTTCGATTTGTAAAGGTCAAGGCGAAAAAGAACTTGTTTTGCGAAGGTGTGTCACTAAAAGTTTTAAGGGTGAAGTGTGATAAAAACATGAGTTACAGAATAGTTTGAGGAACATATAAAAGAAATGATTCGAGGTCATAGGGGCGCTCAGAGAAAGAGCAACAAAAGAAGCAGAGAGGCCGAAGACGATAAACAAGACCCTGTGATCATCCGGGAAGAATTGGCAAGGTCTATGGCTGTTCCTTTCGCCTTTCACCGCTTTTTCTCTCAATCTAAATCAGTTGGCAGATTTCCTAATCTATCTCTCTCTTTTCAGGGACAACTGCAAAAGAAAGCAGCAGTCACATTTTGTATCCTGCAACCAACACACGGGGTTTTGTGTTTATCTCTTTTTATTACGTTGTGTTTACTACAGAAATACAGAAACACCAAAGTGAAAGTACATTCACCAGATGGAGACACGGAATACTTCGACATTGTTGCAGGAGTACTACAAGGAGACACGCTAGCCCCATACCTCTTTATCATCTGTCTAGACTATGTGCTTAGGACTTCGATCGACAAAATCAGAGAAAATGGCTTCGAGCTGACTAAGAGAAGAAGCAAAAGGTACCCCGTAAAAACAATCACGGACGCCGACTACGCTGATGACTTGGCGATACTAGCGAATACGCCTAATCAAGCAGAGACACTACTGCATAGTCTGGAACGAGCCGCAGCTGGCATTGGCCTCCATGTCAATGCAAAAAAAACTGAATATATGTGTTACAACCAAACGGGCAACATTGCCACACTAGACAGAGCCTCTCTGAAACTAGTCGACAAATTCACCTACCTAGGAAGTAGCGTCTCATCAACCGAAAAAGACATCGACACACGACTGACGAAGGCATGGACAGCTATCGTTAGGCTCTCGATCATATGGAAGTCGGACCTAACTGATAAAATGAAACGCAGTTTCTTCCAGGCAGCGGTTGTGTCGATACTGCTATATGGATGCACCACATGGACGCTTACGAAGCGGCTGGAGAGGAGGCTGGACGGAAATTACACAAGAATGTTGAGAGCAGTATTAAACAAGTCCTGGCGACAACACCCCACGAGACTCCAACTATACGGACACTTGCCTCCCATCACGAAAACTATACAAGTTCGACGAACCAGACACGCAGGACACTGCTGGAGAAGCAAGGACGAGCTCATAAGCGATGTACTCCTGTGGACCCCCACATATGGATGTGCAAGAGTGGGACGACCAGCACGAACCTACATACAGCAACTATGTGAGGACACAGGATGTAATCCTGAAGACCTGCCGGAGGCGATGAATGATAGGGAGAAATGGCGAGAGAGGGGCAGGGGTATCCGCGCTAGCGGCGCGACATGATGATGATGATGACAACGGAGTTCGACTGAAACCTAAGGGGTTGTGATACAATCATAGTCTATTTTGGGCCGTGGATTGGTTTGGTTTGGTTTGGTTTGTTGGGTTTTATGGCATATCAAACTTTGACGGTTATTTAACTCCAAATCCATTTTTATGTAAATAATCTGTTCTATTGAAAACAATTCAGTTTAGCATATGTGCACAGTTTAATGGTCAAAAACATTTCCATTTCTAAGTATTCAAGCAGTTATATGTAACAATTCGGTTAAGTGTAAATACAATTTTAATGTCGAAAAACAGTTCTATTTGAAATAATTCAGTTAAGTATAAGTACGCAGTTTAAATGTAAGTACGGTTTAATTGTAAAAGTCATTTCTATTTCAAACTATTCAGTTTTACTCAAACAATTCATTTTAGCATAAGTATGCTGTTAATTCTATTTAACCCATAGATAGGACCCTTATCAGGTGCTACCACTCCGGGCCAGAGTGGACCTGGAAGTAATGGCAATGAAGGGGTACTCTGCATTTCCCAAAGCTCCAGCATTGCTGGAACCTCACCATCAGATTGTTTAGTCAATTCAGGACACTCGTTGGGGGGACGCCGTGGAGTTACATATGCAAACGAATTATTATTATTCAAAAGGAATAGATACTTGAAATCAAATAATTATGTATAAATAATCAGTATTAGATAGAAATACTTGAAACCATATAACTGTGTATAAATAATTAGGATTAGATAAGAAAGCTTGAAACGAAATAACAGTGGGTAGATTGCGTTCTGCAACAGTGCAGTGTATTGATTAACTCCCTTCGTTGCTATTTCTCTCAGGTCCACTCGGACCTGATTAAGGTCATCTCTACTTATCAAAAGCAAAACATGCCACAAACTTAACCAATCAACCAAATTACGAACTACCAGACTCTCTAAAACAAGCATGATTTTCTAATGACCTATATAAGTGTCTATAAGCATTAAAACCTCCAATAAGCAGACAGAAATTTATTTTGTTCTGTCTGCAAAATCCCTCATTAAAAAGCGTCGTCTCAGCAACTGTAACTTATGGTTTAAATGGGCAAATCGAATTTGAAATTCCGATGCATTGTTCTCTGTGACGTCATTCGTTAGTAGGCGTGTCTCAGCTCACTTCAGACATCTACATCTTTTCCTGCCTGAAACCGTCATTTTTATAATCGGTCAAAAAATGAATGGACATTGCCTAAAAGTTCATCCTTCAACAATAATATTAAAATGCTCATACTATTTCTTTGTCAGAAACTATGGAGAGATAAAAGGCCTAAAAAATTATTATTTGAGAAAAAAGCAATATCACGTGTATAACTTATTGAATAAGTACATGGACGCATTTCCCCATCTTGTTTAATATATATATGTACATAAATGTTTTCGAACAAACCTTACACACACACACACACACACACACACACACACACACACACACACACACACATATATATATATATATATATATATAAGGTTGTTCGAAAAGTTCTAAGCCTCCCCAAAAAAGACAATTGCTGAAAATTTTATTTGTGGTGACATACTAGGACTTCTTTAAAAAATCAAGAAAAATCTGAATCATTTTTTTTTCTTTCATAAGAAGTTGCAGAAAAATTTTCAGCTGCGCTCTTTTTTCTGAGTGTGGCTTAAAACTTTTTGAACAGTTTTTGTGTGTGTCTCCCTCTCTCTCTTTCATCGCCTCCATTGTCTCATAACCACAGCCTCTGAGCTTAGGGAATAACCAAAAGTCACAGGGAGCAAGGTCTGCACTATAGGGAGGGTGTAGAACTGTCTTGATGCCCATCTTGCTCAAATAGTCTGTGACAGGGATGGAGTTGTAGACTGGTGCATTGTCCTGGTGGAAATGCCACTGACACGATTTGAAGAGTGCTGGCCTCTTCCCTTGGAATCTCTTCCTGAACTCCCTTAAACCCTCAACATAGTAACCCTAACCCTAACCCTTTGGCCAATCAACTCAGGTGTTCTAACTTCCTTACTCCTTCTACACCTCTAATCATCCCTCACAGACTCCCTTCCTTCCTTGAATCTCTTATGCCACTCAAAAACTGATCCTCGATTCATGCAAGATGGTCGAAAAGCAGTCTGAAGCATTCCATACGTTTCTGTGGCATTTTTTCCAAGTTTAAAACAGAATTTTATCGCATATCGTTCTTCTAAAATGTCCTCACGTCCAGATTGCATTTTTGAAATTCACCAGCTGTGAAAATCAGGCTTTAGTTGGGTGTATTCTATTTGCTGCTCCATGAGTGTTCTGGATATGACACCAAATAATCTAATAGTGAGGTTCCAGTAATGCTAGAGCTTTAGGGAATGGGATTATCTCTTCATTGCCATCGTTTCCCGGTTCCCGGAGTGGTAGCACATGATAGGATCCTATCAATGGGTCAAATAGAATTAAGCAGGGTACTTATGCTAAACTGAATTGCTTGAGATGGAACTATTTTCACATTTAAACAGCACACTTAAGTTTAACTGAATTGTTTGAAATAGAACTGTTTTTGACAGTGAAACTCTGTACTTTTGCTAAACTGAATTGTTCGAAATGGAACTGTTTTTGACTTTGAAAATGTGTACTTAGGTTAAACTGAATTGTTTGAAGTAGAGTTGTTTTAACTTTTAACTTTGTATAAATAAAAACTATACTTATACTAAATTGAATTGTTTGAAATATTAGTGTTTATATGTCTAAAAATGGATTTGGCATTAATAACCTACAATGTTTGATGTAACATAAAGCCAAACAAAACGAAACAAGAACTATTTTACCCAGATTTAGATCCTAACAGTTACTCCTGCTCCAGGTTAGTGTTGACCTCGGAGTAATAACAATGAAGGAATACTCAAAACTCCTTAGCTCTCCAGAATTGCTGCTTCACCACCCGATACAGTTTATTGTCCTACACAGGACACTCCTTTTTGTATTCAGTATTCAGTTTCAGTGGTTTACACGTGAGTATTCTCAGTATTAAATTATTAGTATATAAAAGTTTTCTTTGTTTAATGGCATATCAACATTTGTAAGTTATTTAATGCCAAAGGCATTCTCCGAGAAGAGCAGTAGTGGTACTATTTAACCCATAGCTGGGAGGATAAGGGGGTTCATACCTTTCTCAAGGGTATTTACCCGAAAGTGAACGTAATAGTGCGACTGGAGTACGAACTCGCTTACTACGATTCCGCAGTCCAGCACTTTAACCATTGAACCACGTGGACACCCCCAGTATTCAGTTTATTTTCCGCCTCGCTGACAGAAGGTTTGAAGGTCCCAATGAGTTGCGATAAAAAAAACAACAAACAAACTCAAAACATTTAAAAAGACAGAAGATAATGAGTGTCAAAATTGAAAATATTAATGCATTCTTTATATTTAATTATTTACTGTCTTGTATCCTGTTTTACACAGAGGATGAAATGCGTTCATTTCCCCGGGAGAAATTATCTGATATAGATGAATAGCAATCTTAGTCTTTAATTTCAACAACAATTTATATTCTCGGCAAAAATCATCTTGTTATTAAAGTCCAACACTATGCCCTGCAATTATTTTCTCTTTTCTGTCTTACACTAACTAACTTTAAATTATGTCCATGGCTTTCATCTATTTTGTTTATTCCATAAATATACTTTTAAACTTCCTGAACATACATGCCACAAAAGGAAACTCAACGCATCGGCCTTGTAGCAGAAACAGTCGTGATATTTACACCATGGGGGATGAGTAGAGACTAGTTTCCTCCCGATGAGGTTGATAAGAATATCTTCATTTTTCAACATAATTTACGTGTTGTAAATGTTCCTCCGTTGTTTCCATCGGTTCTATATAGGAGTGCTTGAATCAAGGTAATAAAATTTAATAATAAAAATGGATTCCAATGCTTCTATTGTAAGATTAGCATGATTTAAACCTTCAGTACCAATGCAGCGTTATTCAATAGTGTTGAATATTAACCTTTGAAATGGCACATAAGTTGCATTAGAGGCATAGCAAGATATGCATCTATTTCTAAAAGCAAACAGGATGCAGATACCCTTATGGAAATTCTGCAAAGTTGTTTGCACATTAGTTTTCACGAATTTAGATAGATATACATAATCTGTAAGAGATTAGTTTGTGTGTAATTTTTATTTCAAACGTATTAGAACAAATTTTTTTGCACATTAGTATTACAATTGCTTCTGCACATTTAAATAGTTTTAATTATTACCATCAACCACGAATAATTCTATTCAATATTAATCATGCATTTGTACACCGTGAAGTGGTTACAAAGATTGCTATTCAACTCTAATTATTCTATTCAACATTACTCATTGATTTGCACACAGTCAAATGGTCCCAAGTCATTGCTATATGCCACCAACAATTCCATTAAACATCAGTCATTTGTTTACACACCGTTGAATGATAAAACAATTCTATTTCTAACAATTCAATTTAGCATGCGTCATTTGTTAGCACACAGTATAAATGTCAAAGAATTCTATTCGACACATTGATAGGATCCTATTCGGTACTACCACTCCGGACCAGAGTGGGCCTGGGAGCGATGGCAATGAAGGGGTACTCTGCATTCCTCAAATCTCTAGGGGATTGCTGGAGCCTCACCATTAGATTATTTATTTGGGGGTGTCCTCGTGGTGTAATGGTTAAAGTGATGAACTGCGGAATCGTAGTACGTGAGTTCGTACTCCAGTCGCGCTATTACGTTCACTTTCGGGCAAATACCCCTGGGAAAGGTATGAACCCCCTTATTCTCCCTCCAGCTATGGATAAATAGTAGGACGGACTAGGTTCTTCAGCCTTGGTGAGGCAACTAGTCTAGGAGAAGGAAAACTCTGAATTCAAACCTGTTAAACTCCGCTTAAAAATTGACCTTGTGTCATATCCTGCCCGAGCGGAGGGGTTGGTAAATAGTACCATTAGTTTATTCAATATCCCATACACTCGTTGAAGGGTGGGTATTATCCCTCTGTAGAGATGAAGTCGGTATTTTCTATAGCCCCACCCGAATGGGCTGGAGTTCATTTTACGGTATATCAACTGTTAATGGATAATCTAATCTAAGTCAGTTTTCCCCCAAGCAATCAGATTGTTCTAAGTAATTTAGTGATAATAATAATAATGGAGACGTAACGATAAATCATATAATAAGCGAATGCAGCAAATCAGCGTAAAAGGAGTATAGGGCTAGACACATCTGGGTGGAGAAGGTAATCCACTGGAATTGCACCAAGAATAGAAATATGACCATACGAACGAGTAGTATATGAACACTCCAGATTTCGTCCCGGAGAATGAGGTGCACAATGTTCTCTGGGATTTTGATAGAGAAACAGATCCCCTATTCTCGGCAAGACGACCAGACTTAGTGATAGTCAATATAAAAAAAGAGGAGCTGCCAAATAATGGACTTTTCAACAACAGAAGAAAATTTAAAGAAAATGAAAAGAGAGATAAATAGGTTGACCTTGCGAGAGGATTAAAAAAAAGAACACGAAGATGGGGCTGGTACCAATTGTAATTGCAGCTGTTGGAATAATCTCCAAAGACTTGATTGAAGGAATTGAAGACTTAGAAATCAGATGCTAAGTAGAGACCATCCTGGCTATAGCATTGCTGTAATCGGCCAGAATACAGAAAATGAATGTCAATAATGCAGTGTGTTAGATTTATGAATAAAGAAAACTCAATATCAGTGATATGGCATATATCTAAATTATATACGCGTTAAGACTGAATAAATGGCGTTTGGTGACTGTTACATTCTATCCTTTGCAAACATCAGACCAAATGGCTTCCACGTGATGAGTAATTCTTGATTAACAGTTCTGCATAATGGGAAGGGTCATCGGGTTTGCAGCAAATTCTGTGAAGAATGAATTATTTCAAATGTTGTAGTAAGATGCGCGGGAATATATTAATTCTTAGATTTGTAAATTCTCTTACTTTGTCATGCCTGATTACTTTCAATAATTATTCCCTATTATTACTTCTTTAGATTTTTTCCCATCAGTTTTAGCTGATTGTTTTTTACTGGAGTTTGAGTGACAGCAAGTCTCCCCAAGTCGCCATGACTCTTCTCAGTATTCTTGACATTTTCAATAATGCTGTCGTTTCCATGGTCTCCACTCGTCCGCCAACTTCCAAGTCATCCAGTCCCTTTAGTTACTGTACCAAAAGCACCAATCACAATTGCTTTAATTGTCACCTTCATGTTCCATAGTTTTTTCAATTCTCTACCAAGGTCAAGGTATTTATCCTTCTTTTCATATTCTTTCACTTTTATTCCGCGGTCAGCCGGAACAGCCGAGTAGACAATTTTGCAAATTCTCTTCTTTATTTTAATTAAGGTCTGATCTTCTGGCCGAGGTGATCCGTCTGTACGTCAAAGTCCCATAGGAATTTATGTGTGTTATTTTCTTGGACACGTGCTGGGTTGTGCATATACCATTTGTTTGTATGGTCAAATTAAAATTTTTTGCACATCTCCCAGTGGATCACCCTCCCCACTCAGTCATGTCTAGTCTTATACTACTTCTGTGCTAATTTGCTACATTGGCTTATTATGTGATTGATGGTTTCATCTCTGTCACAGCATAGCCTACATTTTTTATTTTGTTGCGTCTTATCTATTCTCGTTTTGATATGATTGGTTCTTATGGCGTTGTTTTGTGCTGCTATTAGGAGAGGTTCTGTTTCTCTCTTAAAGTTCCCTTTTCTTAGCCGGTCCCTGGTTTGTCGTGTGAGATATTGTTAATAGTCGTTTAAAACGCGAATAGATTTGTTTTTCTTCCCATTTTAGTTTCATATTTATTTTCTTTCTGTTGTTCATCGTGTTGTCAGTATCGTTTCTGATGGCTGTAAACAGTCCTCCTTCGTAATTTCCTATGTAGTTTTCGAATCGTTGTATCGATGCGTCAACGCTCTCTTCGACATTGGCAACTCCTTTTCCTCCCTATTTTCTTGATACATATAGTCTGTCAACGTCGTCTCTGGTATGTAGCGCCTTATGCATGGTCATTAGTTTTCTTGTTCTTTGGTCCATTTGTTTATGTTCATCTCTGGTCCACTTGAGAAAGGGTCCGGAATATCTAAGGAGGGGTATAGCCCAGGTATTTATCACTTTTATAAAGTTTCTGCTAGTGAGTTTTGTCTCGAGTAGTTTTCAAGTTCTCCTGCAATATTATTCTTTGGAGAGTTTTTCCCTCCAGTGTTAGCTGATGGTTTCTCACTGGAGTTTGAGTGACTGCAAGTCTCCACATGTCTCCAAGACTCTTCTCAGTATTCTGGCTGTACCTTATTCTTTAGTCTGGATTATTTCGACTTCTCCTCCTCCGGTCACCTTACCAATCCTTTGCAGATTGTTCCAAGTGCACCCACCACAACTGGTATCACCGTCAGCTTCATGTTTCATAGCTCTTCAGCGCTCTAGCAAGTTCCAAATATTCATCTTTTTTTTTTTATTTTCTTTTAATTTGATTATGTAGTCTGCCTTGACGGCTAAGTCAACTATTCGGCTGGTTCTCTTTCATTGATGACTGTCACTAGGTCTGGTTGTGTGACCGGGATTAAGAGATCTGTTTGTATCTCAAATCCCAAAAAATTAGATCCGACTTATTCTCTAAGACGGATTCCGGGTTGTGCATATACCTCTTTTTCGTATTGTCAAATTTAAAGTTTTTGCGCAATTCCGAGTAGATCCTTTTCCTCACCCAGTCGTGTCTTGTCCGATACTCTTTTGTTCTAATTTACTGCATTCGTTTCTTATATGATTTATTTACTCCTTGAGAGTCTCAAAACGACATAACGTGCATTTCCAATTTAGTTGAGTCTTATCTATTTTTGTTTAAACTATGTGTGTCTTTATGGCGTTGTTTTATGTTACTATTTGAGGAGATTCAGTTTTTCTCTTAAGGTCTCCTGTTTTTAGCCATCTCCCATTCTTCTGATTTGAGATTTCGCTTGTCTGTCTAAGGGAATGTTCATACTTTAGTTTTTCTTTCCATTTTTGTTTTCTAGTAATTGTTGTTCTGTTGATCCTTGTATTGTTTGTATTGTTTCTAGTGGCTGTAATTAGCCTTTGTTTGATCTCTTTTTGTTTATTTTTATTTACTCCTTGAGAGTTTTTCTCATAAGCGTTACCTGAGGTTCTTTCACTGAAGTTTGAGAGACAGCGGGTCTCCTCAAGTCTCCAGGACTCATTGCAGTATTCTGGCCGTTCTCAATAATGTATTTCTTTGGATGGTCTCCACTCGCCCTCTTGCTTCTGTGTCCTCCAGTCCCTTTAAAATCCTTTACTGACTGTAACAAAACACCACTCACATTTGGTATAATCGCCACTTTCATGTTCCACATTTTTTTATTTCTCTAGCAAGGTCTAGGTACTTATCCTTATTTTCATTTTCTTTCAATTTAACTCTGAGGTCAGCTGGGACAGCAGTGTCCACAATTCTGCAAATTCTTTTTGTCTTTTGTTGATTATTATAAGGTCTGGTCGTCTGGCCGAGATTAGGTGATACGTTTTATGTTAAAATTTAATTATTATTATAATTATTTCAGTTCTTAGGAGTTTTCCCCACCGGTGAACTGGTGGCTTTTCACTATAGGTCCCTTTTGGGAAAGTATTTATTCATTTAATTACCTTTTTGTTGTCTGTATTTTCTTTTCTTTTATTTTTTATCAGCAGTCATTGGAGTCGATTGCTTTCAAGTTGCTTAGGAGGAAATCGTTTTCATACGTTCATTTGGATATGAGTTTTGGATGTTTATTTGGAAAAAAATTTATTCTGGAAATGTAATCATCGCCATTTAACCGTCTTTTTAGATATGACGCTGGTTTTAAAGTGTTGTTGTAAGCTGGTGATAATCACTTGGTTTTTTGATCGCATAAGCGATACACTGGCATTATCAAGCAGCATTGACTCTACTATACTATGCTAACTCACACACACACACACACACACACACACATATATATATATAGAGAGAGAGAGAGACAGACAGACAGACAGAGAGACAAACAGATAGATAAATCGATATAGATATTAGCAAGTATATGATTATATATATACACAAATATATATATATATATATATATATAGTGATTTTTAAGTAGCACGTATATTTAATTAAAAAAGTATAACAAATTAAAAATAAAACTCATCATATATATATATATATAGAGAGAGAGAGAGAAAGAGGGAGATTGATAGATGGGTGGATATTAAATAGCGTGCATTCTTAACTTTTTTTTACTTAAGTTTTAAAATTTAAATAAATTATGTATATATATATATATATATATATAATTATATGTAATTAATATATATATATATATATATATATATATGTATTTCAGTCATTTTACACACACACACACGCACACACACACATATATATAAAGTAAAGTAAAGTTGGCGACCATAGTCGAGGGTAACCCGAAGGCTCCCTTTTCGATAGCTACTACACCAAGGTGTAGGGGAGGGCGCTACTCCTTCCCTGGATTGCTCTACTTTACCCTTGATCCGTACCTTATAATGCTGAGTGTTAAGCAAGGAGGCATCAAGTACCATTTTTTGAGTCTTTGGTATGACTCGACCTGGGATTGAACCCAGGTCACCCGGGCCATTGGCGAACACTCTAACCCCTAGGTCAATGTCCGGTATGACACATATATATATTTATGTATATATATGTGTTTGTGTGTGTGTGTGTGTGTGTGTGTATGTGTGTGTGTGTGTGTGTATTACAGAAACGAACGAAAAATATAAACGTGTAGTTTTCATGATTTGCTATTTGTTTGTTTTGTCAATTTTTATTCCAACGGGTTTCGACTTCAAAATTTTGAATACAAAAACATCATTTTAAAATCATTTTAAATGCTATAAATTGAATAATCATGACATATAGATCCTCATATCTGTTGAAAGTCATAATCAGGTTAAAAGAATGTTTCTTATGAAAACGAAACAATACAGTGTAATATGTTCGAAATTGATTATATCCAGAGGTGGAGATTTAGAAAAAGTGCAATAGAGTTTTACAGTTTGAGAAAACAGATTTTTAACGGTTTATAAATTTAAATGTCTAAAGAAAGTTATCGGGGAATTTTGAAATCTTTTAGCCTTATTTTTGTTAGAGATTGTGATATTTTGAGGAAACGTTGTCATTGTAGTATTGCGTCAAAATATGATTTAGAAGACGCAGCAATTATTCTGCGTTTATCTCTTTTGTGGATAAACGCAAATATATTAGAGTTTTGGAAATTAGATGTGTGGTTGGTATTATGATGTGTGGTTGGTATTATGATAGACTAAGGATTTTTTTGCGCTGCCTGTTTTAAAATCTTTTTTATGTTTATAATTTTTCTTTCTCAGATTTCTACTAGTTTCACCTACGTTTAATTCGGTAAAATTTAGGCAAAAGATTTTAAAAACTCCTGCCTCGGATAAAAGATTTATGCTGTTGGAGTTATTTTTTTAATATCTGTTTTATTGTTTGTATTGTGCTAGTAAACGTTTTTTCCCGAAGTACTTTAATTTTTTTTCAATGCAGGTAATTGTCGGATTTTTGGGTAATCCTGTGTCTTTTTATAGGGCTAAGATTTGTGCTAGGTTTGTTATTTTTATTGCTATTGTAGGATGTACGTTTGTGGATGTTTATGGATTTCAATTTTGCACGATGAATGAATGTTACAGGATATTCTAGTTTGCAAAAAGATTATTTGCGTGATCAAATCCCTCATTAAGAAAATTGGGTGAGCAGATTCTAAGGGCTCTGAAAAAAAACTCTTTGATAATGCCACTTTTTGATTTATCTCTATGGTTCGAACATTCTCACTCTCTCTCTCTTTCTTTCTGTCTTTCTCTCTTTCTGTCTTTCTCTCTCTCTCTCTCTCTCGCACGCACGCACACACACACACACATATATATATATATATAATTTTTCAAAATAACTAGTATTTTTGATCTGTTCATTCAATATGCATTCATTTAATTGAAAAGAAAATACGAAAGAAATCAATATTTTTCCTCTGCAAGACTAAAGTTTCTCACTTTTGAGAACGAATTTACAGGTAAATCTTCTTAGTGTTGAAGCAAGATTTTCCTGTGATTTGATATGTGTATTTACAGTCAAGATACGTCTGAAACATTTTTTTTAAATACTTTAATATATCAATTCGATGAAGGATACTTGAAATTGAGTATGTTTTATTAAATTTCAATAATTAGCTGAAGTTCTATGGATTAATAAAATTGGATTGTGTCAAGCCTTCAAATTTTATTTTATTAATACTTACTTAATATTATACAAACTGAATTATCTTTTATATGAGATTTCAGCTGAGAATTGTTTGCGTGGGTCCATCTTAAAAACGCCCACGGGGAAAACTTATATATATATATATATATATATATGTATGTATATTTGTGAGTGTATATATAAATGTATATGTATATGACTGAGAGTACGTGAGTATATATATATATATATATATGTGTGTGTGTGTGTGTGTGTGTGTGTGTGTGTGTGCGCGTGTGTGTGTTTATATATGCGTGTATGTGTTCTGAGTGTATATGTATATTTGTTCATGCATGTATATGTGTTAGCTGTGTGCGTATATATTTGTATGGTGTATGTAGTTTTCCGTATCTATTTATATGTCTTTGTGTATTTTGTGTGTGCATATATATATATATATATATATCTTTTTCGGAGTGTATTTGTATGTGCGAATACAAATGGTTGTGAGTGGGTACATTTATATGTTGGCCGAGAGAATATATATATATATATATATATATAATACATATATATATATATATATATATATATATTATATATATATATATATATATATATATATACCGGACCATTGACCTAGAGGTTAGAGTGTTCGCTAATGGCCAATTGTTCAGGAGTCCGGAGCTCAATCCCAGGTCGAATCATACCAAAAACTCAAAAAATGGTACTTGATGCCGCCTTGAATAACACTCAGCCTTATAAGGTACGGATGAAGAGAAAGTGAGCAACCCAGAAAAAGGGGTAGCGGCCTCCCTTACACTTCTGTGTTGTAGCAATTGAAAAAGGTGCTTTCAGATCGCCCTCGATTACGGTCGGCCAACTTATATATAAATAAGTATGAAAACAATTATATATATATTTATATATATATGCGTGCGTACATGTTTCTCTGTATGTCTGTGCCAGTGCCTGTGAGTATATGATGGTGTGTAAGTGTTTGTTCGTGTGTTTAATTGTATGTTTGTAAATATGTTCTTGTATTTTAATAATTGTAGGTTTGTATAAGTGTTTGTAGGTAGGTGCCTATGTGTGTGTGTATTTGAAATCCTGTATGTAAGTGTATGTTGGTGAGTAAGTGTATGTGTGTGTTTGAGAGTGCGTGTGTTGAGTACTCGGTTTTTGTGTGCTTGTGTGCAACTCCATGCATGTGCTTGTGTATGTATGTGTGTGTACGTATATGTGTGTATGTATAAATGTGTGTATGCATGTGTTTCGGCATGTTCTTGCTGGTGTGTGTGTGTGTGCACGCGTGTGCGTTCATATTTGTTTCTGTCTATCTATGTGTGGTGTTTGCGTGTACGTATTACGGTGTGTGCATAGTATACCTGTTCCTCAGTGTGTGTATGTGTTTGTGTGCTTTATTAGCATGTTTTGTGTATGTTAGCGAGTGTAGGGCTTGTACAGAAGTACAGGTCGGCACGACATTGGCCCAGCGGTTAGAGTGTTCGCCAATGGCCCGGGAGACCTGGGTTCAATCCCAGGTCGAGTCATACCAAAGACTTTGAAAATGGAACTTGATACCACCTTGCTTAACACTCAGCATTATAAGGTACGGTTCAAGGGTAAAGTGGAGCAATCCAGGGAATGGAGTAGCGCCCTCCCCTACACCTTGGTGTAGTAGCTATCGAAAAGGGAGCCTTCGGGTCACCCTCGACTATGGTCGCTAACTTTACTTTATATATATATATATATATAGAGAGAGAGAGAGAAACATCGCGTGTGCATGTTTGTGTATGTGTGTATCAGTAGGAATTATATATATATATATATATGTGTGTGTGTGTGTGTGTGTGTGTGTGTGTGTGTGTGTGTGCGTGCGCGCGCGCGTGTTGCACAATATAAAACACTTGGAAATTTCAAACAAATCAATTTTAATATGACTTTCCGATTGCAGTCCTCCAATGAAATCTGGCTTTGTAAAACTCTCTTCTTAGAGTTTTGAAATGAACTGTTTTTTTGAGATGGTCATTGTGCTCTGCAGTAATTTTCGGAGTTTTATTCTTATGATCCTTCCTAACAATCCGCGTAAGAGTCCGAGGTTCCCTATCAGAAATATTTCGCTTTCTTTCAGAGTTTTGCTTTCTCAGATGCTGTCGAGACAGAACACTTTGCTATACCTTGTGATTCAGGGGTTTTTGTTACACTAGCGCCTGCAATACAAGCACCTCTTTTAAAGACTGATAGATCAGCGATTTTAATGAACTTTGATTAATTTCTTCTGATGATATATATAAAAAAGGAACATTTTTTGTATAAAAGGCAAGAAAAATTGGTAATAAACGAAAAAAAACAACATAAGATAACAAACGTTAGATTCTCATATAGGAGTTTCAAAATTATAACACTATGAATCTCGGTGTTTCCATTATTTCGTCCAATTTCAGTAACTTCGGCACAGAGTCGTACAGTACACTGTGAAATGGTACTTGATGCCGTACAGTATACTGTGAAAAAAGGCTGATGATATCTATCTATCTGTCTCCAACTCCTCCGACACGAGAACGATGCAACACAATGTCAGTTTTTTAAGCAGTCAAACAGGTTTCTTAAGTTTACTGTTTTTGGCATTTAAACTGCGTATTTATGCTAAACTGAATTGTTTAAAATAGAACTGTTTAGACCTTTAAACTGTGTATTTATGCTAAACTGAATTGCTCTAAATAGAAATAATTTGACCTCTAAACTGTGTACTTATGCTAAGCTGAATTATCTGAAATAAAATTGATTTGACACTCTGTGTATTGCCCTGGCGGGTGGGGCTGTTGATTACACCGACTGCACCTCTGCAGAGAATTAAGATACCCCAGTAGTGTCCAGGATATTACACTAAACAATCTGATGGTGAGGTTCCAGTAATGCTGGGGCTTTAGAGAATGCAGAGTACCCCTTCATTATCATTGCTCCCAGGTACTCTCTGGTCCAGAATGGTAGCATTTGATAGGGCCCTATCTATGGGTTAAATAGAACTTAACTGCATACTTATGCTAAACTGTATTGTTTGAGTTAGAACAGTTTGAATAAACTGAATAGCTGGAAATAGAAATGTTCTTGACTATCAAACTATGTACTTACATTTAAACAGCGTACTTATGCTAAATTAAATTGTTTGAAATGAAACTGTTTTTCACATTGAAACTGTACTTACGCTAAACTGAATAGTTTGAAATAGAACTGTTTTGACATTTAACTGTGTGTAAACGAAATCTATACTTATACTACAATGAATTGTTTGAAATAGAAATGTTTTTGACAATTACACTGTGAACTCATGTTAAACTGAATTGTCTGAAGAAGAACTGATTATTTGCATAAAAATGGTTTTAAATAGAACTGTGATTCAACTGAATAGCTTGATATAGAATTATTTTTGACAAATAAACAATGCACTCATGCTAAACTGAAGTGCTTGAAATAGAACTATTTTGACATCGAAATTGCGTACCTAAGCTGAACTGAATTGGTTGAAATAGAACTGTTTGACTAAACTGAATAGCTTAAAATATAAAAGTTTTTGAAAATTAAACTGTGTACTCATGCCCAACTGAATAATTTGGATAAAAATGGATTTGGCGTTAAATAACCTACAAAGGTTGATATGCTGTAAAACCCAACCAACCAAGAGTGGTTGCCATACCTGGGTTTAAGAGTCCAAGCTGTTCGATTATTTATCTATAACTAGAAGGAGAATAGTTAGATTTATATCTTTCCCAAAGGTATAACACTCCGTGAACTACAAACAGCCTTGTTCAGGGTTTGAACTCGGTTAGCCATGTCCATTTCCTACGACAATAAACATTACACAACTAGTGCCTCGATCTTAAATCTGATGTATAAACTGACCAAGTAAATATACGATTTGTAATTAAAATGAGTTGAAAGTTTTCTCTTCTAATGCAATTTATTAATGTTTTCATTTAAGTAACTTTTTGCACAAAATCTTTTATTTCTGAATAAACTTTTTCGAAACACTCCATTCCAAAATTTAGAATTCTTTTATTTAAAAATTATCGTCTATTCACACTCATTTTTTATTAGATTTTCCGTTTTATTTTCTATTTTTTTTTTTTTTTACATTTTATCTCTAATTATTTCAGTTTGTGAATTGACATTACTAAATTGCTTGTTTTAGATTATTTCTTTTTTACTTTCAGATATATTTATCTTTTTCGTTTTGGTAGCATATTTTTTTTATAATTACCTTCAAGCTGTAAGCTACAGTCTCTATTCATACATACGCCGTATCATTCTTAGAAATGGCTTTTCAAAATTATATATATATATATATATATATATATCTGTACGTGTGTGCATGTGTGTATGTGCAAATATATATATATATATATATATATATATATATATATATATATATATATATATATATAATTAACTTAAATCGCGAGTCGGAAATCTCCTACTAAAGTTTCACCTTAACGGATCTTCAGGAAGTCTAAAACCGACCAATGCTAAAGGAGAAAACGCCGTTTTTTATATTCAACAAAAACCAACCTAGCATATATATATATATATATATATATATATATATATATACATATATATATATATATATATATATATATACAGTTACTTTCATAAATAGGTATATATCTTGTATTTTTAGAATAAAAAGCTAATTTTTGTAAACTAAATATAAAGGAATTTTTAATTTCTGCTTGAAACTTATACAATCAAGACGAGTTTATTTATATATAAATATATAATGATAAAAACACATCTATATATAATTTTCTTAAGATCCTTTCAAGTTTACTGATAAGAGTTTTGGGTTCAGGTTAGAATTGGTGGATGAATTTACCAAAAGCGCTCAGGACAATTTTGGTAAATTCATCCACAAATTCTAACCAGAAACCAAGACATTTATCAGGAAACTTGAAAGGATCTTAATAAAATTATATAGACATAAATTGGCTCAATTATTTAATCTAATTTACTTAAATAAAAGACTGCTGCCCAACGACACACACACACAAACACTCACAGACTCACACACACACACATATATATATATATATATATACAAGGTGCATACGATAAGTTTTCAGTCTTTTTTCGTATGAGCATTTAAGTTTCGTAGACTCTTGAAAATTCAGTATGGTATTGCTATACATCTTATGAGGTGACTCACCAGTTATTTATGCTTTCAGGTTCAAATGAACAGCTACAGCTGGTGAATTTCAAAAATGCAATCTGACTCTTTAGAAGAACGATATGCAATAAAGTTCTGTTTTAAACTTGGAAAAAAAATGCCACAGAAACGTATGGAATGCTTCAGACTGCTTTTCGACTATCTTGCAGGAACCGAGCATCAGTTTTTGAGTAGCATAAGAGATTCAAGGAAGGCAGGAAGTCTGTGAGGGATGATGAGAGGTGTGGGAGGAGTAAGGAAGTCAATAGACCAGAGTTAATTGGCCAAAGGGTTAGGGTTAGGGTTACTATGTTTAGGGTTTAAGGGAGTTCAGGAAGAGATTTCGTCGGAAGAGGCCAGCTCTCTTAAAGTCGGGTCAGTGGCATTTTCACCAGGACAATGCACCAGTCCACAGACTATTTGACCAATATGGGCATCAAGACAGTTCCTTAGCCTTCCTATAGTCCAGACCTTGCTCCTTGTGACTTTTAGTTATTCCCTAAGCTCAGAGGCTGTCGGTTTGAGAAAATTGAGGAGATGAAAGAGGCTGTGACGAAGGTCATTGACACGCTCACACAAGAGGACTTCCACGGGGCCATCCAGAAGTTGTTGAAACGGTACAACAAGTGCATTGCATCTGGAGGAGATTACTTCGAAGGGGGCTTGAGGTTATGTGTGTACTATCAAGAAAAGTACCCATACGAAAAAAGTCTGGAAACTTATCGTATGCACCTCGTATATATAAATATATCATCAAGTCGTGCCGTCAGCACGGACATACCTGACCCTCTCTCTCCACTTCTCCTTATCGTTCATCACCTTTGGCAGGTCTTCAGGGCTACATCCCGTATCCTCATATAGCTGCTGTGTATGTTCGAGCTGGTCGAACTGCTTTTGCTCGGCCATATGTGGGGGTCCACAGGAGTACATCACATGAGCTCGTCCCTGGCTCTCCAGCAGTGTGCTGCATGTCTGGTTCGTCTAACTTGGAGAGTTTTCGTGGGGGGAGGTAGGTGGTCGTATAGTTGGTGCTTTGTGGGCCGTTGCCTCCAGAACTTGTTCAATATTGCTTGCAGCATTCTTGAGTAATTGCCATCGAGGATTTTCTCTAGCCGTTTTGTTAGCGTCCAAGTAGTGCATCCACTGACTCTCTAATCTTATCTATCTGATTTTGTACGAATTTTGTCTGTTCTTTTAGATATATGCTTGCAAATTAATTTTGTGCCTTTTTTAGTTTTAGGGCATTTGTGTTTGTTGGGTTCCTCCTATAGTTTTTGGAGGCAGTTTTCACGTCTGCACTTTTTTCTCTAACCCCTAACGTTTCCCATGGGACTCTATATTTAGTTCTAGGTTTTCTTGGAATACAATTCGCTGCTGCCTCGAGGTGCGCGTTGACAAAATTCTCATATTCGTCATTTTGGGTACCTCTTTCTGTCTTCTCATGTAGTGTCTCGAATCAGTTTCTTAATTCTAATACATATTTATCTCTAATATCTCTGGTGCTAAGAAGGGTCCAGTCCTAGTGTTTGGTGGTCGCTGTAGGCTTAGTCGTATTTTTGCCGTGACTATTCGGCGATCGAAGGACACACCCTCGAAAGAGGAGTATGCCTCGCGATTCATTGCACTACTTTTCCATTTCTTGTTTATAAAGACGTAGTCTATCTGTGCTTTATTGTTATTATTCGCATCCATAATTTTTCCTCCCTTTTTTGATAGTTTGTATTGAGGCATGTTAATCTATTTTCTATCATGAAATCTGTTAGATGTTGTCCATTGCTATTTGACGTGCTATGTAGGCTGTATTTGTTGTTTCCGTTTTTCCCGATTTGGGCATTCATGTCTCTGCCAATGACAAGCACGTTGTGTTTCGGAATGCTTCGTACTAGAGAGGATAGCTCATCATAGAAGGCGACTAGTTCAGTTTCTTCACTGACATTGGTAGGGCTGTAGCAGGAGGTGATTGTTGCTCTGGGATTGCCATTAAAAGTAACTACTATCATCCTAGGTTATATTCTCTCAATACTATTAAGTGATTTTAATGCTATTAGTCCTATAAATATGCCTACACCTACAGGGGCACTGACAGAGTTTTTTCATGCTGATATAGTGGCTAGCGTCCATCCATTGCCAGTATCATGATATTTGATATCCTTGTTGTGCGTGTATCTGTATTCGTGTATGCATATTATGTCTATCTTATGCTCTCCGGCCGATGCAGTCAGCTCTGGTAGTTGACCTATTCTATTTAAGGTTCTAACGTTAAATGTCGTTATTTGTATTGTTTATTTCCAAACTCAGCAGGACGCGCTCCTTTTTTACCCGCGCGAAGAGCGATGCGGTTTATGTATGTGGATTGAGTGTAGGTTATGGATATCTTTCGATGGCTGTTTTTATTCTCATCTTTAGAAGCCACTCTTATAGATGAGCAGCAGTAGTTCCCCGAACGAACTGACGATCCTGAGCGTTGAGTCGCGAGACTCATACGTCCAGGACCAGGGTAGGCATTGCGTTTGGCCGTCAGAGGGTTTATTCGCATACCTTTACGTCCCTCATGCTGCTTCCCATGCGTACGTAAAAAAAGGGGCCTTTTTTTCCCAGTAAGTTTTAACTATGTTAAAGTCCAAAACTAACGTATAGTTATGAGAGGGTTTTTTTTTTGTGTTTTTTCACCTGTCTTCTGATATTGGCCCTAACATGAGTTTTTTTAACTTTACTTGGGCTGCTTTTTTTTCTAAACTACTATGTGGGTGTTCATTCTAAGCTTTAAGAAAAGACTCTTCCATGTACCTAGCATGCTAGCACCTTTGACCAGGGTCATATATTCAATTTGGATTTTCGGTAAAAGTGTCATTACATTTAAAACACACTGTACAAACGCCATTTTATAAAGAAAATAGCATACAATTTTGGAAAATATTTGCCATTCTAAATTAGTTAAACTCAAAGACAATATACTGACCAGTTTTGGACCCATTGGTTTCTGGTGGCACATGTTAGATCTTCATCTCTGCCGTTGTCCTCTATCGTTTAGTCATTAATGAATTTAAATGAAATTTGGGTAGGTCTACTACTTGAAGAGGGGGACAATAGACATTTCGTTATTTTTTGAGTTTGTTTTGTTTGTTTTGTTTTTTTGTTTTTTTTGGGCGTGGTTGTGGCATTGGGACTTTCTTGACTATATAGATATAATCAAACTCTTATTCTTATAACTATTGGATTCACAAAACTTGGATTAAAGTATTTAAATATTGTAGATTATTGTATTAAATAATGCGAATAAATATTTATTTTGAGTGTTCAACGGGCAATCCTAACACCCTAAAAATGCATAGGAAGAAGCACGTGGAAATAAAAAAGGGGAGAAAAGATAAATAAAAA
>OY757920.1:41172950-41239896 GCA_963585895.1 Sepioteuthis lessoniana
TTTGTTGAATTAGAATTGACAAATGTAAGTGTATGAGGGTTTTTTTTCATTCTTTGTTTTTAATTTACGAAGAAGAGATCATATATCCGAATAGTAAATCTGAATCATAAATCTATATCAAACAAATATAGAAATCTACTAAAAACTAAAGGATTTCAAACGCTTTTGACTTTGTGTCTAGTCATTTTGAAGAATGGTATGGTTTGAACTTAAATCCTATGATGACAAATTTCGCCATTCTTGAAAATGGCAAAAAAAAAAAAAAAAAAGAAGAAAATATACTCGAAACTCTGAACTCGATATCTCCATCCATTTAATCCAGAATCATGTTAACGTTATTTGGTTTAACGGCATATCATCTCGTGATGGTTATTTAATGCCAAATCCTGTCCACATAAATAATTTGAGTGTATGTAATTTAATTTCCAAATGAATTAGAGCTTATTTGATTGCACAGAATTTAATGGCTCTTAGAATTGCTATTTATTGTTTGCAGACAGTAAATTGTTCCTAATATGGCTGTCTAACATTAATAATTATATTCAATATTAATCAATTATTTGCACGCACTTAGATGGTTTTAGGTTTTGTTAACGCTTATAGTTTTATTTGCATGCACTTCAATTTAACACCAGCTAATTGTTTGCATATTTA
This sequence comes from Sepioteuthis lessoniana, assembly GCA_963585895.1. NCBI lineage: Eukaryota > Metazoa > Mollusca > Cephalopoda > Myopsida > Loliginidae > Sepioteuthis > Sepioteuthis lessoniana. The sequence continues at coordinate 41,173,605 of OY757920.1, forward strand.
GATGATTTCAAGTAGAGAAAATGAGTAAATGTTATTATTTGACCCACAGATGCGACCCGAAGTGATACTACCACTCTTAGCCAGAGTGCACTTTGTAGTAATGTCAATAAAGACGTACTAACGTTTCCAAATCTCTGGGACTGGGAGCTGCTCCATCATATTCTTGAGCGTCATAACAGGACACTCGTAGTGTAATATACTTGCTTAGCCGGCGACGATGAACTTAGCAGATTCAAGGCAGTCGCAAGATAACATCAACACAATGTTTTCACTGGAAAGAGAAATATAAGATATGATGGCGAGAATATAGTTTATTGTCTATGGATAGAATGACATATATTTCCGTTCACAGACAAATTACCGGAAATAAAAAAACCGAAGTATGTAAGTTCCGATAACCAGCCATGAACAGAAAAATTCGTGAGGTGAAGAGGATGTTCATACTTCCACATGGGACTTGAAAAGACAATATAAGGTCTATAATTTTGGACTGAAGGCAGAGATCCGCTGATCTCTCAAGCGAAGGGAGAGACCCGCTTATCGCTCAAGCAGACCTGTCAGCTCCTTGTGTGTGTTCTCCGGCCGTCGCACTACATCACAAAAAGGGTCTTCGGCACAGAAGAAAGAAATGTGCGAACTCTCTCTGACTGTATTCCTATGGCATACAATCGTCGTGGTCGAAGAATAAAAATAAAAATTATATTTTAATATATCTACGAGTTTTTCGTTGTTTGTCCAGCGGTTCAATTTACGACAGTAGGAGTGTAGTCTTACCCCTCTACAAAGATGTAGTCGGTAAATTTTACAGTCCCAGCCGACAGGGTCGAGAATTATGCTTAATTGTTCGTGAGGAAAACCTTTAAAAAATCGTATTTTTTCTGGTCTATACATTTAAAAATAAATTTGCATAAGCGACACACTGCTCCAAGCCATACTGAAGAGTTGTGATACAACGAAACAGTCTGTCTATGGATGACAATATGAGCAGCTAGGTGTTGTATTTTGACCTTCGACCCGGCCCAAATGCCATTAAATGTGATGCACCGTGAGGAAGTGACACATTCCAATGGCAATTAGGAGAGGAAATCGCGTGGGCGGAAATTGGCTAACAAAATGGGACAAGCTAAAAAATCCCATGATACTCTCATAGACTGACGCACCGGAAGAGAGTGTCCTGTGAACTGCATGACAATTAGCTCCGCTTGATGACGATCAAACATGCGATTTCAAAGATCGAGTAGGTGATCAAGTGGGCGTTGAACTATTATATAACTAAGTCAAGACAGAAGTCAGTTGGAGTTCCAGTGACAGTTGGAGACGGAGTTATAGACGATATGTGGTAGGGAAAGCCACACCAGGCCGAAGGGGCTTGGGGCCCTGATGAGTTGAGGTCCGGAGAAGATGCTGATAAGATGAAGGAAAGAAAGCCAGCACCCAGCAGAGTGGACCCCAGGGCCTCCAGTTGAGCATCAGGAGAACGAGAAAGACACAACGTTGACGGCCATAAGAGTGGTGGTCAAAATATTTCAGTTCTGTTCGGTCTCTAGCGCCCTCTCACATGCAATCCTTGAGTAACCCTTTTCGAACCCTTGCAAATAAATTGAGAGGTACAAACATATTTATAAAGAAGTCTTTTTGCGTCTTTATTACTGTGTCGTTATGATGCTGTAGATGACAATATAACAATATAACATAAGTTGGATATAAACGTAAAAATTCCTTCGAGAACGATAGAGAATCATGATGGACTTGGGTAAGACATCCGACTGACGTAAAGTCAGCCAGGTTTCGATCCAAGTTTGAAGCACCTTACGTGTCTAAGCATATTGAAGAGTTTTGAAATAACGAAACAGTATGTTTGTTAATGATTATGTATTAATTTTTAAAATTCGAATTCATTAGGAAGGAATTTGCTTCTTATAATTCTTATTGGTCATCAAACAGAAACTGTTGGACAAAACTTAACAGCCCATTCAGCAGGGGCGGTGGTAGAATCGTTCAACTGAATCTCGGCAGAGGTGTAAAAGTGAACTGTATATGACTCTAAGTTATCTTATAAAAAGGCTCCAATCATAGTTTTGCAAAATGTGGAGTAACATTTCATTGCTATCTGATATGGAAGTTTTCTCCTGAGATATGGGAAGTGTAAAGTACTCCTTCCACTCAAGTCCACTCAAATCCAGGGTGATAGTACCTATCAGGGTCCCGTTTATGGTTCAAGTAAAAATATTTAATCATTTTCTATACATGGAAGCATTTATTTAAGCACCAACAAATGAGTTCTGAGTCGTAAAAAAAATTGGTACTTTTTATTTACAAATCATATATATGTAATATATATGTACAATGTTTAACATTAAATAGCCTACAAGGGTTGATATACCGTAAAATACAAACAATCAACAAAAATGATATAAACAGATTTAGGGAAACATTTCTTGCTTTGATTTGCCCAGTCAGCTGGGGCTGTAGAAAACACCGACTGCTTCACTGCAAAGGGGTAAGACTTCATGCAACGAGTGTCCTGGATAGGACACAAAACAATCCAGTTTCAGGAATGCTTGAGCTTTGGGGAATGCGGAGTACCTCTTTATTGCCATCGTTTCCAAAGTGCTAGCCCCTGATAGGGTCCTATCTTTGGGTTTAATAGAACTAAACTGTGTACTTATGCTAAACTGAATTCTTTGAAATAGAAGTTAATATGTTTAAAAACGGATTTGACATTAATAAACTACGATGGTTGATCTTCCATAAGACTAAACCAACCGAAATCATCCTCGCTTTGATAATAGCACAAACACAATAATTCCGTCCCATATGATTGATAGTCTGATTTTAACATGTCAACCAGTCCAGAAATGTTTATACGCTGAGGTTGGGTAATTGTGTTCATTGTACATTTTAATTTATATTTTTTCTACGGTTGTTTCCAAACATTTTTACACTCTATTATATGGTATGATTTATAGCTATTTAACCTAAATTCTTTGCAAACATTTGTTTTGGTTCAAGTGCACGTCATTTGTCTGCACACTGTTATATGGTTTCAAGTAACAAATAATAATCCTTAGTAAACCATTACAGCTTCCTGTAACAATTATTAATCTAATTGACAGTTATATGTTTTCAAGTATTAGCATTCTGACTGAATTCGAATAATTTTAAACAAATCTGTTCTGGTGAAGTCGGATGGGGTTGCAGAATACACCGAATACATCTCATCTCCCCTGCCATTGCTCCCAAGTCCCATCTGACAAAGAGTTGTAGCACCTGAGAGGGTCCTATCAATACGTCGATTAGGACTAAACAGTGTACTTATGCTAAACTTAATTGTGTGAAATAGAACTTCTTTAAAACCGTGTACTTATGTTAAACTGAATTGTTTGAAATTGAAGTTTTTAGTTTTAAAAAGATGGATTTGGCATTAAATAATTTACAATGGTTGATCTGCCATAAAAACAAATCAAACCAAACCAAACCAAACGAACCGTATATAGGATCCAAACAGGTACTACGATTTGGAGTAAGAGTCGACCAGGAAATAATGACAATGAAGGAGTACGCTACACTCCCCAGATCTCCAGAACTGGAGCTTAACCATCAGATCTTGTGTTAAAACTAAGAAAACATTTTGTGGGGTTTCTTCCCCTCTGCAGAGGATACAATCAAAGTATTCTTAATGCTAGTTATGGCATTCTGTCCCATAATGGTTATTACAGTTACTGTTGGCAACTTACATCCTTATGTAACTATAATTTTTGGACAGTGGAAGATTTGCTGGATTTGAAAATAGGACTATTCGCTAGCTTTATTTTATACCTATAGGAAATATTTTGTAAAGAATATTTCATTATATTTTGACGTTGAAATAAAACCATATGTCTCAAGCAGACACCATCAAAAATCTCTGACTTGTTATTCATCAGTTTTGAGCTTTGCCACTCAGCAAACGCTTACCATACGAAGTTCGTTTAAATAATATAAGACCTGAGAAAGATTTTGTTAAGCGAATTTTCACTTGATTTAACTTTTAAGAGATGACATAAAGATAAAAATTTGGAGAAAAGTTTAATTGAAAAAGTTAAACCAGTTCTCTTTTTGCCTGTAATTTATTTCTTTTCTTTTTTCCTTTTCTTTTTTTTTGTAAATTGGCTTTCTTTAAGAGAATAAAAAGAATTTTTATGCGAAAAAAAAAAAAAGAAAATTATCAGAGGGATAAGAAATTTAATAAAAAATGACGGCTTATAAGCGAAATAACGTCAGGATAATCTTAAGCACATAGCAACATTGGCAGTGTCAGTATTGAAAGTCTCGTAATGAACGAGAAAAATAACTGGATTAAAAAGAAGCTAACTTTTCAAGAGAAATCAAATCAATGCAGATGATGATCTGGAAGATCTCGAAAATGTATGAATAAAGGAGAGTAGAGTTTTGACGTGAATATAAAAGTAAAGGTGAAAAAGAAAAAAGAAAAAACAAAAACAAGCCCCCACCAAAAAGAAAAAAAAAACAGATGACCAACAAATGTGTTCGCAAGGGAGATAATTACGTTAGCAATTTGAAAAAAAAAAAGAAAAGAAAATCTATTTGTTGGCCTTTTTCTGACTTTAATTCAATTAACGTGAACAGACTACAATAAACAGTAACCTTTGTTCTGTACAGAAAATTTGTCTTTTTTTCCCTTTGTTTAGATTAAACAATATTTTATTTTTATCAAAATCCACAAATACTTGTTTCTGACCCAAGTATCAATGTGTCTGTTTAAATTTCTGTTATGGTTGCCTCGCAATATTTTACTGCAGATATCGTTTTTTATTGTTTTTTTAGGTATTCTTCTCTTCCGAGGACACCAGGCGGATGTCTCTGATGATTCATCTTCAAATATAATACATACTAAATTGACCCCTAAGGTACTGGAAGTCATTTAAGATAATCTGATTAGAAAATATACCATTTATATCTTTAAGGAGGGGGAAGATTTAATAGGAATTTTTAAAGAAATGTTTTTGATCTCATAAATACTTGAATCGACTAGATCAGACTTAAATTGGTTTGGATTATATATTTAATGGTATATCAACTTAGGTGAGTTATCTAATGCCACAGTCGTCCTCATAGAATGACAGTAGTGGTACTATTTATCCTAAAAGTGATTGGAATAGCTGGATTGGAGTTCGAACTTACTCTAGTACCTCAGCTTCTATGTCACTGAGACTTCCCCGAAGTAATTTTTAAGAGGAGTACATCTAAGTTGAAATCAGTTTTTCTTCTTCTAGCTTGGTTACTATGCTACGGTTAAAGAACTATTTATCTATAGATTAAGGCAAAACAGTTGGATCGATAATTTTCCCAAAGTAATTAGCGCGATGAAAATGCTATGAGTTGGAGTAGGATTTGATCTCAAGGCACCGACCCCATTTTCTCTGATGATAACCGTTACGCCACAATTCAGATTGACCCTGTCAGCTGGGGCTGTAGAATATACCGATTGACTCGTGAGAGCTAAGACTCCCCTAACAAGTGTCTAGGATATGAAAAATCTGATGGTGAGGTTCCTGTAATGCAGAAGCTTTAAGGAATGTGGAGTAATCCTTTATTGCCATCGCTCTCAGGTTCACTGTGGCCTTGATAGGATCCTCTCTGAGAGTAAAATAGAACTAAACTGTGTGCCTATGCTGTACTGAATTGTTTGAAATAGAGCTGTGTACTTCTGCTAATCTAACATGTTTTTACATTTAATTGTGTGTAAATAAATGACTGATTTTTAATTGAATGCTTCGTGATTCATAGCATGACTTGGAATCATTTAACTTTGTTAATCAAACAGAAATAGAACTGTTTTTACATTTTGCTGCGTGAAAATAAAAAAAAACTGTATGCTATTTATGCTAAATTGAATTGCTTGAAACAGAAGTGTTTATTTGTATGAAATGGATTTGGCATTAAATAACAAACAATGGTTGATATACCATAAAACCAAACCAAACCAAACTAAACCAAACAAACTATCGAGATGTTTACGGGAAACCTCTGAAAAGAGAAGCTACGAATGATGGAAGGACAGGAGCAATTGTGCATTAAGAAGTTCTAAAACAATAAACAGAATTTTCTTATTGCTTAAAATCTTTCTTGTGTTGTATTTCTCCATCCTTTAAATCTTTTTCAAAATTCAAATCAAGATTATTTTACCTGAGACTAGCCATAACCTTCTTTAAAGCGACGATCGTAGCCTTTCCATCAATCCGAAACTACCTTCATGAACGGTAAAAAGATGAAACCTTAATGCATAACTAGATACTCATACATCAATTGAAAGAGATATGGTTCCTTTATACAATCTTTCTAGAATTATGATCATAAATATGGGATTCAGCAGAAACCAAATTAGAAAAAAAATCACCAAGCAAAAAAATAGTAAAAATCTCTAAACATATTGGCTGGAATATTTTTTCATCAAATCAGTAATAGCTAAATGCTTATCATATTCTTTGACAAAAGTCAGTACCAGAATTCACTCCATATTTTGTTAGGATATGTCATTGCATTTTATTATTGACATAGATTACTGCCAATAGAATTTTTCGAATAAGAGGTACAGATTTTAAACGGCGAATGTCTGTTGAGAAGTTTGTACTGGTCACTTCCATAAGTATAACGTTACAGAGTCTCTTTAAATTGTTGCATGATGCCATGTATTTAAAACAAATTACTGCAAATAGATTTGGTTTGGTATAGTTTGGATTTATGTCATATAAACCATTGTATGTTATTTAATGGCAAATCATTTTTTGTACATATATACCGTTCTATCGCAAACAATTCAGTTTAGCATAAGTATGCAACATAAAATGTCAAAAGCAGCTCTATTTCAAACATCTCGTTTTTGCATAAGTACACCGTTTAGTTCTTTTTAACCTGTAAGATAGGATCCTATCAGGTGCTACCACTCTGAGAAAAAGTGGACCCGGGACTGATGGCAATAAAGAGGTACTTTGCATTCCCCAAAGCTCCTGCATTACTCGAGTCTCACCATCGGATTGTTTTGCGTCATATCCTGGACACTCGTTAGGAGAGTCTTACCCTTCTTCACAGATGCAGTCAGTTTATTCTACTGCTCCAACCACCTAGGCCAACAGTAAATAGAATCTTAGTGTAAGAGATACAGATTTTAAAAGGTGAATGTCTGCTTAGAAGTTTGCTCTGGCCACTACAATAGATATAACACAACTGCATAGTTTGGAACGAGCCGCCGCAGGCATTGGCCTCCATGTCAATGCCCACAAAACGGAATATATGTGCCATAATCAAACAGGCGACATCTCCACACAAGACGGAACCTCTCTGAAACTAGTAGACAAATTCACCTACCTTGGAAGCAGTGTCTCATCAACCGAAAAACACATCGACGCGGTCGTATCGATACTGCTGTATGGATGCACCACTTGGACGCTAACTAAACGTCTGGAGAAGAAGCTAGACGGCAATTACACAAGAACGCTGCGAGCAATCTTGAACAAGTCCTGGCAGCAACACCCCACAAGACACCACCTATACGGCCACCTGCCTCCCATCACGAAAACTATACAAGTTAGACGAACCAGACATACTGGACTCTGCTCGAGAAGCAGGGACGAGCTCATAAGTGATGTACTCCTATGGACCCCAACATATGGCCCTAGCAAAAGCAGGACGACCAGCTCGAACATACACTCAGCAGCTATGTGAGGATACGGGATGTAGCCCTGAAGACCTGCCAGAGGCGGCGAACGATAGGGAGAAGTGGCTGGAGAGAGTCAGGGATATCAGTGCTAGCGGCACGACATGATGATGATGATGATGATGATATTTAGATATGTTTGCGATAATGTTTAGATTTTGGTTGTTAAAACATATATCAACCTTCGTGGGTTGTTTAATGCTAAAGTCATTCTTGAAGAAGCACAGTAGTGGTACTAATTAATCCATACCTGAGAAGATAAAAAAGGTGCAAAGGTTTCCAAAGGGTATTAGTCCGAATGTGAACGCTATTGTGCGACTAAAGTTAAAACTCGTTTACTTCGAGGCCGAAATCAAGCACTGTAGTCATTACATCATAGGGAATCCTCACTCGCATTGTATAAAACTGTTTTGACATTGACTCTATGTATTGCTGGGGCTGTTGAATACACCGACTGCACATTTGCAGAGGGGTAACCCAACTCCAACGAGTGTTCTGGATATGACACGAAATTTGATTGTGTGGTTCTAGTGATGCTGGGGCTTTAGGGAATGTGGAGCACCCCTTCATTGGCATTGCTCCCAGGTTCACTCTGGCTTGGATAGGGCCCTATCTATGGGTTAAAAATTACTAAACTGCATACTTTACTGAACTGAATTGTTTGAAAAAGAACTGTTTTTGATATTGAAACTTTACTTACACTAAACTGCATTGTTTAATTTTAATATAGAACTGTTTTGACATTTAACTGTGCGTTAGCAAAATCTATACATATACTAAATTAAATTGGCTTAATTAGAACTTTTTGAATAAACTGAATTGCTTGAAATAGAAATGTTTTTAACAATTAAACTGTACACTCATGCTAAACTGAATTATTTGAAATAGAACTGATTATTTGCATAAAAACGGATTTGGCGTTAAATAACCTACAAATGATGATATGACATGAAACCCAAAAAAACAACTAAACAACAATAAATAATGTCTGTATATTCCGCATGAAAATTTAATCGCTCCAAAATTAATGTCTTCTAATTTGTTATTTTGTCTAACAACATCAGTGGCGGCTGTTGAAGGCAAAGCAGTAGAGGCTACACATTATTTGAAATAGAGTTGATTATTTGTATAAAAATCGATTGGGCCTTAAATGACCAAAATAAGTCGATAGGCCATTAAAAAACCAACAACCAACCAACCATCACCCGCATTAAGATTTTGAACTGTCTTAATACAGTGACTTTTGATTTGGTTTCTTTGTTTTTAATGTCATATCAACCTTTGTAGGTTATTTAATGCCAAAGCCATTCTCCTAGAAGAACGGTAGTGGTACTATTTAACCCATAGCTAGGATGATAAGGGGGTTCATACCTTTCCCGAGGGTATTTGTCCGAAAGTGAACATAATAGCGCGACTGGAGTTCGAACTCGCTTACTACGATTTAACCATTACACCACGAGGACACCCCACAGTGACTTTTGAAACATTGTTATTGCAAGTTTGTTTACCCGCTTAAAATGTTTGAGAAGCTACTAGTTGCTTGAAACCATTCAAATGCTTTCGAATTGTTTGTGTTAGATTGTTATATAGTCATCTACAGCATCATGCAGCATCATAACGACACAATAATAGACAGACGCACGATTATAAAGACGCAGTAATAAACGACGCGCACCGAAATTTCAGGAAGATTTCTTTATAAAATATTTTACCTCTCACTTTATTTGTAAGGTTTCGAAAAGGGTTACTCAAAGTTTGCGTGTGAGAGGGAGCTGGAGACCGAACATAACTGAAATATTTTGACCCCGAAGTTATGGCCGTCAGCGTTGTGTCTTTCTCGTTCTCCATGGCTGCTCAACCGGAGCCCTGGAATCCACTGTCCTCGGTGCTGGCTTTCCCTACTACATCTCGTCCCTCTTCGCCAACTATACTGCTTGTCCTCCTTCTCGCCTGTCTGCGTTCTGTTCAATTCGTCGGCTTTATATTACCTTCAAACTCCCACGCGGTTATATGGACACGCCTCCACGCCTCCGCAACTTCTTCCGATATCTAGCGACCGGGATGTGTCACTTCCACTACCTTTGGAATGGCCTGTGTGATCGTCATCGAGCGGAAATAACTTTCATGCAGTTCAGAGGTCACTCTCTTCCGGTGCGTCAGTCTATGAGAGTATAATGGGATTTTTTTTTATCTCGTCCCATTTCATCACCCAATTTCCGCCCACGCGATTTCCTCTCATAACTGCCATTAGAATGTGTCAATTCCTTCCGGTGCATCACCTTGAATGGCATTTTTGGCCGGGTCAACAGATCAAAACATAACAAGATGAGAGTACTTGAAACCCTAAAACATTTGAATCAAGAATGTTTACGTTGATCTCGACTTGTTTACCTATGATTATCATTTCATAACTATTGGTGGGGATGTCCTCGTGGTGCAATGGTTAACGCAATGGACTGCGGACTTGTTGCAAATTAGTTCAAACTCCAGTTGCACTATCACGTTCACTTTCAGACAAATACACTTGGGTAAGGCGTTAAACCCTCTGTTCTCGCAGCTATGGGTTAAATAGTATCACTGCTGTTCTTCTCAAAGGATGGATTCGTTATTAAATTACCTGCAAATGCCTTGAAACCTGTTACATGTTTTTTCTGGTTTAAAACAGTACGTAGTATTCTTGTGTAGCTCCTATCTTGCTTTTTCTCAAAGCGTTTTGTTAGAGTCCATGTGGTGCATCCACACCGTAGTACCGTCACAGCTACAGGTTGGAAGAAATCTTGTTTTATTTTCTTAGATAGATCAGATTTCCAGACGACTGACAACCCGTCTGTAGAGAGAGTCAATGCCTTACCTATGCGTATGTTGATATCGCTTTCAGTAGATGAGAAATTCCTACCGAAGTATGTGAGTAGTCTTCTAATTCCGGAGGGTTTTCTGGATGCAATCTAGTAGACTTGGAGGTGCCCGTGGTGTAATTGTTATCGCCGTAGGAAATGAACACGGCAACACGAGTTCAAATCCTGGACGAGACTGATTGCATTTCACATAGCACTAATACCCTTGGGAAAGGTATGAATCCAATTATTCTCCCTCCAGCTATGGGTAAATAGTAGGACAGACTAGGTTCTTCAGCCTTGGTTAGGCAACTAGTCTAGGAGAAGGAAAATTCTGAATTCAAACCTGTTAAAATCTGCTTAAAAATTGACCTTGTGTCATATCCTGCCCGAGCGGAGGGGTTGGTAAATAGGATCTAGTAGACTTGGCTGGAGCGATAGACGATAGGGACTGATGGCAGGATATATATATATATATATAGAGAGAGAGAGAGAGAGAGAGAGATAGAGAGAGTGAGAAAGTCAAGGAACTTGATACTATTATTATGACTTTGTTGTTGTTATTATTTTATTATTATTATTACTCCTTTAGAGTTTTTCACATCAGCTTTAACTTATGGTTTTTCACTGGAGTTTGAGTCACAGCAAGTCTCCTCAAGTCTCCAGTACTCTTCTCAGTATCCTGGCCGTCTTCAATAATGTTTCGTTTGGATGTTCTCCACTCGTCCGCCAACTTCCAAGTCCTCCAGGCCTTTTAATAGTCCTTTAATTGCTGTGCCAAAAGCACCAATCACAATTGGTACAATCGTCACTTTAATGTTCCACAGCTTTTTCATTTCTCTAGCAAGGTCGAGGTACTTATCCTTCTTTTCACATTCTTTCGGTTTTATTCTGTAGTTAGCGGGGACAGGAAAGTCTACAATTTTGCAAGTTTTCTTTTTACGTTGATTATTATAAGGTCTGGTCTTCTGGCCGAGATTAGGTGATCCGTGTTTATGACAAAGTCCCATAGGAGTTTATGTGTTATTTTCTAGGACAGTTGGTGGGTTGTGCATATACCATTTGCTGGTATGGTCAAATTGAAATTTCTGGCACATCTCCCAGTGGATCACCTTGCCGACCCAGTCGTGTCTAGTCTTATATTCCTTCTGTGCTAATTGGTGGCGATCGATTATTATGTGATTGATGGTTTCATCTCTGTCACCGAATAGCGTACATTTGCTATTTTGTTGCGTCTTATCTATTCTCGCTTTGATATGATTGGTTTTTACGGCGTTGTTTTGTGCTGCTATTAGGAGAGATTCTGTTTCTCTCTTAAAGTTCCCTTTTTTTACCCATGCCAGGTTTTGTCGTATTAGATGTTTATTATTATTATTATTATTATTATTATTATTATTATTATTATTATTAAATAGCCATTATTCCTTGCAAAAACTGATTTCTGCATTAAATGGATATGCCTTGTATAGTTTGGTTTATTTGTTTAGTGGTATATCAGCCTTCAAATGTTATGTAATGCTAAATATATCCTTCTGAAAAATAGTCGTAGTATTATTCAAGTAATAAAAAGGTGCATAAGAGGGTTCATACCTTTACCACTGGTATATCCGAAAGTGAACGTAATAGTGCAACTGGAAATTAAACTCGCTTTCTTCGTGGCCTTGATGTCTGTCTAAATTTCCAAGATGAAATATGACTCCCGTGGATTAAATAAAGTGTTCAGCTCGAAGTTAGGTGACGGCTCCCGAGTATGACATGAAGCAAAGGAAAAAGACAGGAAGATATATCGGCCGAAATGTCGGGAGTATAACAATGAAGATGAAAGCAATAGTCCCAAAATTCTAAGTGATGAAATTTCGAAGTCGTCGTACAACACTTTAGACATTACCCATATAACTCTTTCTCAGCATTAAATAACCCAACAATGGTTGATATGTCCTGAAACCAACAAAGTAACCAACCAACTAACCAACCAACTAACCAACACTAGATATGACTTTAACTAGGACAACTATTTTGGGACAGAGTTGATATGGTCGCAATAACAAAAATTGTTTGACTCTGCACCCAACTCAGACGTTGAGCATCACCACCGGACGGACTAAAATCTTCTCAGGACATTGTGTAGTTTGATTTTAGTTGCTACAACTTACATATGCATTATTTGGAAGGCGATGAACAATCTATTAGCACATAGAATAGGCAGTGTATTTACAATCTATATTCCTTTTGATCTCTTATTGACCAGGTCGGCTGCTGTTTTTTACAGTGCTAGATACAATGCGCTCCTCTTTTGTACGGAATTTCGCCTTTCATCTCCGTGTTGGCCAGAATCGTTTGAAAATTTCCTGGTGGTTTTCCTTGTTGACGTTTCTGGTATCATCTGATCCACTCGACAACTGCACGATTTAGCTATTCTCTGTGAACCTTCCGACGTGTCAGGCCAAGTGGAAATTCTGCCATCCGTACATCGTGATCACGTCCTTCAACCTGCTCAGGTACCGAATTACTTTGCTTTTGTACATGCAACGATATGTTATGCACGGATTTTCCCTAGCACTCTGTCATACGACACAGAAAACCAGTTACAACTTATGTGTGCTTTTAATATTCTTCAGAACCTGAAGATTTCACTCCCTGATGTACTCAACTAGGCAAGGTAAAATGTGGAGACTTCGGTTTCTGACACAGTAAGAATAACAAAAACAGGATAAAGGAAAAATGTTTTAGGACATATCTACCCTAGTAGTCATTGAATACCGAATCTTTATATTATATATATATATATATATCTATATATATATTCAAAATATGTATAGTTAAGCAGCAGTCTTTCATTTAAGCATGTTTGATTAAATAATAAAGGCACATTTTGTCTTTAGAATTTAATTAGGATCCTTCCTAGTTTTCTAATAAGTGTCTTGGTTTCAGGTTGAAATTGGTGGAAGAATTTATCAAAATTGTCCCGAGTATTTTCAGACCATTCATAAACCATCATGTCATAAACTTGCATGTGTAAAGAGTGCTTTTAAAGAGTTTTTTTGCGTAGTATTGTTATGTTATAGAAATACAAAAAAATTTCAATACTCTTTAAAAACACTATTTAAACATGCAAGCAACCCTTGATGATGGCCTATGAAAGGTCCGAAGTGCTCGGGACAATGTTGGTAAACTCATCCACCAATTCCAACCTGAAACCAAGACACTTATAAGGAAATTTGAGAGGATCTTATATAAATTATATCGACAAAATGTGTCTTTATTAGTTAATCAAACATGCATATATATATATATATATATATATATTCTTAAATTATCTAAAGAGGAAATACACAGGGTAGGAGTATCCAAAGTGAGTACTCAATACTAAATGCTATTAAGGTATAATTAATTTGGAATTAACGATACATCACCACTCAGCGTGTAGAGCTAAAAAAAAATTTATATAAGGACAAAAAGAAAGAAATCTTTTACATAACGGCAAAAAGAAGAAATTGATACCAAGAAAGTGTTTTTTTTCGTTTTTTTTTTCAATAAAAGATATATATATATATATAATGTGTGTGTGTGTGTGTGTGTGTGTGTGTGATTTGTAAACGAAGAGTTTGTATGAATCATTTTTAAACTAGCTTTTGCTGGTTTGTTTGCACACGCTAAAGTATTTTTATTCAACACTAATAATTCTCTTTAATATCATCTATTTGTTTGCACACAGTTTAATGGTTTTAAGTATGGTGGCCATTGCCTGTACTAATTCCCCACTCTTGAATAGATTTAATATTATTCATTCGTTTGCATACAAGGTAACTGTTTCAAATACAGTAAATGATTCAATAGTTCAATGTGACCTTGAGAAAGCATCGTATCGAGTACTACCACTCCAGGTCAGAGTGGACCTCAGAGTAATGGCATGAAAGAGGTACTCCACATTCCCCAAAGCTCCTGAACTTGAGCAGCACCATAATTTGGTTTAGTGTAATATTCAGGACACGCTTTGAAGGCGGGAGATCTTGCGCCTCAGCAGAGATGCAGTCGGCATATTCTATAGCCTGAGCTAACTGGTCAAAGTTAGATTTGACTCATAGATGGGACCCTAACAGGTACTACCATGAAGGTTCAGAGTGGAACTCATTGCGAAGGTATGCACCCCATTCCCCAAAACTCCAAATATGGAGCCTCATCATCCTATGGTATAATGTCACATCCAAGATACTCCTTAGTAAGTCGTTGAGAGTCACATCCCTCTGTAAAGGAAAAAATGGCAAAAATCCCAACAAAATGTTTAACTTTTCTAAACAATGTCTATTTTACGATATTTCTTGGCAATTAAAAATGTGCACTGAACGGTTAAGAAAGGCAATTGCTTGAAAAAAGCAAAATAAATTCATAAAATAAGTAAAATTAAACAAAACGTCTACAAAAAATGCGTATAAGATTAGATGTATTGTTAGAGAGATGCTCTTTTCCCTGCGAGGACGAATTCTGTGACGTCAAAATATTCCCCTGGGTCCAATAACTATGCATGTCAAATCAGGTAACTGTGCATTGAACCATCGGGCTGCCTATTAAGGATAGACAAAAAATTCTTCCTAATAATCAATAAATATAATACTGAATTACTGCATCATACACACATATCCAACACAACCAATCACCCATCCAACACCCCCCATATATATATATATATATATGTATATACAGACACTTAATAAAAAACTTTTTCGGAAAGTGATTGCCGAAAATGAATAAGACACTTTTAAACGCACAAGGCGGTTATTAAGTTGAGCCGATTTTAAAAAATCAAAATAGATCCAATATCAAATACTGTAAATAAGTAATTGACATTGTAAACTTTTTAATATAGCTCTGTAACTCCTTTTAAATATCTATCATTTTCTCACTATATATATTAGTCAAATACTCGCTCAACTGAGGATCAGCTGCGTAAAACTCAGCGTCTTGAGCTTTTTTATGATAGTATCTTATTTCATATCTAAGAATATTGTGATTTTTCTCTGCATTTTTATGTAGTGAACACTACAACATTTATTGTTTAAAACCACATTTAGTGTTAAAAAAAAATCTCATATATATATATATATATATATGTGTGTGTGTGTGTGTGTGTGTGTGTCAGAGTCTGTGTCTATGTGTTTGTGTGTATGTCTGTTGATGTGTGTGTGTTTGGCTTACAATATTAATAAAAAAGAATGCTCAATAACGGTGATAGACAATATTTATATACATGTTCAAACTTCACTGAGGCTATATATATATATATATATAAACTTGGTGACAGAAGTCGAGGTCAATTTGAAGACACCCTTTTCAATAGCTACTACACCGAGGTATACGGGAGGGCTCTACTCCTTTTCCTGGATTGCTCCACTTTACGCCCGATAGGTACTTTATAATACTGTCACGTGGTCTCCCACTGAGAAGAAGAGAAATAAGGTATTTTACTGACCGCTAAAAGGAGAAATAGTAATATTGGTCAATTCCTCACGGCCTGTCGGAGAAAGTAAAGAATGTGGGTCAGAGTGAAAGCCAACAGATGTTTGCACTCTGTGACCGGGTCAAAGAGTTAGTAGTCCCAAAGAATCGCCTGACCAGGGAAAGGAAGAAAAAAGCTAAATGACTGGCTAGAACCCTAAGGCGGAAGTGGGAGCTCCTTCCGTCAGCGGAAATAGGGGTAAAGAAAATTAATTTTTGGAACAGAGGTCGTCGTGAACAGATGGGGGCGAATCTCGTGCAAACTCCGGGTAAAGAAAGCGGAAAGAATCTTGGAGATGTGGAAGAAACCATGTCTTCACGCCAGAGCCTTATGAATACATAAAATTCCGTCAACCCGTAAGAGAGAAAATACTCTCCGAAGGAACCTGTCGAAAAGATAAGTAAACATTAAGACTGTTTCTCCCAACACCCAATTATACTCTCTCTCTCTCTCTCTCTCTCTCTCTCTCAATTTAAAGAAAGACTAAAGAAAAGAAAAGAAGAAAGACATTTGTGTTTATGTACTATCCGTTGATAAAATAGCCGACAGGTTGAATGTGTGTATCCGCGTGTGTATCAAAAAGAATGTAATATTTTAATGTTCCCACGTGTTGAAGTTTGTTCATTGTGTCGTCTACTATCAAGTTGTTATTTCATGTTTCTTTTTCAGCTTCTTTCACCTCATGTTATTCTCGCCTAAATTGTCCTATATTTTCCTTTAAAAATATTATACGGGAAACCGGAGTTGTCGACTACTATAATTAATATTATTACATCTAAACCTAGAGGTCCATATCTTCCATAAATCTAGGGGTGGAAGAGCTAGTGGCCTGGTGGGTATATGTGTAATGTGAAATTTGGAAACCCCTTGCCAGCGGCGGTCAGTCTAGCCCTAAATTAACCCCCACATAATATGCCAGTTCATATATATAGCCGAGAAAGGACTCTGAACGAGGTCTTATTCTACGAGGGATCAAGTGCCAGACCGCCCCGTCTTCACACGTACGAAAAATAAACTCCCCGTATGGTGATAACAATATTTAAATGCACCAGTTCCCATACGCTTTTAAATGGTTGCTCATCCGGGGATCTTTTTATTTTAATTTACCGTCACAATACTGATTGTTAAGGAAGGGGGGATTACGTACCATTTTTGGTATGATTCAACCTGAGATTGAATCCCGGTTAAACGGGCCATTGGCGAACACCCTGTCTACTAAGCCAGTGTATGTATGTATACACTGGCTTAGTGCAAACGCGCAAATGAACTCACACACACACGTATACATATATGCATAAACTTACTAATACACGCATATGATATTGTGTGTGTGTGTGTGTGTGCGTGTGTGTATGTGCATGCTCTTGTTTATCGTTGTTAGAAATGAACTCAACGATCCCTGGTTCACATTCTGGACGATTATTTTTTTCGTTTCCTAATGCTTTCATGTCCTTCGGAAAGATATCAATCTGTGACACTATGTAGGTGGTCCACCAAGCAGACGATTCCTTTGTCTGTTTTGGCGCGAAACCAGACAAAGGGTTTGGACTTGAGATCTCGACGCGACCGGAAGTAGGAAGAGAACGCCAGTCAGAGAGTCGGACAAAGGAACTCAGAGAAGGCAGTTGACGACGGGAGACGCAGAGTGGCAGTTGGGAGTCAACACCGGACATCTGAGTGACCAGTCGCATGAGATAGAGTCCAGCAGCAGTGAGGAAAGACCACTCAAGATGGGTCGGCATTCCTAGTAGCATTGTAGAAATTTCGCTAGAAATTCACGCTAGCGTTAGTCTACATATGCACAAAGGAATGCACAGTGCCACAGAATCACCCTTCTTATACTCGAGTTAACCCAAGCATATTGTTCGTTTGTTCGTTTGTTCTTTTTCTCCCACTCCTTTGATTGTATTTCTTGTAGCCAGGAAGAAATGTGCGATGCCCCTATTGGAATCACAAGATGATCACCGGCCAAGAAGTGAAATGGTTTCGAAGAAGTTGATGTATTCGGGGGGCCGAGGGAGTATTGTCACAAATCCATTTCTTCACATCCCCAGATATGGTTTAATTGATTGGCTAGATCTTATGGTGTATCAACTCTTGTAGATTACTAACTGCTTAATCTTGTATATACATATATATCAAATATATGATTTCTAAAAAAATAGTTTCTGGGTAATATTTTTAAACGGGTCAAAGAGCATTTGTTTGCACACAGTTAAATGGTTAAACAGTTTTATTTAACAGCAGTTCTTTGTTTGCACACAGTCAAATGGATATACATATATGATTTGTAATTGAAAATTTTCAAATTTAAAAAAAGCTGCTAAAATTAATTTGCACGCAATTAATTATTGCTATTGTTTGCAGACATTTAAATGTTTTCAATTACTGCAATCTAACAACAATATATCTATTGAATATTAATCATATGTTTGGACACTGTGAAATTGGTACAATATTGCTAATAATTTTATTCAACAATATTGCAAATAATTTTATTCAACACTTTTCATTCATTTGCAGACAGTCAAATGGTTTATTGTTAAGTAAGTAAAATAAGTAAAGTTGGCGACAGTATATGAGGGTGACCCGAAGGCTCCCATTTCAATTGCTACTACACCAAGGTGTATCCGAGGGCGCTACTTCTTTCCCGGGTTTGTTCATTTTTACCCTTGATCCGTACCTAATAATACAGAGTGGTATCAAGTACCAATTTTTTTGGTCTTTGGTATGACTCGACTTTCAATTGAACGTAGATCTCCTGGGCCATTATTATGTAATACAATGTTATGTAATAGAAATGATTCAATTTCTATACACAGTTAAATGGTTTCAACACTAATATTTCTATTAAATATTACTCATTTATTAGCACGCATAATTAAATGGTTCTAAATTTTACTGTGTAACACTAACAATTCAATTTAATATCGAACATTTTTTGCACAGAGTTGAATGATTAAACAGTTCTATTGGATCCATAGATGGGGCCCTATCAGGTACTACCACTCAGGGTCAAAGTGGAACTAAAAGTAATGACATTGAAGAGGTATATCTCATTCTCCCGAAAATTTAAACTTTATCGTCAGATGGTTTAGTGTCATAATCCGGACACTCGCCGGTAGGGGATCTTAACTCTCGGTAGAACTGTAGTCGATATATTTTACAATCTCAGGCAATTGTGCTACTGAAGATGGGTAAATAATTCATAATGGGAACTCTTTCCGTTCGGTATGCCAAACTGTTGTATAGTAGTTTTAGACAACAACACTGATGTATAAAATATAATCTGCTTCTTTTGTTTTCCTTTCATTACCCAAAATAAACGTATGGATAGAGAGAGAAAGAGAGAGAGAGAGAAAAAGAGAGAAAGTTGAAGATGGCTGAGTTCACACACACACACACACACACACGCACAGAGGCGACGTTACGGTTCAACTATGAAAGCTTTCAGCCTTTCTTTTTGGTTCTCTACTTTCACGAGACTGGCCCAAGGTCATCTCAAAGCATCGAATCATCGTAGTTTCTTCTCGCTTCTCAACTTTCGCGAGTCTAGTATGTCTCAGGCGTTTCTCCACCCCTAACTCTAAGCAGTCTGGCGTTAGGCGATATCCCAGAGCATAGAGTGACATGATGTCTCGTAGCTGGCTTCCGCCTTTCTTCCTTGGTCTCTGCTAGTCTCTGCTGGTAATATCGTATTCGGAACGCGTCCTCAAATTCTCATGGTTACTACTTCAATTGCTACCTATGCGTTGCACGTGGACACGCCACCTTATATCATACCTCCCGCGCAATTTATGCGCATTTCCGCTGGGGAACATCTGCGTCCTGTTTCTTAAAAGAAACAGGTCTGTTTGCTGTTTATTTTTTGTTCCAGCGTACGACATCCATATGGAATGCCACCCACACAATTTACACTGCGTGTTAAAAGGGATCTTTAAGTCAATTTCCAACACCAATTGTACTTTGCTTAAAAACATTGACTTACAGGATGGAACAATAGAATTGTCGTCCTAAAGAAAACAACGCTACAGTTGTCTTTAATTGGAATCATTTTGAGATGAAGCTTCTTAATCTGAGAATTAATTTTTTTATTTATTGCGGACTTTTTGTCCTCATCTTGGTAGTTTTTGTGTTGTTCCTTCTTCACTACGTTTCGGCCAAATTTCACATCTGGCCTTCTTCAGGTGATTTTCCACGACCTCGGTTAGGAATGTTGAGTCTTGTAACCGTATCCCCAGTGGTGGAAATCTTCACCTACACCTAATACAATTAAAACTTCTTTTCGGCCTTTTGAAGTTATTTTTGGCAGAAAAAACACTGACGTATTTCAAGGCAGATTACTATCTATATATACGAGAAATAGATATGAAAATATCATCAAAGCGCAAAGACGGCACGGATTCTCTTGGCTCTCTCTCGCCAAATACTCCTATCAACTATCGCACTTTATAGATTCTCTAAATAGAATTCAGTGTCCACACATGGCTGATGAAGGAACTTTTCCACAGGTCGGCCAGTACCATTATGTCCATATATCGGAGTCCACAGCAGAACGTCGCTTATAAGTTCATCCTTTCATCCCCAGCGGTGCCCAGCAAGCCTAATTAAAAAGTTTTTTTTCAGATGGGAGGTAAGTGGCCGTATAACTGCTGTTTTTTGTGTGTTGCTCCCAGGATGTGTTCAAAACATTACATAACATTATTTAGTAGTTTCCAACTAGATTATTCTCCAAGCGTTTCGTTTGAGTCCTTGTGGTGTAGCAATACAGCAGTACATCGGGTACATCTTAAAAGAATTCTCTCTTTATATTATCAGAAAAATCGGGTACATCTTAGAAGAATTCTCTCTTTATATTATCAGAAAAATCAGATTTCCATTTTGTCGATAACCTACCAATACGTATGTCGACATCACTCTCATTTGATGAGATATTGCTACCAAGGTATAGGAACTGGTCAACTGATTCCATAGCCTTATTATTTTATGAGATGGCACTACCTAGTTTAAAACATACGAAGTCTATTTCATTCGAATCCCAGTAGAGACCAATGGCTTTTGCTGTTAGCTCAAGGCTTTGTCCCAGGGACTTGGTTTGAACAGGTGTATCTACAAGAAGCGCTAGATCATCTACATAGTCTGAATCATTAATAGTTTTTGCAATGTATCCATTGCTTCTTCCTGAGTATCGCACCGTAGTTAATATCTCAAAATCTAAGATGGTTGACTCAAGCGTCAACATTATTTGCAATAAAATATTATTTAATGCTACCTACTGCAGAGAGATAATTTTTATTTAACATTATAGGTATATTATATGTGCATTTATCTTTTGATTTATTGACTGCTCTGTTTTATCTATCTACCTAGTTTATACGCATATATACGCACGTTTATAAAGTTCCATACATATAAACAAACTCATCACGTGTATCTGCGTGTTTTCAACTTTACAGGTACGTACAAACAGTGTGTGTACACGTCAGCATAAGAATTATTGACAAACATATTTTATTCCATATGCCATTGTTCTACAGGTTAAGCCATATAACGATGGAAATAAAAAGCAACACTTGTTTCCTTGCCAAAATTCACTTGTCGTGTATGTTTGTATCGACACTTTCAACCGTTGCGTGTCGCTCGGTCGAATTAACATGGCCGACCTGTCACAGTAGATATCACTTCCGGTGGGCTAAATTGATTTTCCAGCAGTGATCACAGCTGACCTAGTTCGCTTTATGAATACGCCAAGAATTATAAATGAATATTCGAGTCGGATGTTCAAGCCCAATTACTGTAGACAGGAATAGACGTGGGTAAATCGTGTATACTCGTGTATGAGTCGAGTTGTGTAAAACTAAATATCTTAGGCTCGGCCGACATTTACAAAGGTGGAATAGACTCGTTAAGGTAAAATCCCTAAATAATGGAAAGATTGTCGGAAATAGTTGGTCCAGTTTCCAAAAATATTATCCAGTAACAAAAAATGAAATAAGAAGACATAGAAAGATTACCGGATGAATATTACCTTTTATGGTCATATTTATGGGTTAGATATTTCCATTTAAAAACAAATCATATTTGATGGGACTGTTTTCCAAATAAATCTTAAGAAACAACTACACAAGAAATGTAAGTATTAATACAGAATGAACATGATTCCCTGACCTATATCTTGTTATTCAGCCTTTAACTCTGCTTTCTCTCCAGTAGAAGTGGGATTCTCTGTGGATAAGTTGCTAACGTGCCAACTGCGTCATTGTATTAAGAGAGTTAGAATTCCTGACGCGCTGTTATATACACTTTCAGGCTTGTGATAACACCTCCGTTGGCCGACCCCCGACTATCTCAAAGTCGTTAAACTTCTCACGGCTAGATATTCATCAAGTGGCTTTTTCTATTTTCTGACTACGGATATTACACATTTTTATTACGGCCACACAAAATACAACCGAGAGGGTGGAAGAAAGAATAAACGAACAAACAGGGACTTAGGTCAGCTCGAAGCGCAAGAAAGGGAGTGTATGGCACTTTGCATTCTCCTTGCATTTGTAGACTATCGCAGGCGTGTATTTTGCGCGAAACTTCACCAAAAGCCACTAGAAATGCCAACACATCTTTGACTTTCTTCCCTCACTGCCTACTTCAACTGACCATCCTTCTCCTAGACTGCTATCTCACGCCGACTGGTCTCATCTGCTCTCCATTGTCGACTGCATCTCTCCGTCTTCCTTTGTCAACTGACTCTCTGTCTTCGCTGGGACCTTCCTTTCCTCGTCCACTTCCGGTCTCGTGGAAGGTCTTGCCGTTTGGCCCTTTGTGTGGGTTTCGTACCAAAGCAGACAAAGAGATTCTCTGACCGGCGCGCACACACACACACCCAACACAACAAATGGCCACATAGTGTCACAGGCGAATACTCTTGGAAAAGGTATAAACCCTTTTAATCCTGGGCTGTGGCTTTGGTATTTAATAACTCATGAAAGTTGATATGCCGTTAAAACAAAGAAGCCTAACAAAATTTCATAGAATGGAAGAAATAGGATATATTGTCTTGATTTCCTTCATCAGCCAACCTTCTATAGGACGGAACACTGTCAAGATACATTACAAATGCCTTGTAGGTTGGTTTGTTTTGTTTTATGTCATATTAATCCCTGTAAGTTGATCTAATGGCAAATCTCTTCATAACCACAGACATTCTTTTGGTCGATCTTAAGATTCGTAACTTAGAAACCAAACTGACCTATCTACTTACATTTGGAATCTTAAGGATCAGGAGGTAAACCCTAAATAAAGTGGAACATAGTCAAGCAGTCTTCTACCGCGAATAGCTTCAATGACTGATATAATTTATTTATCGATGAAAAAATGACTATAATTAATTTTAAGGATCGCAAACTACTGCTTAATGGACGTAACGAATTTGTGTTTAAATGTAGACATAAAAATAAATTCAAATTATCCTGATTGGGGACACCGAGGCTCCTACTCTCGAGAAAAACAAGGATATTGATTTTGGATGATTTTTATTGGAAATAATAACATTTATTTCAGTAATTACAAGTATTATATGACGGGGGGTTTATGTACAAAAGATTCTTGGAACTTTAGATAAAAATTTACAATTAGTGTTTTTTAATTTCTGGAGTAGTTAATTCCCTTTGACCATTTTTGGGTTAATTAAAGTCTCTTTCGTTTTTAGGTGAAGGTGAATGGGCACATTAGCTAAGGGATTAGACATGTGTAAAAGGAGTAAATAGAAAAATATATGAAGATATTAGTTTAGTTTACAAGCTTACATTATAAAAAAAAATTCCACCTGCTACGAAAAATCTAGCATATGTCCAAATTAGGATGAGTTAATCTACAGGAAAACCTTTTTCCTGGTTTCTTAATTTATTAAATATTGTATTATTTTAATCCCGTTTACTTTCACCTGAGAATGTAAATTTATATAGATGTCTTTTTTTGTTTTTTTTGTTTTTTCATATATATATATATATATATATATATATATATATATGTATATATATAAACAGTAATCCATATTTTCTGTCTTTCAACCTCAAATTGAACGTGTGAAATCATCTGATGAGACGAAGTCTATAATAGTATTCTTCGCCGAAATTAATTTATAATGACAATTTAACCAGATTTGACTTTTCTTCCAATCGCATTATATATATATATATATATATATATATATATATATATATATATATATATATATATATATATATATCTTTAAGAAAAAAACCAAAGACCGGTTAATTCAGGTTTATAAATTTATTTCCATTCTGTATTTTCAGTTTCTGGTGTGAACCAAAAACATGAAGAAAAAATTTATACAGGACTACTTCAGATCCAATGGATAATTAATTAAAACAGAATAGACACGTGGGATGGAGGGGGACGAGATTAAGGAGTTTATTGAATTTCCGTTTTATTTTAATTTTTCAAATTTCTTCTGTCAGTTATAATTACGGTAGTTTAACTTTTTTATTTATTTGTTTAGTTTATTTTCTTTTCATGTTAAGGTCGATAATTAACTTTTAAGAGAAATATTAATGGTTATATTAATTTTGATACCATTTAATTGGCTATCTATTTTTTTAGTGTATATGTTGGATACGTTTTTTTTCTGGTTTCACTATTTATTTCTAAGTTTTTAAATTTTTATAGTTTAAATTTAGTCTTATATATATATATATATATATATATAAATTTAGTCTTATATATATATATATATATATATATATATATTATATATATATATATATATATATTGTGATTGTAAACGAACAGTTTATAAGAAACATTTTTAAACCAGAGCTCATTTATTTGGATATAGTTTAATGGTTACAAGTATAGCTATTTGATTTTAATAGTTTTATAACACACAGTTCAATGTTTCCGGCTATTGCTTTCTCACATTAAGAATTCAATTAATATAATATCATGTATTCGTTTGGACACAGTTAAATCGTTCGAGTATTGCTATCAAACATTGATTATGCAAATAACATCATTCATTTCTTGACACACAGTTAAATGGTTTCAAGTATAATAAATGATTACAAAGTTTAATTTGACCGATAAAGGGAACTCTAACCAGTCCGGATATGAATGGAACTCGAAGTAATGGCTATGAAGCTGTACTCCACATTTTCCAAAGATCTAGGACTGGGGCCTCGCAGTCAGAAGTTTAAGTGTCATATCAGGACACTCATTGAAGAGGGGTCAAAAGTCTCTGCTGAGGTGCAGTCGGTGTATTATACAGCCTCAGTCAAACGATCCTTTCGTATACACAAATATTTCTAACGAAAACAGATCAATATAAAGATCCATCAGATTCAACATTCTGTTTATTTGATTGACAGTTAATAGGTTGTTCGCAGAAGTATTCGAATTTTGTATAAACTGTTAAAATTTTATTTTAATGTATAATTTTAATAACAGTTGTATAAAACTTTCACATTCCCAAATGATAAAAGTATCTTTTTTCTATCACTTCTCTCAGAATTTCATTTTGAAAGTTATATGCCCCTAATTATGAAGATGAAAAATAGGTGATGAGTTTAATTTTAGAAGTTGGTCATAATTTTGCTTCTTGATAATGTTCGCCCACATATTGCCAGAATAACACTGCCGAGGTTCAATTTGTCGTATGATACCGCTGGTTTTTGACTCTAAAAAACAAACAAACAGGGAATGCATAAATATAAAAATATCTTATATTTCTATTCTTCGACGGTGACAGCTCAGGAAATAAGTCGGAGCGTGTTCGCACGTATGAAGTATTTTCAAGAGTCTACACCTTACATCGTCTTAAAACTCCTACATGACCCACATGGCGATGCCTCTTTACCAATGAAATGCGTGTTTATCATTGAAGATGGTTTATAGCCACGCGAGGTGCCCGTGGTGTAATGGTTATCGTCGTAGGAAATGGACACGGCGACACGGGTTCAAATCCTGGACGAGACTGCTTGCATTTCGCATTGCACAAATACACTTGGGAAAGGTATGAATCTAATTATTCTGCTATGGGTAAAATAGTAGAGTAGACTAGGTTCTTCAGCCTTGGTGAGGCAACTAGTCTAGGAGAAGGAAAATTCTGAATTGAAACCTGTTAAACTCAGCTAAAAAAATTGACATTGTGTCATATCCTGCCCGAGCGGAGGGGTTGGTAAATATGTATAGCCATGCGATGCTTGTTTTCATTTGTCACGGCTTACACCCACGCATTGCTTGTTTTCTGGTTGTTACTTTGTTGATTTGATCTATGTATCTGTCGACTACATCTGCCAGGTTCATCGCAGGTCAAGGCAATATATTAGAAATGATTTAGGGCACATCTACCATATTCTCGTCATTTATCACAACCATTTTTTTTTCATATTTTTGGACACTTTTTTACTACAAAGAAGTTCTATTCCACTGGAGAAGTAGAAACTACAGTTAGATATTCTTAGCATTAAAACCTTAAAAAGTTTTATCGCACTAGCATAAATAGAACTTATTAATCGATTGCTGAAATTAATTGGTGTTTAGGATCATATTTGACAAATTAAAACACTGTTTAATTCATTAATTCAAGAATAAAAGTTTCTCATGGTGCACGCAATATTTTAGATTAGTTTTAAGTAGAGCTTGCATCATCAGTTCTAAAGGAGACACCTTTTTCGGTCACGTTTTATCAAAGAACTCCATGACTTAAGCAAACAATGTAGGAGGGATAAACGAAAAGGAAGTTGACAAGACATAACTGAAAAAAAAAAGGTCTTTTTTTTAGGGATTTTTGATGTAGTTTAATCCGTGAAGAATATTTGGTTGCTCAGAAAATGATGTCTGATTTTAGTATAAACATTTATTTTACGATAGCTTTAGGTAGACTTGAAGCATTTCTAGAATTTTTTGTTTCTACAATTAGACATAATTTTACGAACAACCAAATATTCTTCATGGATTTAACCTTTTAGTATTTAGAATTGCTCAGGCCGTGACAAAAGTCTCTCAATTAACTCTGCCCCACACCAAGTTTCAAGTTGTTTGATGCCGCTGTTTGATTTCCCGTGTCGCGAGTTTTCTCCCTTGTGGTATTCATAACGAGAGCGAATCAAGCAAAGACATATTTGTGGAGGGTAGGTTAGTTTTAGCCCAACATCAGCGGAAACAGGTTTTCAATGATTACTCGAAATCTCTGTGTTGATTTCATCATCATCATCATGTCGCGCCGCCAGCACGGATATCCCTGACCCTCTCTCGCCACTTCTCCCTATCATTCATCGCCTCCGGCAGGTCTTCAGGGTTACATCCTGTGTCCTCACATAGTTGCTGTATGTAAGTTCGTGCAGGTCGTCCTGCTTTTGCACATCCATATGTGGGGGTCCACAGGAGTACATCGCTTATGAGCTCGTCCTTGCTTCTCCAGCAGTGTCCCGCGTGTCTGGTTCGTCTAACTTGTATAGTTTTCGTGATGGGGGGGGGCAAGTGTCCGTATAGTTGGTGTCTCGTGGGGTGTTGTCGCCAGGACTTGTTCAATACTGCTCTCAACATTCTTGTGTACTTTCCGTCTAGTTTCCTCTCCAGCCGCTTAGTTAGCGTCCATGTGGTGCATCCATATAGCAGTAACGACACAACCGCTGCCTGGAAGAAACTGCATTTCATTTTATCGGTTAGGTCCGACTTCCATATGATTGAGAGCCTATCGATAGCTGTCCATGCCTTCGTCAGTCGTGTGTCGATGTCTTTTTCGGTTGATGAGACGCTACTTCCGAGGTAGGTGAATTTGTCTACTAGTTTCAGAGAGGCTCCGTCTAGTGTGGCAATGTTGCCCGTTTGTTTGTAACACATATATTCAGTTTTGTTTGCATTGACATGGAGGCCAATGTCATCTGAGGCTCGTTCCAAACTATGCAGTAGTGTCTCTGCTTGATTAGGCGTATTCGCTAGTAACGCCAAGTCATCAGCGTAGTCGGCGTCCGTGATTGTTTTTGCGGGGTACCTTTTGCTTCTTCTCTTAGTTAGCTCGAAGCCATTTTCTCTGATTTTGTCGATCCAAGTCCTAAGCACATAGTCTAGAAAGATGATAAAGAGGTACGGGGCTAGTGTGTCTCCTTGTAGTACTCCTGCAACAATGTCGAAGTATTCCGTGTCTCCATCTGGTGAACGTACTTTCACTTTGGTGTTTCTGTAGAGAATCATTATCGCTGCTACGGTTTCTTTTGGTAGGCCGTATGCTCGTAGGATTTGCTCCATCTTCCCTCTGTGTATGGAATCGAAGGCCTTGGTAAAGTCGACAAATAGTAATGTCGCCATAACATGACGAGGTTACGAATTAAATAAATTTTTGGTAGGGGTGAAAATTTAAATTTCGAAATTCTTTGAGACAGACAAATATAGCTTCAATTATCTATTCATTTGAAGGCGTGAATATCTATTCTTTCAGGAATCAAGTAAATATATGTTTAGATCATGACTAAATTTGCCTCGGATGCCGACTAAACTAAGCTGCAAATATAAGTACGAGGGTCATTAAATAAGTTTCCAAACTGTCTTCGTCTGGGCACTTTTATTGATAGCACACACATGAAACTCTAGTCCCCTTCGAAGTAATCTCCTCCGGCTGCAATGCACTTGTTGTACCGTTACAACAACTTCTGGAAGACCCCATGGAAGTTCTATTGTGTGAGCGTGTCAATGACCTTCGTCACAGCGTCTTTCATCTCCTCAATAACGACAGCCTGTGAGCTTAGGGAATAACCAAAAGTCACAGGGAGCAAGGTCTGGACTATAGGGAGGCTGAGGAACTGTCTTGATGCCCATATTGGCCAAATTGTCTGTGACAAGGATGGAGTTGTGGACTGGCACATTGTCCTGGTGGAAATGCCACTGACCCTATTTTAAAAGTGCTGGCCTCTTCCGACGGAATCTCTTCCTGAACTCCCTTAAAACCTCAACATAGTAACCCTAACCCTAACCCTAAACCTTTGGCCAATCAACTCTGGTGTATTGATTTTCTTACTCTTCCCACACCTCTCATCATCCCTCACAGACTCCCTGCCTACCTAGAATCTCTTATGACACTCAAAAACTGATGCTCGATTCATGCAAGATGGTCGAAAAGCAGTCTGAAGCTTTCCATAAGTTTCTGTGGCATTTTTTCCGAGTTTAAAAAATAATTTTATTGAATATCGTTCTTCTAAAGTGTCCTCACGTCCAGATTGCATTTTTGAAATTCACAAGCTGTGACAACCAAGCTTTATATATTCCAATTCCTATTGTAACTGTTCATTTGAACGTTAAATCATAGAAATTGGTCAGTCATCTCATAAGATGTATAGCAATAACATAATGGATTTTCATTTTAATTGCCTGTATGAAAAAAGTCTGGAAACCTATTGAATGCACCACATATAAGGACCATAGAAGATATCGAAATGAAGGGCTTATCATTAAAATATTATCAATGTATATATATATATATATATATGTGTGTGTGTGTGTGTGTGTGTGTGTGTGTGTGTGACTCATTGTAGAATTATATAGTTCGTTATATCTAAAATTATGAAGTCCTAAATTCGGTGATAGAGCATATATATTCAAACCCGTCTTCTTTTCTTTATTTTATATATATATATATATATATATATATATATGTGTGTGTGTGTGTGTGTGTGTGTGTGTGTGTGTGTGTGTTTATATATATTGAACCCCGAACTTTAACAGTCTGTTCGTTCTATTGGTGCTCACAAGCTTACGACCCACACCTCAGATTTCCGGGGTCCACAAGGCGTTCTCGCCGGGCTGGTATTATTTAGCTAACAGCCTGGTCCCAGGGGATCATGCCCGAAGCAATACCTGCTTGGCAGGGCTGTGTTCATCACTTTGCACATGAGGCGCCCCAGAAATGGGCAATGCCCACGCGATAAAACACATTTTGTGACTGCCATGCATGAGTTTCGATTCGTGTGTGTCACTATAAAATAGCTTTGTGTCAATTCCAGCCACGTAAGAAATCGGATAAATATCTCATTGATTTTGCACTTTAGAATACGCCTTATATTTCTTGCCGAGAAGTAATACTTTTTCTCCGAAAAAAAAAAAAAAGACCCCCGGGCTATAACACTAAGCTAAATCTGATTGTGAGTCCCCAGTTCTGGAGATCTTGGGGGTAGGGAATATCTTTTCATTTCTATTACTCCCAGCTTCATCTAAACTGGATTAGTAGTGCCTGTTAGGCTACTGTCTATGGGACAAATAGTTCTATTCGCAAATTACTTGTGCAAGATCAGAATACTTTATATCATACGATAACTGTAAGCTGAGTTCCCTTTCACTGGCATCGCTCCCAGGTCCACTCACATGGAGCTGTAGCACTTGATTGGGTCATATCTATTGGTCATTTAGAACTAAACTGTAATTACGCTAAACGGAATTGTTTAAAATTAACTGTTTTTGAATTTAACTGCGTGTAAAAAAAAAAAAACAGACAACAAACAAATTGTACGTATACTAAATTGAATTGTTTAATAGGACTGTTTGTACATTTAACTGAAATATTTGAAGATGTAAACATCTGAAACATACTGACATTCATCAAAATGACTTAATTCAGCGTTAAATGACTCGTAAAGGGTTGATATGCCGTAAAGCTAGCGACCAAAACTAAACCAAAACAACCGAAACTCTTTAACAGTTTGCCAAAAAGAGCTCAGATTTATTTCAGAATGTTATCTACAAAATATGTTTACAAATCATATAATCAATATATGTGTATAAAGGGGATTTGGCATTAAATCTCCCATAAAACCAAACCAAATCTCATATATCTAAAATGCATGTATAAAGAGGATTCGGCATTAAATAACCAACAATGGTGGACATGCCATATAACCTAACCCAACGAAATCATATATATTTAATATATATGTATAATGATGGATTTAGCATTAAATAACCAACAATGGTTGATATGCCATAAAACTCAACCCAACCAAATCACATATATTTAATATATATGTATAAAGATAATTTGGCATTAATAACCTATAATAGTTGATATGCTATAAAACCCAACCCAAGCAAATCTTATATATTTAATATATATGTATATGGATTTGGCATTAAGTAACCTATAAAGGTTGATATGCCATGAAACCCAACCCAACCAAACTCTTAAGAAACTACACAAAAATGTAACTATAAATTCACAATGTAGCTGGTTCCATAATATCTAGGCATAAAATACCCCCAGACAGGTTGACATGTCATTAAATTCAACCAGGCAATCGAATAATCAATTTGATACGTTGTGTGTATGTGTTTGATTGTGTGTGTGTGTTTGCATGAGTGTGTGTGTGAAAGAAAGAAGGAGAGAGAGAGAGAGAGTGAGAGAGAGGTTTTGTAGCATTTACACTTTTAGTAGTTTTGTCCTGCGAAAGTCTAATCAATAATATACGTACGTATACACAATATTCTTAAAACATATTCATATTTGAGGAAATATTGCAAAATCCATACAGTTTTATTACGATATTTAAGATCTGTAATGACCTGCATCAGATTTTTATTATAACCCACTTTTGATAATAAGTGTCAACAGGGCAACATTTGATGCTAAATTTCTACCTATTTCCCCATAGACCTAGAATAAGTATATGCTTATTCTAGGAATAATAGAATGAAAGATAAAAAGATTTAACGTAGAAAATTCGCCACTAAGTCTCCTCCTTGAAAATAGAATGGAAAAAATATTTTGAAAAATAACACTTTTGAAAATAAAACAAATAACTTGCTTTTGATCTGAAATACACGCAAAAAAGGGAATTTCTAAAATAATAATCCTTAAAAACATCAATTGCCGAATAAACTAACAAAAGAACTTTCTTTTTATTTCTCTGAAATTGTCATTTTCTAAATTGTTGTTTGAGAAGTGAAAATGAAAACTCGATTTGAAATTGTTTTCGATCGACATTAAATTACTAGCCTTGGGGTTATTGTCTGTTTTTCTTGAGAAAGTCAATTTTTCTCAGAAAAACATGTCTCAAAAATAAGTATTCAATCGGCTGAAATGATATCACATCTAGACTTAATGTCATCCATACATTTTGAGATATTTTTCGGATGTAATTTTTGCAAATCTCATAGGCTATTCAAAAAAGTACAGCTCAAACTGTTTTTGATAGATCAAGGGTACCAAAGAAAAAGGTTGAAAGTTTCGTCTTTGGCATTAGTTTACTTCAAATATCACTGGAAAAAAAGCTACAGGTTCTCTTATATTCTTTTTTAAGAACAGTATTTCCCAACACATTTTAGTTTTAGGCAGATCCAAAACCCGTCTCTTGGATTTTTGTTCAAACTATATACTTTAAATAAAACATTAAATTACTAACCTTGGGGTTATTGACTTGTTGACTGTTAGACGACAAAAAAAAATGCTGATTTCAAACATAAGTAAATGATAATATTATTATAATGGAAATTTTACTGATACATTTTTTGCGTTCTCGAAACAAGTAGATCTAAAATCCGATTGTAGACATGGAAACAAATTCCTACCAAGCTACCTGAAAACTTTCGACTCCAAAGACTATCCAAACTAACTAACAAACCAACTAATTAGCTAACTAAACACTACTACTATTACTTCTTCGGCCTAATGAGTAGAGTGTTCGCCAATGGTCCGGAAAACTGGAGTTCAATCCCAGGTAGAGTCATACCAAAACTCAAAAAATGGTACTTGATGCCGCTTTGCTTAACACTCACCATTATAAGGTAAGGATTAAGGGTAAAGTGGAGCATTCCAGGGAATGGAGTAGCACCTTCCCCTACACCTCGGTGTAATAGCTATTGAAAAGGGAGCCTTTGGGTCACCCTCGACTAAGGTCACCGACTTTACTTTACTCACTAATAATAATATTAATGGAAGTAGCAAAACTAGTCACTCATAAAATCAGTGATCCCAAAACGAATATGAACAGAAATACAACACAGATGGGAGATTAGACTAGAAAGACAAAGATATCACGACATCAAGAGAAGGCACTAAAGGAGGAGAAAAAAAGACACGTGAATTGGTTAGAATGAAAATAACAAAAGAAAGCAGCAGATAAATCTTACAATACAACTTGAAGAGATAATTCTAAATATATTGATGAAAGATGAGAGAGTTAAAAGATACCGACACAAGGTCAAGCAATACAATCAAAACGGGACTTTCCAAAATAACGAAAGAAAATTCTACAAACAACTAGGTGATAAAAACACGATGACATATCAACAACCCAATGCAAATGAGGCACAAATGATTAAAAGGATTAATAATATGAAAAAGGAATTACAAGGATTCAAAGAGGGCACTCAAGTTATAATACACCTGGAGTAACTCAGAGGAACACTAAAAAAAGAACCGAATCGAAAAACCCTAATCATGAAATCTTGTTTTAAAAATTTTAGTCTATCCACTGGGAACTGTGCAAGAAATTTAAATTTGACCGTACGAACAAATGATAAATGCACAAACCAGAATCTGTCTTGGAGAATGAAACACATAAATTCCTCTGGCATTTTAAGATATAAACATATCAACTAATCTCGGCCAGACGACCGGGCCTTATTATAATCAACCCCCCGCCAAAAAAAAATTGCAGAATTGTTGACTTTGCTGTCCCGGCTAACCACCAAGTAAAACTGAAAGAAAGCGAGAAGACGGATAAGTACCTGGACCTTGCTAGGGAATTAAAAACCTGTGAAACTTGAAAGTGACGGTCGTACCTATTGTAATTGGTGCACTTGGTACAGTCACTAAAGGATCGGTAAAAGGAACAGATGACTTGGAAATCAGAGAACGAGTGGTGACAATCCAAACTACAGTATTCTTGAGATCAGCAAGAATATTGAGAAGAGTCCTGGATGTGAAAAACTCTCAAGGAAGTAAATAATAATAATAATAATAATAATAATAATAATAATAACATGTAAACCTTACTAGAGAACTAAACAAACTATAGAGCATGAAAGTGACGGTAATACCAATTGTAACTGGTGCACTTGGTACATTCATTAAAGATTTTGTACAACTAGTGGACTTGGTAATAAGATGACTAATGGAGATCATCCAAACTACAGCATGGTTGATATCGGCCTGAATACTGAGAAGAGTCCTGGAGGCTTGAGAAAAATTGCTGTCACTCAGACTCCAGTGAAAAACCATGGGTTAACGCTGGTTTAAAAACTCTCAAAAAAGAGAAAATATAAGCAAACGCAGCAAATTAGTACATAAAGAGTAAAAGACTGGACACAACTGGCTGGGCACGGTGATCCACTAGGAATTGTGTAAGAAATTGAAGATTGACTATGCGAATAAATGATATATGCACAACCCACAATACGTCCAAGAGAATGAGACACACAAACTCTTCTGGTATTTTGAGATACAAACAGATCAATTAATCCAAATTATAATGGTTATAATGGAATAGAGTTGGAGGAATGTAGAGAGGAAATAATGATGTTTTTCTTAATATACAAGAAAATTCAACTTACACATTAGATTATGGATCTCAAAGTCAATGACTCAAAAGTGTCATTACATCCTGGAGTTGAGAAATCATTGTCATCAAAGTCACCTTGACAGCACGGGTTTCCTAAATTTTCTCTCTTTCCATCCATCCCTACCATCCATCGCTCCCGACAGGCCTTTCAAACTATGTCCGCAGAGAGCTGCCATAAATAAGTTCATGCCGGCTCGTCCATGTGTAGTGGTCCGTAGAAGAGCGTCAATAATGAGTTCGTCCTTGCTTCTCCAGCAGTGTTCCGCATGTCTTGTTCCTATTTACCAACCCCTCCGCTCGGGCAGGATATGACACAAGGTCAATTTTTAAGCGGAGTTTGACAAGTTTTAATTCAGAGTTTCCCTTCTCCTAGACTAGTTGCCTCACCAAGGCTGAAGAACCCAGTCTGTCCTACTAATTACCTATAACTGGAGGGAGAATAATTGGATTCATACCTTTCCCAAGGGTATTAGTGCTATGTGAAATGCAATCAGTCTCGTCCAGGATTTGAACTCGTGTCGCCGTGTTCATTTCCTACGACGATTACAATTACACCACGGGCACCGCATGTCTTGTTCGTCTAACTTTGGTCGTTTTTGAAATGGAAGGGAAGTAGCCGTACTACTGTTGTTTCATGGGGTGTTGAGTCCAGGATTTGTTCAAAAGAGTCTGATGCATTCACGCGTAATTCTCATCTAGCCTTTTCTCCATGCATTTTGTTATCGTCCATGTGGTGCATCCATACAGTAGTATTGAAACAGCAACCAAAAGTGATAGAGAGCACGATTTGCTCTTCTTATTATACAAATTCGGTTGCTATTCATTTTTTTTTACTTTTTGGAGATTATTTCGTTGATTTGGATCGCCGAAGGCTAACGTTCTGCAGTGGCAGCCACGAAGGAAGCGAGTTCGAACTCCAGACGCGCTATGGCGTTCACTTTCGGACTAATATACTAAAGAGAAAGGTAAGTAAAAAGTAAAGTTGGCGACCGTAGAAGAAGGTGACCTGAATCTCCCTTTTCAATAGTTTCTACCCAAAGATGTAAGGGAGGGCGCCACTCCTTTCCCTGTATTGCCGCACTTTACTCTTGATGCATACCATATAATGCTGAGTGATAAGCAAGGAGGCATCAAGAACCATTTTTTTAGTCTTTGGTATAACTAGACCTGGGATTGATCCCCGGTCTCTCGGGCCATTGGTGAACACTCTAACCATTATGCCAACAGGCCGGTTTAGAAAGGTAAAAAAAAAAACCTTATCCTCCCAGCTATGCGTTAAATAGTATAATTGCTAATCTTCTGCAAGGATGGCTTTGGCATTGAATATCTCACGACGCTTGGTATGCCATTTTACAAAGAAACTAAACCACTTAAAAAAAATTTTTAAAGATTTATTATATTTCATGGGTGAATTGCAATAAATTATTGAACAAGTCCTGGACACAGCACCCCACCAAACAGCAGCTGTATAGCCACCTACCACCCGTCACGAAAACAATCAAAATTAGACGAACCAGAGATACGGGACACGGCTAGAGAAGTAGGGACGAGCTCTTGATATACTCCTGTGGAGCCCTTCACATGGACGAACAAAAGCAGGACGTCCAGCTCGAACCTCCATACAGCAGCTCTGTGCCGATACTGGATGTAGCCCTGACGACCTGTCAAAAGCAATGGACGATAGGGAGCGGGGCAAGAGAAGGTCGGGAATATCCATGCTAATAGCGTGACATGATGATGATGATGCTTTAAGTATTATTAAAACAGAAAACAAAACCAAAATTCAAAGTTTTATCACATTTGAAGAAATAGAAGATAAAATATCTGTTTATTTCACAAAGTACTCTCAAAGATTTTCCATGATTTTTTAGTATGCTAGTACACCCTCTGGATGCCATTATGAGTCGACAAATTTATTTTATCTTACGTTATGAACTTAAGAAAAGGCTTCTTGTCCGGTTTTGTGAGTTTTTTTATTATCTCACTGGCTCCTTCAAAACAAAAGATCTTTGAAAGAGGACGTTGCATATTAAAAAAGAGGTGTATAAAATTGGATCATTCATCCTTTTTAGCTTTTGATCTTGAAGAGAAAGCGACTGAAATATTGAGGTATATTCAACTCTACTCTGGAGAAAAATACAGTCACATGTGCAGAACAAATTACCAAGTTGTAGGAAAATATATGTCACGAAAGTTGTGATTCAAATACAGTCACATATGGCAGTGAAAAGGTTTAGAGGAAGTGTATTGTTTGTTTGAGTTTTATGGTATATCAACCTTTGTGGGTAATTTAATGCCAAATCTATTTTTATACAAATAATCAGTTTTATTTCAAACAATTCAGTTTAGCATAAGTACTCAGTTTAATTTTCAAAAACATTTCTATTTTAAACAATTCAATTTATTCAAACTGTTCTAATTCAAACAATTCAGTTAAGTATAAGTACTCTATTTACATGGCAAGACAATTCTATTTCCAGCAATTTAAGCAAAATTGCACAGTTTAAATGTCAAAACAGTTCTATTTCAAGCAATTCGGTTTAGCATAAGTACGCAGTTTTGTTTTATTTGATCCTTCGGTAGCACCTTATCAGGTGCCACCACTCCAGACCAGAGTGAACTTGAGAGCGATTGCAAGGTAAGGGTACTCGATGTTCCTTAAAGCTCCAGCATTACTGGAACCTCACTATCTGATTGTTTAGTGACATATCCAGGACACTTATTGTATGGGTCTTACCCCTCTGCAGAGAAGCAGTCGGTGTATTCTACAGCCCCAGCCAACTGGGTAATTATAGCGAATGGCCATCCTAGATTTTATGATATAAAAGACAAGAAGAAAAAGGTTTCGCTTTGTTTCAAACAGTGTTTATACTGAATATAAGTTTTGAGTCGAGAGTTTTATTTAATTTTTGAAAAATTTTGCTCAGCCATTAATGTGAAAGCGGTGGATCTATTAAAGTTTATTTTACTTTTCTTTGGGAAGAAACATTGTCATGGTCGAGGGACAAATCACCAAATTTTAGTCATAAAAATTGGTCTGCCACGTGCCATAGTAAAGTAGTTTGCGGCCTTGTGTTTGAGACCCTTGCATTAGATTAACTTATACACGCGTAAATTCGGTAACTCTTTGTGCTACAGAGAGGAACTAAACAATCTAACCCTTATTTCTGAATTTCGTCTCTCAAATTTCTTGCCTTCTCAATTTTTATTCGCACTTCTTTTGTTCGTGTTTTATGACACTGTCGGTCTGTGAGATTTTTCTTAGTTTTAATGGTGAAATTAATTTCTTTTATCGTTTTTGTTCCATCGTTTTTGTTCTATCGTTTTTATTTACCGATACAACCATTTTCTTGGTTTCTTTTTACAATCTTTCTTTCTTCATTGTCCGTTTTATTATATACGCATTTTTTAAAAATTTAGTTTTGTTTTTGTTTTTCTTATATTAATTGTCTCGGCTTTTTTTCTTTTTTTTTATCTTCAATCTTTCTTCTCCATTTTTTTTTCAATCGTTTGAGTTAATCTCTACGTTGTTCGCTTAAGTCTATTTTTATTGTCAAATTCTTCTTTGATTTTCCAGTTTGCATTTTATACTTTTTATCTATCTTTTCTTACTAATATTTACTAAGCTTAGCTTAGCCTCGTTTGTCATTTATTTACTTTTTTATCGCCTAGTTTCTTTTCGTCTTTCCTATCTGTCTTTCTATTATTTTTGTTTATATTACACTTTCAATTTTATTCTACCCTCTCCTTTTTATAATTCTTTCTATTTCTTTATTTTTTATTAAGAAAAAGAATCAATATCATTCAGACCACAGCACTGTTACATTCAGCTAGAATGCTTCTATTGGAGATTTTCTTTTATTAATGTTTCTTTCTGCACCCCCTTTCTTTGAGCATTTGTTTGCTTGTTTGTTTTATGTTTGTTTCTTTGTTTCTTTCTTTTATTTTCCTTTGTTTCTTTCTCTTGATTTTTCCGCATTTTGACCCCTTTTCAGCATTATTTTTACTTTTTTATATTTCTTTCTCCTGACTTTTTTGCATTTTGATTGCTTTCTTGTAAGTATTCTTACTTTCTTTTTTTTTTTTTTGACTTTTTCGGTTTTTGATTTCTTTCTTTTTTCTCTCTTTCTTTTGATTTTTTCGGTTCTTTCTTTCTTTCTTTCTTTCTTTCTTTCTTTAACGTATGCATTTTACTTGTTTGTTTATTTGTTTGTTTCTTCTTTTCTTTTAATTCTTTTGCATTTTTACCCCTTTTTTGTTCAAAGCTTCTTTCTTTCTTTTTTTCTTTCTTTCTTTCTTTTACTTTCTTTACTTCCACATTTTACTGCTTCTTTCTTTCTTTCTTTCTTTCTTTCTTTTACTTCCACATTTTGCTGCTTCTTTCTTTCTTTCTTTCTTTCTTTCTATTTTTTAATTACTTCTTTATAGACTTCCTGTTTGATTCGTTTTTTTTTTACTTCATACCTCTTTGTTTTGTATTTTTTTTTTTAGTTTTATTTTTCTGTTTTACATTTTTTTTATATTTCTACTTCTTTTTCTCATTCACTCAATAATTCTTTTCTTTTTATTTTTTTTTTCACAATTTTCTTTCATTAACCCTTTCAATTTTCAGCGTTCTTTTAACGACTATTTTCGTCTCCTGTTTTTGTTTCTTATCTCATTGTTATTTTCTACGCATCTTAATTTTTATATTATTCCTTTTACCTTATTAATCATCGCCTTCGTTTCATGTTCTTGTGTGATATCTTATCTATTCCTTCCTTTCTTCTTTTCTTCCCTCTTTTTGTTCACGTTTACTTTGTTCTTTTTTTTTCTTCAATTTATACCTTTCGTCTGTATTTCCTTTAAATTCAAATTCAACGACTTAATGTCTAATTCTCGTTCTAAGAGTTGAGGCTCTAATTTAGTAATATTAATATTCTTTTTTAGATTCGGTATAGTTTCATATCTGATCAATCTGACTTGTTTTTTTTCTTTTTCTTTTATTACTACATTTCCTTGGGTCTCTGTACTTCATTTTTTTTCTATTTTTCCCTGTTTTCTTGTGATTCTTCTGCATTTTTACCCACTACTTGGCCATTGCCTTTCTTTCTTTCTCTCTTTCTTTCTTTTTTCTGCATTTTACCCTCCTTTTGTCCATTGACTTTCTTTCTTTCTTTCTTTCCAATAATTTTTTTCTTCTAAATTATATTTTCTGTCTTACAGAAAAATCGAACCTGCATATCTTTCTTTCTTTCTTTCTTTCTTTCTTTCTTTCTTTTTCAGCATTTTTACTCTCCCCCTATTCATTGCCTTTCTTTCTTTCTTTCTTTCTTCTGCATTTTTACCCTCTCCTTGTCCATCGGCTTTCTTTCTTTCTTTCTTTCTTTCTTTCTTTCTTTCTTTCTTTCTTTCTTTCACTAGATTCTTTTGCATGTTTTCCCTCACCTTCACCATTGAGTTCTTTTTTTCTTTTTTCTTTCTTTCTTTTATTTGAATTTTTACCCTTTTTTGTCCATTGACTTTCTTTCTTTCTTCCTTTCTTTGAATTTATTTCATTTCATATTCTTACATTATAGACTTTTTTATATGATTCCTTTCTCAGGTTTCTTTTATGAATTTAGAGTGAATCTTATTTTTTGTTTAGCAAGTCCTTTTTTTTCTTTTTTCTCATTAATGTACCCTTTTATTCGAGCTGCCTCGTATCATCGTGTCTATTCATTTCTTCTTCCCTTATTTCCTCCATTGCTTCCATACCCTCTTCTTTGTTTTCTTCTTCCCTCCTCTTTCTTCTTCTTCTTCTTCTTCTTCTTCTTCTTCTTCTTCTTCTTCTTCTTCTTCTTCTTCTCACTTGAACGCAAAGTCTTAATGTCCACTGCTCGTTCTTTGACGTCAACCTGTTGCCCTGGCAACAGCCATGTCTCTAAAATCCTGTTGTTACAGACGCCTTATTTGTTCGATCTGATTGAAACCTTTTTCAGCAACCATCCGCCGACAATGCCACAATCCCGAGGCGAAATCAATATTGATCAAACCTTGTCTTTTGCGTCTCGCAGCCCAACCCCCGTCTCTATCGAAATCAGCTCACCGTTTCTCCGCTGTGCGCCTTCGCTAAAGCGGGAAGTCAATATAATGGCGATCGTCTGGGTCGAACTGTGTGCTTTTAGCTTTGATTTACGTTGATTGTGTGAGTTGTCTGCAATTTGATAGTTCAGCGACGTATTATTTTGACAATCCTTCGCTCTGTCCCCTTCATTCCTTTCTTCCTTTTTCAGAAAGTTAGGCAACGTACTACTTGGCTTATTTAATATGAGTGACCATAGAATTTTTTAGGAAATATTATTTACGTGACTGAGCTTTTTTTATCAAATGTTTTTTTTTTCTGTATCAGTTCAAAGGGAGCAAATAAGGTTGGATATATTAGTATGTTGTGTTTAAAAACGTTATGTGTATCTATTATCAAATGGGTAGCGATTTTGATATTGTGTGCCGTAAAAATTATCTGACTGACTTTTGATTTTAATAAGATGTCAGTTTGTCTGGCGTTTTTTAATGCCTAGTGGTTGGGGAATTGCGTACAGTGTACATTTACAATTATATATTTTGCGAAGTTTTTAAACCATTTTTGCACTCAGGTATATGATATAAAGTAATCCTATTGTAGCAGAAAGAACAACGTATCATATTTTCACCCAATGAGGGTGATTTGTCCAATTCTGCCCGGATGCTTTTCCCGGGCAAATCAAGGGCAGTAAAAACCCGCCAAACTCTCTCTTTTTCATGGCGTTGTGGTTTTGCTGCTAGGAAGAGAATGAACTGAAAGACGTCCGCCCTGCTCGAAAGATTCTGAAGAGAGAGTTTGGCAGGCTTTTACTGCCCTTAATTTGCCCGGGAAAAGCGTCCGGGCAGAATGTGACAAATCACCCTCAATGGGTGAAAATATACGATGTCTTTCCGCTACACTATCTAATACTAATGTGTAAATATATCTATTTGACCCCTCGGAAGATCCTAACCGGTACTACCACCACAGGCCGGAGTCAATCTGGAAGTAATGACAAGGAAGGAGTAATCCACACTCACCAGACTTCCAGAGCAAGATCCTCTGCACAAGATGGAGTTCAGTGATATACTCAGAGCATCTTTTTTTGGGTGGAACTGATCCATCTGCAGCGGATGAAGTCTAGTATATTGTAAGCCCAGCCAACAGAACAGATATAGCCCATAAAATGATGAGGGAAAACCGTATTTTGTATAAGTGCTCCTATATCTTACTGAAATTAATATCGGTTCACAAGGTTTGTCTCACTGGTTTGTAATCACTTCGATAGTCATTTAAGCCAAGAAAATATCATTACATTTTTTCCAACTAAACATCTTACCTATGGAAATAAGTATATAAGACAACGTACTATTTGGCTAATCTGATATGAGTGATCTTTTGTACATAATAGAATCTTTAAAGAAATATCATTTGTGGAATTAAGGTATGTTTTTATCGACTGATTTTTCTAAATATATATATATAAAAAAAGCGAGTATGGTCAGATATTTAGACAATTTTATCTTGTTGTGCAATCAGCACGGATATCCTTGACCCTCTCTCACCACCCCTCCCTATCGTTCATCTCTTCCGGTAGGTCCCCTGGGCTACTCTCCGTATCCTCACAGAGCTGCTGTACGTAGGTTCGAGCTGACCACCCTGCTTTTGCACGGCCATGTGAAGGGGTTCATAAGAGTACATCACTTATGAGCTCGTCCCTACTTCTCCAGCAGCGTCCTGCATGTCTGTTTCATCTAATTTGGATAGGTTTCGTGATGGGTGGTAGGTGGCCGTACAGCTGCTAGTTTGTAGGGTGTTGCCCCCAGGACTCGTTCAATATTGCTCGCATCATTCTTGTGTAGTTGCCGTCAAGCTTTTTCTCCAGCCGTTTAGTTAGCGTCCATGTAGAGCATCCATATAGCAGTCACCTTCATATTAGTTGCTGTAAAAAATAATATTTTATATATCATGGAGAGAAATTCATTGTTTGAAATACAGTTTTTTATTTTCTAAAATGTAGAGATGTTTAAAGTATATCGATCAGTATTTAATGGGTTAGATATCCAGCAAAAATTGAATTTAATACAGATCTGTGCAACAGACATGTGAATGTTTTTGCGGACGCGTGTGGGCTTCGGCCCTGCAACCGGACCCACCTTAAAAACGGCCTTGTGCCATATTCGTGCGTTGGTGGGACGTATGATAAATAAATAAGACACGAGCCTCCAAATACAAAAACCCTCATCGGTTCTTTTGTCTTATTAAAAAAAATGCAACTTGCGTTTTGAAATAAATATCGATTTCCAAGTTTGTCAGACAGATTATTTCATTTTTTAGTGAATTCAATTCACACCGAGTGCATATCTTGTGACATAGTAACAGATTAATTTGAGATTATTCAAAATACCGACAAATTAAACAGTCTTGAAAAGTCGGTTGGTTTTATTTGATTAGTTTTTATGTTATATCTAACCATTGTAGGTTATTTAATGCCAAATCCTTTTTATACATACATATTGAATATAAAGGATTTGTAATAAAATTTTCTTGATGATATTTCGAAACAAGCCTGAGCTCATTTGTTTACACACAATTAAATGGGTTTATGTTTTGCTATATAACAATAAAAATTTAACATCATTCATTTGTTTGCACACGTCTAAATAGATATACATGATATGGAAGATTAGTTTGTTGTTATTTTTTTATATGAGTTAGAACTAATTTATTTGCACATTAATATTGCAATTGTTTCTACACAGTTCAATAGTTTCAATTATTGCTATCTTACACATATATTTCTATTCAATATTAATCATGTGATTGCACACAGTGAAGTGGTTAAAAGTATTGCAAATAAACCCTAATTATTTAATTCAACATTACTTATTTATTTGCAGACAGTTAAATGGTTTCATTACTGTTATGTATCACTAAGAATTCTCGTAAAAATCATTCCTTCGTTTACATAGAGTTAATTGATCAAATAGTTCTATTTCTAACAATTCAATTAAGCAGAAATCATTTGTTTGCACTCAGTTTAAATATCAAACAGTTTATATTTGACCCATAAATTGGACCCGATCAGGTGTAACTACTCAAGGTCCGAGTGGATCTATAAGCGATGGCAATGAAACGGTACTTCACATTCCTCAAAGCTCCTGCATTACTGGTACCTCATCATTAAATTGTTTAGTTTCATATCAACGACACTCGTTGGGTTGGAGGTCTTACCACACTGCGGAGATGCAGTCTGTGTATTCTACAGTCCCAGCCTACTGGACTAGGGAAACGCGGTCTGTCATCAAATCATTTGTGGCTAAGAAAT
Source organism: Sepioteuthis lessoniana (assembly GCA_963585895.1). Classification (NCBI taxonomy): domain Eukaryota; kingdom Metazoa; phylum Mollusca; class Cephalopoda; order Myopsida; family Loliginidae; genus Sepioteuthis; species Sepioteuthis lessoniana. The sequence goes on from OY757920.1 coordinate 41,217,560, forward strand.
GGAAACGATGAGAAAATTTCAGAAAAATGTATTATGAATATGGAGAAGCGTATTTTATTAAAGAATGGTGACAAATGGTCTAAACCAGGGATTTTCATTACAAGTTTGAATCGAATTGACAGTGTTTAGTGAAAAAAGCTCGTGTTGACAGTCTTCTAGGATATGAAAGGACCAACAACTTTTCTTAAAAATGTGTAGCAGACAAACGAATAAATGATCAAATAAAACACCAGTCAACTGATTAATCCTATTTACCCAACCCCTCCGCTCGGGCAGGATATGACTCAAGGTCAATTTTTAAGCGAAGTTTAACAGGTTTGAATTCAGAGTTTTCCTTCTCCTAGACTAGTTGCCTCACCAAGGCTGAAGAAGACAGTCTGTCCTATAGCTGGAGGGAGAATAATTGGATTCATACCTTTCCCAAGGGTATTAGTGCTATGTGAAATGCAATCAATCTCGTCCAGGATTTGAACTCGTGTAGCCGTGTCCATTTCCTATGACGATAACCATTACACCACGGTCATCTCCCTCCAGTCAACAGATTAATAAGTTTATATTTCTTTAAACTTATTGAAAAGTTTATTAAAAACAGAAGTTAAAATGTCATTTCTTGTAAGAAAAGATAATATTAGTCTAGGCGTAAATATTTACGCTATAAGAACGAATGCATGATACAATCAATGTTATTGCTTGTGTGGTTTAAAATTCAGTTGACATGTGTTGTATGTGTATTGAGATTCGCATATGAGTGTGTCTCTTTGTAAGAGAGAAAATATATTTACTCCTTACCTATGTATGCAGATACAAACAGGAATTTTCATCTGCAAACTTTGAATGTAGTAGCAGTATTAATATTAATGTAAATTACATACTCGTTAAATTTAAGATGATTAAACGTTGAAACTAAATTAATTTTCGAAGGATAATAATATAGACATTTCACTCAAGAGAAATAAACGGAAAGGTAGTTAAGTAAGTACAGAATAATACCAATGAAATATTCATCTTTATCGAAGTTTATAAAATTTAGGTGGGTTCTAAATAATATAAAGAAAAAGTTAATGATTTACCAAGGATTCTGATTGGTTAGAATATGAATTTTAACACTCAAATAGGAAAAAGATTTCTTAAATTATTTTAGGTTTTGATTATTTAAAAGATTTTAGTCGTGAGTCAAAATATATCGTCTGTGAATTCTCAAAATAAGTTTTAAAACTAGCGCGTACACGCTTAGTCAATAATAAAGAAAAATAACATAAAAAAATTCTGCAATATATGGGTGAACTACAAAATTTTGAATATATGTTGAAGATATTAGCGGTGGTGGGTAATAATGGGTAATTTCAAACAATATGTTTCTCACTTTTCTTATTGATTCAAAATAGATAATACAGACGACTAAGTTTTAGAAAAAAAATTTTATGCAAAAGAAACAAAGGGAAAGAAAAGGTAGTAAGGATAAAGCGTACAAATTTGCTGTGATTTGCGGGAATTTATCTCATTGAGAGAAAGAGAGTTCAGTAAATAAAGACCTTTGAATGTTTGTAGTTTTTTATGGCTTCGTTGAATTTTTGGTTGATTGTACAACTTTCGTTTAATTTTAGTCGAGTTTTCTGTTTAGTCGACTTTTAGTTAATTTCTTGGGTTCTGTTGTTCAGTTGACTTGTGTAAATTTTCTGTTTCGTCGATTTTAGTTCATTTTCTCAGATATCTCCTTAATAATTTAGTTACTTTATAACGGTAAAAAGAGCGAGTGACAAAACCTTTTCGCTGGCTATCTTTTTTACTGCTTCAGAGGCCTGTAACCGAACGCGCACTGAAGTTTAGGAGTTGCTATAAAGAGAAAGATGAGAGCAGTTCTTAGGCCCTTACTATTTAGGCCTACTCTGGAAGTGCCAATGCTGTCGTTAATCCACCACATCGCAGCCATTCCCACTCTTTTGTTTGAAGAAAATTTTTTTAATAAAAGCAAAAATACGGACATAAATATTACAGCTCGTGACTATTTTTTGTGCAAAAATTAACACTCATTTTAGTATAGAAATTTAGTTTATTTCCCACATGCTTGTAAGCAGTGGTCCCTATTACTAACTTCTGAGCCAAAATTTACCTTATTTAATCAATGACCCACGTAAAGTTATCAGTGCTAGATAGCAGTACTTGAAACCATTTAATTTTCTGGGAATTATTTGTATTATGAATAGTTACTAGAAGCTGAAATTGTTTACGAAGGATAATATTTATGAGTAACATGAAACTTTACAGTTGCTGAATTATTTAGATTTGAGAAATGATTATCATATGGCGACTTTTTCTTCTTTTCTCATCTGTAGAATAAGATCTGAGGACTTGGATGACATTTCTAGAAATAATCTGACTTGCCCCCGGGTAGGCCACCTTGTATTCGTGCCGGATGGTTAGTTGACACCTTAACACTTGGTTTATGGGGGCCATCCTTCCTAGCTTTACCTACTTTAAAGGATCGGGCTTATTGATCGGAATGAAACATAACCATAATAAACTGATGAGTAAAATAGACATAATGTTCATAAAATGTTCATAAACATATATAGGAATCCGAAAACACGAAATTGGTTGAGGTACGAAACTTTTATTCACCTTTTTGAGTTTAAATGTTTTTCAACATGAGGAGTGAGAGAGAGAAAGAGAGAGAGAGAGAGAGAGAGAGAGAGAGAGAGAGAGAAAGAGAGAGAGAATCTTTCTATGCTGACTGCCTTTACATCGTCAGCTCTCAATCCAACCAGCGCGCGGCGCCCGTAGCGCACAAATTCGCCTGGCCTCGCCCAGCTCTGAATGTCAACCTTCCTCAGTCCACGCTTTCGGGGCGTGACGTCACTCATATCCCTTGGTTCCAATTCTATCTGGGATTTTTATTTTGACATCTCTAAATGACACATCCTCTCCGCACGCGCGTGAACACCTGCGTTAATGTTGCACCTAACTAACCCATGCACTAAGCGAAAGGTTCTCATCCTAACTAAACAGAAAGGCAAGATATACAAAACGAAATCCCTCCACAATTATATTACAGGAATAATACTAATGGGATCAAGTATTTTTTACACCTGCTGTGCATGACACTCTATTTGTGGACGGTCCTCCCTATAAAATGAACTTGTGCCGTTTTATCAAAAGATGAGTTTCAAAGACACTTTGCCCGAGAGCAAACTCATCGAAATAAGTATGTTGAATACTAAGGGTAGTGTTTTAAGGATAATAGTTGCTTTTTTTGTCTTGTTAAATAGAGATGGGGAAGTGCCCGTGGTATAAGGGAGGTGTCCTTGGTGTAATGGTTATCGTCGTTGGAAATTGCATTTCACATAGCACTAATACCCATTCGGAAAGATATGAATCCAATTATTCTCCCTCCAGCAATGGGTAAATAGTAGGGTAGACAGTTTTTTCAACCTTGATGAGGCAACTAGTCTTGGAGAAGGAAAACTCTGAATTCAAACCTGTTAAACTCCGCTTAAAAATTGATCTTGTGTCATATCCTGCCCGTGCATAAGGGTTGGTAAATATGGTAAATAGAGATTCTTTGTCAATCCGATTTTTAACCATACTTATTTACGTATAAAGTTTGAACATAAGTAAAAAAAAAATATTTATAATTTCTTTTTATAATATTGTCATTATAATTATGAATAGGGTTGTTTAAAACATTTGATATCATTTGAAATGTAAAGGGTGATTGAGAGAACTCAATATCGTTTCGCATGCATGTCCAGTTCTCGTTCAAATGATCTCAGATTTTAACAGCATAAGTAGAAAATCTTCAAATTCAATCTTGTTTGATGTAATTTTTCTATTTAGGTGAAATGCCATTGATTAAAAGAGAAAAGACCGTTGTTGGGTTACTATTGAGGTTGTCACTGGGTATGCATACCCAGTCCGTATTGGAAGATAGCGAACGATTTTTTTGGTGAAACGAAATGTTAATAAAAGGAAACAAACAGTAAAAGTAACAAAATAAGAATATTGAATTGCAACAAAATTATCTGTTATATATATTCTTGTTATTATTATTTTAATCGTTTAAGAATGTTCAAAACAGCGTTAGCTGATGATTTCTTACAAGGGTTTGAGTGATAGCAAGTCTTCTCAAGACTCCAGGACCCTTCTCAGTATTTTGGCTGATCTTAATTAATTATGCGATTGTTTTGATGGTCTCCATTCGTCCTCTTGTTTCCAAGTCTTCCAGTCCCTTAATCAATCCTTTGGTGACTGTACTATGCACACCAATGGCGATTGGTATCACGGTTATTTTCACCATCCACGTTTTTTTAATTCTTTAGCAAGGCCCAGGTACTTTATTATTATTCTTCTTATTATATTCCTGAAGAGTTTAACAAAAGCATTAGTTGATGATCTTTTACTAGAATTTGCGAAACAAAAAGTCTCTCCAAGTCTCCAGGACACTTCTCAGTATTCTGGTTGATATCAGCAATGCTGTAGTTTGGGTGGTCTCCACTCGCCCTCTTATTTCCAAGTCCTCTCGTCCCTGTACTAATTTTTGGTGACTGTAACAAGAGCACCATTCAATTGGTATAACGGTGACTTTCATATTCAACAGTTTTTTCAATTCCCTAGCAAAGTCGAGGTACTTATCCTGTACCATAGCCATGATATGGCTACGCGAAACGAACATAGAATGTTCATAACATATATACACAAAACATAGGAATCCCGAAACACGAAAAACACGTAACGACTTCTTAGTTCAGGTACGAAACCTTTTTTTACCTTCGACATAAGGAAGAGAGATATACATTCTTTCTATTCTGGCTTTTCCATCTGCCCCCATCTTCCCGTAGCGCGCAAATTCGTCTGGCCTTTGCGAGCCCCGAAAGTCGACCCTTCTCCTTCGGTGTCTAGTTCTCAACTCAACAAACTTTTTCAAAATATCCCAAAATCCTCCGCGCGTGCTTCTGGTGCGTGCGTGTCACTCCCTAGCCTCATTTCCCACCTGGGCTATTGTGACATCTCTGAGTGACACGTCCGCTCCGCGCGCGCGCGTGAACACCTGCGTTCATGTTGCACCTAACTAACCCATGCACTGAGCCAAAAGGTTCTCAGCCTAACTAAACCCAAAGGCATAAAACGAAATCCCTCGGCCATTATATTACAATCCTTCTTTTCGCTTTATTTCAATTTTACTTAGTGTTCAGCCGAGACAACAAAGTTCAAAATTCTGCAAGTACTCTTTTTTGTTGATTATTATAAGGTCTGATCATTTGACTGATATTAGGTGATATGTTTGTATTTCAAAATCCCAAAGGAGTTTGTGCGTCTCATTCCCCAGGACAAATTCTGGTTTGTGCGTGTACCGTTTGTCTGTATGGTCAAATTTTAATTTCTTGTGTAGTTCCCAGTTATTATTATTATTATTATTATTATTATTATTATAGTTTTTTCGCATCAGCTAACCCTGATGGTCTTCCTCTTGAATTTGAGTGAAAGCAAGTCTCCTCAAGTCTCTAGATCTCTTCTCAGTTTTATTTTGGGGTCAGCCGGGACAGCAAAGTCGACAATTATGCAAATTCTCTTTTTTTGTTGTTGATTATTATTAGGTTTGGTCTTCTGGCTGAGATTAGGTGATCTGTCAAAGTCCCATCGGAGTTTATGTGTGTTATTTTCTAGTACAGGTGCTGGGTTGTGCGTGTACTATTTTTTGGTATGGTCAAATATAAATTTCTTGCACATTTCCCAGTGGATCTCTTTGCCGACCCAGTCGTGTCTTGCCTTATAGTCCTTCTGTGCGAATTTGCTGAATTCGCTTATTATGTGATTGATTATTATTTACTCCTGTAGAGTTTTTCACATCTGTTTTAGTCGATGGTTTTTGAGTGACAGCGAGTCCCTTCAAGTCTTCAGGATTCTTCTCAGTATTCAGGCCGTTCTCAATAATGCTGTAGTTTGAAAGGTCTTCACTCATCCTCAAACTTCCAAGTCCTCCAGTCCATTTAGTAATTCATTAGTTACTGCGCCAAAAGCACCAATCACAATTGGTATAATTGTCACCTTCATGTTCCATTTTTTCAATTCCCTCGCAAGGTCGAGATACTTAGGTTTCTTTTCACATACTTTCAGTTTTATTCTGCGGTCAACCGGGATGGCAAAGTCGACAATTTTGCAAGTTCTCTCTTTTTTTATTATTATAAGGTCTGGTCTACGGGCTGAGATTAGGCGATCATTTTGTATGTCAAATTCCCGTAGGAGTTTACGTGAGTCATTTTCTAGGACAGATGCTGGTGTAATTTACTATTTGTTCGTATGGTCAAATTTAGATTTCTTGCACATTTCCCAGTGGATCACTTTGCCCACCCAGTCGCCACTAGTCTTATACTCCTTCTGTGGTAATTTGTTGCATTCGCTTATCATGTGATTGATAGTTTCATCTTTTTCATCGCTTAGCCTACATTTGCTATTTTGTTGAGTCTTATCTATTCTCGCTTTGATATGATTGGTTCTTAGGGCGTTGTTTTGGGCTGCAATTAGGAGATATTCTGTTTTTCTCTTAATGTTTCCTTTTTTTTAGCCAGGCCCAGGTTTGTCGTGTGAGATGTTGTTAATAGTCGTTTAAAACGCGAATAGGTTTTTTTTTCTTTCCATTATTTTTTCTAGTTATTATCATTCTGCTGTCCATCATATTGGCCGTATCGTTTCTGATGGCTGTAATCAGTCCTTCGTATTTTTCCTTGTAGCCTTTGAGTCGTACCGATGCGTCAACGCGGTCTTCAATACTAGTAAGTCCTCTTCCTCCCTCTTTTCTTGATACATATAGTCTTTCAACGCCGTCTATGGGATGTAATGTCGTATGCATGGTTACTAGTTTTCTTGTTCTTTGGTCCATTTGTTTAAGTTCGTCGTTGGTCAACTTGAGAAAGGGTCCTGAATATCTAAAATCGGGTACAGCCCAGGTATTTATTCCTTTGATAAGGTTTCGACTCGACAGTTTTGTGTCGAATAGTTTTGTAGTTCTCCTGAGATATTCTTTTTAAATTCTATCTTTCATTTCCACTCGTTTGATGGTGTCAGCCTCCAAGATTCCTAAGTATTTGTAGGTCTAGTTTTCTGCGAACGTTCTGAACTTGTCTTGATTTGATAGTTCCATTCCGTCAGTTAGATGTAATTTTGCCACTTTTAATAACAAGCATGGCGCATTTTTCTAAGCCAAATTCCATTCCTATGTCCTGGCTGTATATCCCACTAGAGAGTATTAGAGTTTCCGGTTCTTTTTCATTTTTTACAAATAGATTGTCATCCATGTAGATTGTGATTGATCGTTTCCTACGATCTACTTAGTTTGTATCCGGCTATGCATTTTCTGAGTTTGTGATAAAGTAGCATCATGGCATTATGAATAGTAACGGTGATAGAGCCTCTCCTTGAAAAATACCTCTTTGAATGTTGGCTTCAGGTAAGCATCTTCCTCCTACTGTCAATTCTACTCTCCAGTTTTTCTTGATATTCTTGATAAACTTCATGCCTTCATCTTACATTTTGTAAATTTTGAGCCTGTTTATTATTAGTAGTATTATTATAAAGGTGTTTGTCTTTGTCGAAAAGATAGATTTGTGTGCATATATATATATATATATATATATATATATATATATATATATTGTAGTGAATCTGAAAGTATGATATAAATACGTGGAAAACTCAAATTTAGATGTGTGATATTTCGTTCGGGTTTTATTTCATCATCACGAGTTTCTTTAAGACAGAGACTGTTTTTTTGAGTTTTTCTATTTAAAAGTCTTTTCAAAAGAAGTCCGTCAAGATGAAATAAAGCCCGAACGAAATATCACACATCTAATTCTGAGTTAAGCGTTTGATTTATCCGCCTTTCCACATATTTCTATCATGTTTATTTTTATATATTGTATTTCTACGCTTCCATTTTTGTGAGAAAGCAAGGGAGCGCTATCTATTTTTGGTAATGATTATCAAGAGTATATATATATATATATATATATATATATATATATATATACATATATATATATATATATATATATACAATATTTTTTAAATAATGTATGTTCAAATAACATTTTATTTACCATTGTTTATTCACAATTTTGTTCATTTTTGTAACAATAAATGACATTTCCAGGCCTCCCCTCTATCTTTCCCCACTCTCCCCCTCTCCCTCTCTCTCTTTCTCTTTCTCTCTCTCTCTATATATATCTATCTGTATAGATGGAGATAGATAAAGAGTGAGGTGTAGAATAATATTGGTTCTAACATAAATTGGGTTCTAATGCTTTGATTGGTTAGCCAGTTTAAAATGAGCCCAACAGGTTAAGGTCCAGTAATCATTTTGTCGTACAAACCTTTGAAAAAAACATCTGCACTTGACAGAGTATAAATTGATGGGATGGAAGTAGATGTGCCTTTGTGCGAAGTGGTGAATGTAGATATGTGAATGTCTATACTAAACTTTGAGGAAGACTGTAATCGATTTGAACGTATTTCATGCGATTCAAAAAGGATTTATAGATCGGTTGTTCATAGTCTACAAATTGTAAGAAAGTTTCTTAAATTCGGTGTAATTATATTTAATTTCTTAAAGAAATTGTCCGAAGTTTTAACCTCGATCTTTTTCTACTATCATGAGCCAGTTTCATGCGTATAATCAAAATTTCGGCTAATTTTTGTGTAAAGCTCGACTAAATTTAAGAAATCTTGTATAATAGCCGAACAAATAAAAAAAATAGCTCAGATTAACATTATAGGTGTTTTTAGCGAAACATGTGTAAGAGTGTTATATATATATACATATATATATATATATATATATATATATATATATTGAGAGAGAGAGAGAGAGAGAGAGAGAGAGAGAGAGAGAGAATAATGAGACAGAGGGGACACTCATTTTTCGATCTTTTTTTTCAGTTTGTTTATGCATTAATAAAGTTGTTTATTCAGTACTTTTTTTACGTTCTAATAACTGTCTACGATTTATTTCTGATCTGAAGCTGATGTTTTATTGTATATATTTATCAAACTTTTTAGCGATGAGCCGAATGCGACACAAGCTCAGTTATTTAGTTGATTTATTTCAGAGTTTTTCTTTCTTGACTGTTGGCCTTTAGAAGGCTAAATAACCCAGTCTATTATATAATCTATCTATTACTGGAAGAAAAAAAACCAAATTGATTCCAGCCTTTCCAATGACATTAGAAAGTATAGAATCACAAGCCATCTAGTCCAATATTATAACTTCGATTGTTCATTTTATTTGCTATGAATAACCGTTACACTAACTGCACCTCATAATATTGATATTGTAATGTATGAGCATTATGTGTTCTAAATAACATAACATAATTATTTGCCGGTGGGTTCTAAATTCCATAGTCACAAAAGTCCATGTGATGACATCATATATCCTCTTGATTATTTTTTGACCAATGGTATCCAAGTACTCGAACACCAATGGAAGGAGAGTTTTGACTGTAAAAGGAAACTATTTTGATAAGTAAATCTCATTTGGTCTCATTCCATAGGAGTATCTTCGTCAGTCTATGACCTTTTCAGCCAACCTTCATATTTCTACATATAATAACCTAGTTTCGCAAAATCATGTGCAAGATTATATTACTGAAAAAGACTATGTTGCGCTAATTTTTCTTAGTGTACAGAGCCTGTCTTCTTTGGAAATCAGCATTCAAAAATCTTAATTCTACCTATTCTTCAGCTCCGATTACTACCGCCGATAGAAAACCTTCATTTTTTTTATACAAATCACCGAAGCAGAATAGAAATTTGATTAAATAGACCAAAGACAACAGTGTCAACTTGTAATGTTTCAATCTTCATACGATAGACACAAGCAGTGAATGAGAAATATTGATTTCTGATATTTATTTAAAACAAAATACAAGATACGTTTCTAAGAATAAAAAAGAAGCTACATGATAATACAACTTAACACATAGACTGAATAATCAAAGAGAAACGCCAACAATTCATGATAAAACACACACACACACACACGCACGCACACACTTAAATTTGATTAATACAGTAGCAGAAAATAAAATTGACGAATAATGAAGATGTTAAAGTTGAGACATTTCTATCAATTAAATGGTAATAATGTAAATCAATATACAATATATAATTGCCAGGCTAAAATCAAGCTAAACAGAACATTTCATCTTTATGATAATGGCTGTAGTGGCCATAATCATAAAGATAAAATGTCCTGTTTATTTACCAAGCTTTGCTTTGTCTGGCACGTAGACATCAGAGAGCTTTCTCTACCGACCATTGTGAAGAAACATGGTGCTTCGGTTATTGTCATTGGAAATGGAAGTGGCGATCTGAGTTCAAATCCTGGATAAGGCTTTTTGAGCTTCTCTATCGCTAATGTTCTTCGGAAAGGCAATAATTCGTCTCTTCTCTCCCAGCTAATGGTAAATAGTAAGATAGACTGCGCTCTTTAGACTAATCACGGCAATTGGTTATGGAGAAGGTTTCGTTTTTCTTGTTTAATGGCATACAAACCTTCGTAGGTTATTTAATGTCAAAGCGAACATCATAGAAAGATAGAAGTGGTATTATTAACATATTGCAGGGAGCCTGTGGTGTAATGGTTGTCGTTGCAGGATGTGGACACGACGACACGAGTTCAAATCCTGGACGAGTCTGATTGCATTTCACATAGCACTAATACCCTTGGGAAAGGTATGAATCCAATTATTCTCCCTCCAGCTATTGGTAAATAGTAGGGCAGACTAGGTTCTTCAGCCTTGGTGAGGCGACTAGTCTAGGAGAAGGAAAACTCTGACTTCAAACCTGTTAAACTCCGCTTAAAAATTGACCTTGTGTCATATCCTGCCCGAGCGGAGGGATTGGTAAATAGGATTAACATATTGCAGGGAAGATAAGGGAGCTCATCTGTATCCCCAGAGCATTAGTCCAAAAATGATTGTAATAGTACTACTGGACTTCGAACTTACTTACATAGATATCGCAGTCAAGAACGTTAGCAACTACCCAACAGGGATTCTTTTGGGAACGGATGAGATGAGACCCATTTAAATAATGTGGTCGGTTGGTTGTTTGGGTTTTATGGTATATAAACCTTTGCAGGTTATTTAACGCCAAATACTTTCTTATGCAGATAGTCAGTTCTATTTCAAACAATTCAGTTTAGCATAAATGCACAGTTTGATTGTCAAAAACATTTCTATTTCAAGCTATTCAGTTTAGTCAAACAGTTTTAATTCAGATAATTCAGTTTAGTATAAGAACTGATTTTGTTTAAACATAGTTAAATATCAAAACAGTTCTATATTAAACAATTCAGTTAAGTGAAAGTACAGTTTCAATGTCAAAAACAGTTTCATTTCAAAAAATTCAGTTTAGCAGAAGCACACAATTTTAATTTGATACAGTTTAATTGTAAAAAAACATTTTTATTTCAAGCTATTCAGTTTAGTCAACACAGTTCTAATTCAAACAATTCAGTTTAGCAAAGTATGCTGTTAGTTCAATTCAACCCATAGACAGGGCCTTATCAGGTGCTGCCAGTTCAGGCCAGAGTGGACCTGGGATCAATAGCAATGAAGGGTTGCTCCGCATTCCCCCAAATTCCAGCAGCTCACCAGCAGATTGTTTAGTGTCATATACACTCATTGGAAGGGGGTCTTCCCCCACTGCAGATAAGCAGTTGTTGCATTCTACAGCCCCAGTCGACTGGGCAAATGTAATCTGGCCATTCTTAACTGTCAGGTATTTACCAACACTTCCTCCACGAACAGGATGTGATACAGAGTCAATTTTTATTCAGGGTAAAACTGGTTAGCATTCGGAGTTTTCTTTTCCCAAGATTAATTGCCATACCAAGGTTTAGGAGAAGAAAAACTGAATTCTTACCAATTGTACCCCTTTTAAAGATTGACCTCTTTTCGCAATGTACTCATTGTGGAAAGGTTGGGTACATTCAGTTAGTTACACTCACTTCCTGTGTTTTCCCGTATATGTAGTGAGCTGACTCATAGATTTTTAACTTATATTGTCTGGCAGGAACGGATTTTTCATGGTGAGTTGATTGGAAGTTAAAAAATATTAGCATAAGTTAGATTTGGCATTTTATTCTACATTAGATTACGACAGGATCCTCAAGGAAAATAAGCATCGATCAACTTTTCCATAAAGCCGCCGATGAGAATCAAATTCTCTGCTTATTTGAGCTATATAGAACTAGCTGCAAACTTAAGCTAAACTGAATTGTTTGAAATGAAACTGCTTTTGATATTGAAACTGTATTTACGCTAAACAGATTTGTTTAATATAGAACTGTTTTGACATTTAACTGTGTGTAAACAAAATCTGAACTTATAATAAACTGAATTAGCTTAATTAGAAGTAATTGAATAAACTGAATAGCTTGAAATAGAAATGTTTTTGACCATTAAACTGTGTACTGATGCTAAACTGAACTGTTTGAAGTAGAATTGAGTATTCGCATAAAAGTGGATTTGGCATTAAATAACCTACAAAGGTTGATATGCCGTAAAACCTAAACAACCAACCAACCAACCAACCAACCAACCAACCAACTAATTGAATTGTTAGAAATACATGGCAATATTTGGAACTATCAGTATGTAATCGAATAAGTAATGTTGATTTAAATTATTAATTTAATTAGTAATACTTGAAACTGTGTGCATAAATTGAATTATTGCTACTACAAAGCAATACTTGGAATCATTTGACTATGTGCAAATGAATGGATTCTGTTGAATAGAATAATTAGTGTTAAATAGCAATACTTGTTAGAAAAATTCAATAACTGCAAACAAATGATTAATACTGAATAACATTATTAGTGCTTGATAGAAATACGTGAAACCATTTAAGTGAGTGCAAAAAAAAAAAAAAATTAGCGCAGGCTGGTTTAAAAATGTTATCCACAAAATGTGTTTACAAATCGTATATTAAAAATATATGTACGAAGAGGATTTGGCATTAGATAACCTACAATGTTTGATATGCCATTTAACTAAACCAAACCAAACCAAACCAAACTCACAATATTGTTATATTTTGACCTTTTGACCCCGCCAAAAATGCCATTCCAAGGTGATGCACCGGAGGGAGGTGACACATTCTAATGGCAGTTATGAGAGGAGGTCGCGTGGGCGGAAATTAGCTGATGAAATTGGACGAGCTAAAAAATTCCCATAGTACACTCATAGACTGATGCACCGGAAGAGAGTGACCTCTGAACTGCATGACAGTTATTTACGCTTGAGGACGTTTAAACATTCGATTTCAAAGATCGAGTGGACGTCAAACGATTATATAACTCAGTTGAGTTCGACGAGCCTGTTCGGACGGAGTTATAGACGATATGTGGTAGGGAAAGCCACATCAGACCGAAGGGGCCTTTGGGCCCTGATGAGTTGAGGTCCGGAGAAGATGCTGATAAGATGCTGTAAAGAAAGCCATCACCCAGCAGAGTAGCCTCTGGACCTCCGGTTGAGCAGCCCTGGAGAACGAGAAAGACACAACGTTGACGGCCATAAGTTTGGGGTCAAAATATTTCAGTTATGTTCGGTCTCTAGCTCCCTCTCACAGTAAAACCCCACACAACCTTTTCCAACCCTTGCAATAAGAGGTAAATATTTTGTTAAAGAAGTCTTCCTGTGTTTGTCTTTGTTACTGCGTCTTAATTATTGTGTTGTTGTGATGCTGTAGATGAGCATATAACAATATGACTGACCAAGTAAGTCTAGTAACCAATGCAGGATGACGGAATTCTTAATATCTTTATGGTTGTAGTTTCGTGTCAGTAGCCAGGAAGTTATTTTAAAAAATGAGAACTATAACATATGGGGTGCATAATACATATTGACTGAAACTTAGACATCATTATATGTACAACTTTTTAACTTAAGGCATGTCTATATGCTTATTCATTATCTATCTATTTTTTATTCATTTAAGGCAATATTTTTGTGTTCTCTCAGCTTGTTTATCTTTTTTTGGTAGCCTAGAAAATGCACAACCGTCTCAGCCACAAACATGATCTTGTTATCCATCTGTTTTACGTAGAGTGGATTATTGTAATACTGTTCGTATGCATAACAATTTAGAGCCGATGGTATAAGCATCTACTTCATCATCATCATCATCATCAAGGTTTCATTGCGATATGAATTCCCTTGACTCTCTCTATCTCTCTATACGTCCCTATTGGTCATCAATGTTGGCATTTCATTTAGACGGCGTCCAGTGTCTGCACAGAGTTGATGATTGTAAGTTTTTGTTGGTCGGCCAACACTGGTGTGTCCATTTGCTGGAGTTCATAGGGGAAGATCGCTTACGCTTTCGTTCTCACTTCTCCAACAGTGCGCCCTTTGTTTTGCTCGTTTTACATGGATAGTCTGCAAGATAGGAGGTGTGTGGTCATACGGCTGCTGTTTTGTAGTTTGCAACTCACAGGATTTATTTAAGACAGCATTGGAGGTATCCTCTCGGTCTAATGGTTACAGCGCTGGACTGTAGAACCGTAGTAAGCGAGTTCGAACACCAGTCGCGCTATTATATTCACTTTCGGACAAGTACACTTGCGAAAGGTATGAACCCCCTTATCTTCCCAGCTATGGGCCAAATACTACCATTACTGTTCTAAAAAAATGGCTTCGGCTTTAAATAACCTACGAAGGTTGATATGTCGTTAAACAAAGAACTCGAACCTAAACTCAAGACAGCATTGAGCCTTATTGAGTAGTTCCAATTTTAGAATAATCATCATCATCATGTCGCGCCGCCTGCACGGATATCCCTGACCGTCTCTCGCCATTTCTCCCTATCATTCATCGCCTCCGGCAGGTCTTCAGGATTACAACCCGTGTCCTCACACAGCTGCTGTATGTAAGTTCGTGCTGGTCGTCCCACTCTTGCACATCCATGAGTGGGGGTCCACAGGAGTACATCGCTTATGAGCTCGTCCTTGCTTCTCCAGCAGTTTCCTGCGTGTCTGGTTCGTCGAACCTGTATAGTTTTTGTGATGGGGGGCAAGTGTCCGTATAGTTGGAGTCTCGTGGGGTGTTGTCGCCAGGACTTGTTTAATACTGCTCTCAACATTCTTGTGTAATTTCCGTCCAGCCTCCTCTCCAGCCGCTTCGTAAGCGTCCATGTGGTGCCCCGACGTATATCCTTCACTAATAGTGTATATTACATATAAAGAAATGGACAGGGTTTGGTCATTCTCGAAGATGTAAGTGCAATTTGGGTATAAAGATCCGGTTAATGATCTAAATGATTCAGTTTATGGCAATTCCAGTGATGATTTCACAACCATAAGAGATTCTTAATTTTGAATTGATGATTCATTGTAAATAAATTGAACGAATATCAAAGGAAACTTTTAAAGTTTCTTCGTTGGCATTACTAGTGAGAGATGTTGGATATGTTGCCAAATCACTCAGTGATACAAGTGACTCATGTCTATCTCGATACTTAATCGTAATCTAAAAGGGTTAACATCAATTAGTTCAACTTCATGTTTAAGAAGTACGTTTTATTACTTCTGACAAATCGACGAACAATTACAGGTCCCGGATTTATTTGCCAAATCGGTAAAGGAGTGCCGAAGGAGGTACGTCTTTGAAAATTAAAGACTCGTTCGTGTGGCCTACCACTGATTGAGGTTGACAACAAAGATCTAACGGAATGTTAGAGACAAGCAAGTTGTAATGGTTTATTTTGAAGTTTTTGAGATTCCAAACTTCGTAGTTTTCCGGATAATGCCATTAGAACTTTTAACTTGGCTATTTCTATTGGGACTTTGCTTAATCTAAATCGATCATCATCATCTTGTCGTGCCATCAGCACGGATATACCTGACCCTCTCTCGCCACCCCTCCCTATCGTTCATTGCTTCCGGCAGGTCCTCAGGGCTACACCCCGTATCCACACAGAGCTGCTGTATGTTAGTTCGAGCTGGTCACCCAGCTTTTATTCGGCCATGTGAATGGTTCCATAGGAGTATATCACTTATGAGTTCGTCCCTACTTCTCCAGCAGCGTCCTGCATGTCTGTTTCTTTTAACTTTGATAGGTTTCGTGATGGGTGGTTAGAGGCTGTACAGCTGCTGCTTTGTGGGGTACTGTCTCATATGTTGTATAGTCACAACCATACATATACATATATATAATATAAGTGGAACATAATGACGAACTTCAAAGAACAACGAACACACTTCTTTATAAAAATATACCTCTCACACTTTATTCGAAAGGGTTGATGTTTCTTGTGTGTGAGAGGTGAGTTGGAGACGGAGAGAGACTGCCACACATTGACCCCAAGTTCCTCTGACCAAAGCAGTACTTTTTCCTCATTCTGCTGGGCTGCTCTACCGTGGGTCCTGAGGGCCCTAGCCCTCTGCCTGGAGTTGGTTCTCACTCCGCGGCATCCTATTAACAACTGCGACTGGCACTCACTGCCTCGAACTGAACTAACTCAAGCCGTCTGTGGCACCTGGTTATATAATTGTTTGACATCCACCTGCTTCTTGTGGGCGTACGCATCTGCACCGAATTCAACCACGTCCACAGGTCAAGGTGATATTCCGACATCCTCGACCAGATGCACCTGTTTCTTCCACTTATTTACACTGGTGCATCTCTTGATTGACGGCTCGGTCAATATTGTTCAATATTTCTCGCAGCATTCTTTTCCCCCAGCCGTTTAGTTAGCATCCATGTAGTGCATCCATATTGCAGTATCCCACGACCACTGTTTGGAAGAAACTGTGTTAAAGTGGTTTGGTTTGGTTTGGTTTGGTTTGGTTTAGTTTGATTTGGTTTGGTATGGTGTTACAGCTTTGTCAACCATTATTGGTTATTTAATGCAACATCCTCTTTATATACATATATCTGATAGATATATGATTTGTAACTCACATATTTTGATAATACTTTTAAATAAACCTAACCTCATTCTTCAGCACAGTTAAACAATAACAAGTACTGCTAAGTATCTTACTTACTAAAAAGTAAAGTGAGCGACCCGTGGGCTCCCTTTTCGACAGATACCAAACCAAGGTGTCGGGGAGGGCGCTACTCCATTCCCTGGATTGTTCCACTTTACCCTTGATTCTTACCTTATAATGCTGAGTCTCAAGCAAAGTCCACTCAAGTACCATTTTTTGAGTCCTTTGTATGATTTGACTTGAGATTGAACCGCGGTCTCCCGGACCATTATCGAACTCTCTACTCATTAGGCCATTCTTTACACGTATTCAAATGGTTAAACAGTTCTATTTCTGAGAATTCAATTTTACATAAATCATTTGTTTGCACAGTTTAAATGTCAAACACTTCTATTCGACTCATACATAGGACCCTATCAGGTGCTATCACTCTTAGCAAGAGTGGACTTGGGAGCGATAGCAATGAAGGGCTACTCCTCATTACCCCAGGCTTCAGAATTACCAAAGCTTCACTATCAGATTGTTTTATATCTTATACAGGACACTCGTTGTGGGGGTCTTGCCCCTCAGCGGAAATGCAGTCTGTTTATTCTGCAGCCCCAGTCGACTGGGTCGCTATTTGGGAGGTACGTTTGTTTGTTTTATTTTGTAGATAAAATTCAGACAAGCCCCCTTTTTTAAAAACATAAGCAGTAGTGATTAGACGACCAGGAATAATATTTTCTCGTTATTACACATTTTTTAATTCTTAATTGTACTCAACTTTTTTCGACCAAAGCAAGTACTACTACTCCGGGTCCGAGGCAACCAGGAAATAATGGTAATAAAGGCGTGGCTTAATACTTTTTAAAGCACCGAAACTGAATCCTAACCTCTGGAAGTAGTTTAATGTCACACTTCACTGACATTTTTTAATTGGCGAAGTCTTAATCCTCTACAGTGGATATTATCGGTGTATTATATCCACGTCAACTTGGCCCGTTATAGGAGGATCCTTGAATAAGTTTCCGGTCTTTTTTCGTATGTGCACTTTTATTGATAGTAAACACATGAAACTCTAGTCCCTTTCGAAGTAATCTTCTTCGGCTGCAATGCACTTGCTGCACCATTCAAACAACTTCCGGAAGGCCCCATAGAAGTCCTCTTGTGTGAGTGTGTCAATCACCTTCGTCACAGCCTCTTCCATCTCCTCAATTGTCTCATAACGACAGCCTCTGAGCTTAGGGAATATCCAAAAGTCACAGGGAGGAAGGCCTGGACTATAGGGAGGCTGAGGAACTGTCTTGATGCCCGTCTTAGTCAAATAGTCCGTGACAAGGATGGAGTTGTGAACTGGTGTATTGTCCTGATGGAAATGCCACAGACCTGATTTGAAGAGTACTGGCCTCTTCCGACGGAATCTCTTCCTGAACTCCCTTAAAATCTCAACATCGTTACCCTAACCCTAAACTTTTGGCTAATCAACTCTGGTGTATTGACTTCCTTACTCCTCTCAAACCACTCATCATTCCTCACAGAGTCCCTGTCTTCCTTGAATCTCTTATGCCACTCAAAAACTGATGCTCGATTCATGCAAGATGGTCTGTAACATTCCATACGTTGCTGTGGCATTTTTTCCAAGTTTAAAACAGAATTTCATTGCAGATCGTTCTTCTAAAGTGTCCTCACGTCCAGATTGCATTTTTGAAATTCACCAGCTGTGACAATCAGGCTCTAGTAGGGTGTATTCCAATTCTTACTGTGGCTGTTCATTTGATCCTGAAATCATAAAAATTGGTCAGTCATCTCATAAGATATATAGCAATAACATAATGAATGTTCAAGAGTCTCCGACAGTTTTAAATGCCTGTAATAAAAAGTCTGGAAACTTATTGAATGCACCACATATTTGGCATTACTGCTTTTGCACAATTATATTAATCATGTGGACGCATTTTTGAAAGATGGTTTGGTTTGGTTTGATTTTATCGCATATCAGCCATTGAAGGTTATTCAAAGCCAAATACTCTTTATACATATATATTGAACACATTTTCTTGATAACATTTTTAAACAAGCCTGAGCTCACTTTTTGCATACAGTTAAATTGTTTCAAGTATTACTGAGTAACAGTAACCATTTAACATTTGTTATTTGTTTGTACATACTTAAATATACATACGTAAAGGATTAGTTTGTTGGAAATTTCACTTTCAAATGTTTTTGAACTAATTTTTCTGCACACTAGTATTGCTATTGTTTCTACACAGTTATTGTTTTCAAGTATTTCTATCTAACACTTATAATTTTATTCAATAATAATCATTTGCTTGAACCATGATAAATGCTTTCAAGAATTGCTATGTATCACTGACAATTCAATCAAACAACAGTCATTTGTTTACACACAGCTAAAGGATCAAACAGTTCTTGTTCAAACAATTCATTTTTGGAGAAATCCTTTTTTTCACTTACTTTAAATGTCAGGCAGTTCTATTTAACTCATAAATAGGACCAGAGTGGACCTGGGAACAATGGCATAAAAGAGATACTCTGCATTTCCAAAATCACCAACATTACTGGGGCCTTACTATCAGATTGTTTAATCTCATATCTAGGAAACTTGTTGGGGTCTCTCACCTCTCTACAGAGATGCAGTCGGTGTATTCTACAGCCCCAGCGACTTTAAACGATTTTTAAAGAGCTGTTTATGACACAAAGGAAGCGACAAATAATTAACCTGTTCAGAAGATGAGCTCCAAATTCAAATCCAGTTATACTCCACTTAAAATGACGTTGAGTCACATCCTTCTCGTCGTGGAAAGATTGGATAAATACTAGTAACTTCGAATCTGTTTATAAAATAATGATTTTTATTCACGTAGACTAGTTTTTTTCTGTTTATGGTTTTAGAATCTTCGTGCACCTTGACCACCTGGTGGTTTGGGCTTCACGGGGAAAGTAATCTTCGGTTGCTGGCAAAGGCTTTTTTCAAATTAGTGGTAACTGTTTTAATTAGATATTTAACTGAGATATTTACATATGGATATACACACTTTATATATATATATATATATACTCACACACACACAAACATAGATATGATGTACAGTCACGCACAACGTATTTGGGTCCCACAGTTCATCTAAAGATTGATTACTCAGATGATTAATCGATAGTAGAGAAGATTTGTATATGGCCAACCACCCTTCTTGGATGAACTGAAAATAAATGAATGGTGAAAGTGTGCTGCAAATTCTTCTGAATCACCGAGCCCAGGTTTCGAAATTAATATTACTATAGACTGGTTACCCTATCAATCCGTCTCACTAATTTATCTAATTCTTAGCGGGGATGATAAAAAAGTAGTCTTCCCTTTCCCAAGATCATTTTAGTGAAAAAAAACGCAAACAGCTTCTCCCAGTATTTGAACTCCGATCATCAACTCGTTTTCCTCACGACAATATGCATGGTATTTTTTACTCTCTCTCTCTCTCTCTCTCTGTCTGTATCAATGTATCACTCTCTCTCTTTTTTATATATAAAAATATATAAATATAAAAAAAAAAGTTAGTCGAGAATGACCCAAAGGCTCCTTTTTCAATAGCTACTATACCGAAGTGTAAGGTAGCGCGCTACTCCATTCCCTGGATTGTTCCCCTTTACCCTTGATCCTTAGCTTATAATGCTGAGTGTTAAGGAAGGCGGCATCAAGTACCATTTTTTGAGTCTTTGGTATGACTCGACATTGGATTGAACCCTGTGGATGTATCATTATTGTTATCTTCATTATTTTAAAAAGTAAAAGAATTGATATCACAAGCAATTTATTTCAATCTCATACAACAAACTACATGGTTTCTCCTTTATTGTCCCCCCCCCCTGAGATGTAATTTCCCATAATTCTCTGCATGCTTCTATGCGCTGCTGGGAGGACTCTTCTGGTATACCCCTCAGTTTTCTTGTTACGGTCCTCTTGATGCCCCCCTTGCTTTCAAAACGAGCTTTCTTGATAATCCCACTGAGCTTAAGGAAAAAAAGTCTCACAGATCAAAATCATGTCAATAGGGAGGTTGTTCCACTATGATGAAGTTCCTCTTGGACAGTAACTACCAGAATACCAGGTGTATTCTCGTGGTGAAGCATCCATGATTTTTTCTGGCACTAGCTCTACTCTTATCACTTTTCGTCCATTGAACAAAGGACAAGCAGCAGGGTCAACTTTTAGTCTCGCTGATGGATCGTTTGGCACTGTGGAAAAAAAATCGCTGTAGACGATGCCTCTCCATCAGAGAACATGGTCAACTTTGTCCTTGGACTTTGGCTACCTTGCTTTTTTCGGCCTCGGTGATATCATCTACTCCTACTGACTGGTCTGGCTCTGGGTTTTTGAATCGTACTTACTCCCATTGATGCCCTTTATGAAGAAAATTTACTTCAGCCGGTAGACCCTCTATAATGTATTGATACACTTGCACTCGACATTCCAGTCGCTCATCATTCTATAGACTTGGCTCTATTTTTCTTCCTAAAACTATTCTATTTCATGTGTAGCCGACTTTCAATCATTTAATCAGTCAATCTACGATTGATACATAACACTGGCCTTACCAGCTCAACGTTGACCTCAGTCTTGCTTGTTTACAGTGTCGCGCTCTTGGAATCATCTTTCACGACGACAACGTGCGCTGCTCAACGTGTGCGACCCAAAAACACGTGAACGCAACTTAGCGTTATCTCCGTACTCTTGCTGAAGCATTTCAAGTGCTTGTAACAGATTATTCTCCAACGGAACCTAAAATTTCAGTTTTACGCGTTGCTCGGTGTGCCTTAATCTGTTCTTAGGGTTCACAGCTGAACGATCTGAAAAAGAGGCATAAACAGAAGCGTGTGAAAGAAAAAAAAAAGAAATGAAAATGGTTGCAAAAGTAATTTACGTGGCCCTTTGCTTCGATATGGCACATAGCCCAATAAATGGGCCACCCAATGAGATTGGATCTCACTCGTGAAGGTTTGCTAGTCTATCTTGCTAACCATTTCACCACCAGAGAAAGCTAATATTACAGTTGCACAGTCCCAAGATATCATGTTAGAAGATAACACGATTTGCTATTCCCTCTTTCCCTCTTACACTCAGTTTTGTTCCTTTTTCATACAGACCTCGTAGAGAGAGAGAGAGAGAGAGAGAGAGTGAGAGGAGGGAGACCTGTTAGTAGGTTATGATTAATTTTATTATTATTTACTTTCACCTTTACTAAATTTTCATCGATGCTCGTTATTCCTATGACAGCAAGGAACCGAATGGCCATAAATAATAAATAAGTAGTTCTTGAAATCACGTCCAGTCTTAGTTTAACAACGATGGCTG
>OY757920.1:41240096-41370096 GCA_963585895.1 Sepioteuthis lessoniana
CGTTTGATTACGCTTGCAAATCAAATCTTTATTCATTCCACTCGACATGCAATGACGATGTTTTGGTCCTTAGTTATAGTCACCTACTCATACAGAAATAAAATAATGTTGCGATAAATTAAGATACACCTACGAATTTACATCCGGCTGAAACAACGCACTGCGTTTGTAACTTCTTTCAAGTACACAATCACATTAATACGCAAACACCCACACACACTCACTCACTTACAACCAGTCGTAAAGAATCGTACAAAATTCCAACGTTTTTTTTTTACTGTATTTTTTCGATTTTCGATTCATTTCATTTTCTTAACTGCCTGATGATTGTTTTTTTTTTCAAAAAACTCCACGAAATCCAGTGGTCGCAGTCTAAATTCCACGAATTGAATATATATATATATATATATATATATATATCATCATCATCATATCGTGCCGCAAACACGGATATTCCAGACCCTCTTTCGCCACTTTTCCCTATCGTTTATCGCCTCTGGCGGGTCTTCTGGGCTACATCCCGTATCCTCACATAGCTGCTGTATGTATGTTCTAGCTGGTCGTCCTGCTTTAGCTCGTCCATCTGTGGGGATCCATCGGAGTACATCCTCCAGCAGTGTCCTGCGTGCCTGGCTCGTCTAACTTGGATAGTTTTCATGATGGGGGGCAGGTGGCCGAATAGTTGGTGTATTGTGGGGTGTTGCCGCCAGGACTTGTTCAAGATTGCTCGCAGCATTCTTGTGTAATTGCCGTCTAGTTTCTTCTACAACCGTTTTGATAGCGTCCAAGTGGTGCATCCATACAGCAGTATCGACACGACCGCTGCTTGGAAGAAACTGCGTTTCATTTTATCGGTCAGGTCTGATTTCCATATGACCGATAGTTTATCGATAGCTGTCCATGCCTTCGTTAGCCGCGTGTCGATGTCTTTTTCGGTTGATGAGACACTGCTTCCTAGGTATATATATATATATATATATATATAAATATATATATATATATATATATCATCATGTCGTGCTGGTAGCACGGATATCCCTGACCCTCTCTCGCCACTTTTCCCTATCGTTCATCGCCTCAGGCTGGTCTTCTGGACAACATCTCGTATCCTCACATAGTTGCTGAATGTATGTTCGTGCTGGTCGTCCTGCTTTTGCACGGCCATGTGTGGGGGTCTTTTAGAGTACATCACTTATGAGTTCGTCCCTGCTTCTCCAGCAGTGTCCTGCATGTCTGGTTCGTCTAACTTGAATAGTTTTCGTGATAGGAGGCAGGTAGCCGTACAGTTGGTGTCTTGTGGGGTGTTGCCGCCAGGACTTGTTCAAGATTGCTCGCAGCATATTGTGTAATTGCCGTCTAGCTTCTTCTACAGCCGTTTTGATAGCGTCCAAGTGGTGCATCCATACAGCAGTATCGACACGACCACTGCTTGGAAGAAACTGCGTTTCATTTTATCGGTCAGGTCTGATTTCCATATGACAGATAGCTTATCGATAGCTGTCCATGTCTTCGTTAGCTGCGTGTCGATGTCTTTTTCGGTTGATGAGACTCTGCTTCCAAGGCAGGTATTATATATATAAATATATATATATATATATATATATATATATATATATATATATATATATATATATATATACGTTTTATAGATAAGATTGTTAAAAGAGCACTAACTTTTCATTTCTACGCAGTTAAATCGTTTCAAGCATTGTTATGTATGTTAACGATTTAACATCAGTCATTTTTTGAACACATTTATATGGTTGTAGATATATCATTTTAGAGTGAATAACGTGTTTATAATCTTATTTTTACATGAGTTAAAACTAATTTGTTTGTACACTAAATATTGCTATTGTTTCAACAGTTAGATGGTTTCCGTTATTGAGATCTAATCTATATATTTCTATTTGATATTAATTCTTTGTTTACTCTAAGTAAAATGTTTCATGAATTGCTATTCAACAATATTTATTCAAATTAACATTATTTATTTATTTATTTGCTCACAGTAAAATGGTTCCATACATTGCTATGTGATATCAAAAAGTCTATTATAAAACCCAACCAAAACCAAGCAAACCTACTTCTTAGAATTCAGTTTACTATAAGTCGCTTATTTGCACCCATTTTAAATGTCAAACAGTTCTATTTGACCCATAGATAGGACCCTATCAGTGCAACTAGTCCGGGCCAGAGTGGACATGGGAATAATGGCTAGGAAGGGGTACTCCACATTCCCTAAAGTTTCAGGGCTGGAGTCTCACCATCAGATTGTCTTGTGTCCACGACACTCGTCTGTAGGCGGAGTCTTACTCCTCAGCAGTGACGGAGTCGGCATATTATACAGCGTCAGCCGACTCGGCTGGATCTGTGTTTGTATATCAGCTTATATCTTAGCTTATTTGTGCCGAAGGAAATCGTTTTGCTTTTCGTTTGGTTTGGTTTTATGACATATCAACCTTTGTAGGTTATTTAATGCCTAATCCTTAATATTTTTTTTTTCTAAACAGATTCTGTAGATAACATATTTAAACCAGTCTGAACTTATTTTTTTCGCAATATTAAATATTTTCCCTTATGTCTATCAAATATGAATCATTCTATTTACAATGAATTATTTGTTTGCGCACAGTCAAATGATTGTAAGTATTGCTATTTAACGTTAACAGTTCAATAACACATAGTGAAATGATCAAACTGTTCTATTTCAAAAATATTAATTTAGTACATGTCATTTGTTTGCATACATTTTAAATACCAAACAGTTCTATTTGACCCATACATAGAACCCTATCAAGTGCTCCTACTCAGAGTCAGATAGCACCTAGAAGCAATGGCAACGAAAGAGTATTCCACATTCCCGAAAGCTCCATTATTACTGCAGCCCCACTATCAGAATGTTTAGTGTCATTTTCAAGATACTCGTCGTGAGGAGTCTTATACTCCTCTGTAGAGATGCAGCTGGGGTATTTTATTGCCATGCCGACTGGACACTTTTTTGTTTTTGTTAGCAAATATATAGTTTCCAGTAACTAATATTAATAATAATTTGCAAAAACTATAGTCTCAAGTAAGTATTCCTAATAGAAATAATTTGCACTGTTAGATTGTTAAATTGTTTAAATAATTTGCATAGTTGTCGAATTTCAACTATTCTTATCTAACACTAATTATTTCAAACGCATGTTCACCAAGTGGCCTGGAGCAGTAGAATACACCGACTGCCTCTAAACAATCTGATGGTGAGGCTCCTCTAATGCTGGAGCTTTGGGAAATCTGGAATTCTGCATTCATTGCCATCGTTTCCAAGTCCTCTCTGGCCCAGAGTGGCAACAACTGATAGGGTCCTATCTATGGGTCAAATAGAACTAAACTGTTTACTTTTCTTAAACTGAATTGTTAGAAATAGAACTTTTTTTTACAATTAACTGCGTGTAAATAGATGACTGATGTTTAATTGAATCGTTACTTTTTTATAGCAAAATTTGGAATCATGGATAGTTAAAAAAAGAACTTGTTTTTGACATTTAAACTGCGTAACTTATGCTAAACTGATTTGTTAGAAATAGAAGTGTGTATATGTATGAAAATGGATTTGGCTTTAAATAACCTGCAATGCTTGATATGCCATTAAACCAAACCAAACCAAACCTCATAAAAGGGACCCTCTCAGTTTCTACCACTCTGGATCAGGGTCAACTTGTGAATAATGGCGCTAAAGGCGTGTTTCAACGCTCTTCAATATTCCAGAACTGGGGCATCTCCTCTGGAGGCAGTTTAGAGTCACAAGTAGACCTTTTTTTTAAGTCGAGAGGTCTTACTTCCCTGCAAGAGATATAGTAGGTATATTCCTGATACCCTTGTAAGTATAACTATTTAAATGGTTACATTGAATTGGCCCACTATGTTCGTCGTTATTGCTTTGACACAAGAGTGGTGTTCCTTCCATATTTTTAAAAATTCTTTTTATAAATCATTGATAATCATTATTAACTTTGACAAGTGTTTTCATTAATCCGTAAATTTTAGTGTCACTTGTTTCACAACTCACTTGGGTCAAATTAAAACTTTTTAAATTGTCTCATTAGCTTCTGTTTACAACATGCTTGAAGTTAAAAATGCATTTAGACCATATTCATCAGTATTTGTATTAGCCCTGCATGTGGCAATTCTTTTATTATATGATTAAAAATTTGCCACAAGCAGGACTGTAATCGTATATAGGTCTGGTCCATAGGTGTCACTGAGAATATTATCACCTTATTTGTGCGTGATATAATTTTAAAATATTGCCTCTTCTTTGCAATCGTCCAGTCGGCAGAACTTTGAATATAGACTGGTTAATCCCTCAAAAGGGGTGTCCTTGGTATGATACTAAATTGTAGCCAGTAGAATGGGTTCATTTTTGGAGCTCCGTGGGGAGCAGAGTCTCCCTTCGCGGTCATTACTTCTATGTTAACTCTGACAAGAAGCTGTTGTATCTGTTCGGGTCTGAACTATGAGACAATTATTCCGTGTGTCATAAAAGAGTTGCAAATCATTAGTATGATAATGATTTATTTCAGAGATAAGCGCAATGGCGGTCATTTGGAACACACCCAGTAAGATACATCCAATTAATGTTTTTAATGTTATTATATCAGCTTCCAGGACATGCAATCGTTTTTTTTTGTTTTTTTTTAGTTTCGTGTCTCAGTAATAAATCATTGTCATATTAATGAGTGACATCTACTTTGAAGCAGTTTTGACTGATTTTGTCTCCAAATATGTAGTGACAGAAAATATTTTCTCTCATGTCCAAGGCAATGTGATTACGGATTAATAGCTGTTATAGTATACCACTTTCAAATCAGAAATAAGAAAAAAACAACCTCAACATTAATATTAGTAGAGTTATATACAGTCACATAGGTCCCATGTATATCTCACTGAAAACTATTCGTATTTAATGAAATAGTTTGAAACCACAGAACTGTGTACAAATTGTCTAATGTATAGTTCCTTGAATCTATAATTGATTACAAAAAATATTATCATTATTAAATTGAAATATCAAAATTCCCTGACATATCTGAGATCATATAACTTTAGTTGAAGGTTGGTTGGTGCTCTATAGCATATCAACCTTTGTGGGTTATTTAATACTAAATCCTGTTTATATTAGATTTGCAAGCTAATAATTCATTGGTAACTTTATTTTTAAACGGGTGAGAGCTCATTTGTTTTGTTATACTATTTTATGCACTATAACATTTCTATTTCTAACAATTCGCGGTAGCATAAGTACAAATTTCAGTTTTATTTTTACCCATCGACTAAAATAGTTAAAATCATTATAAATGTTTATAGTCTATAGTTACTTTTTTGAAAAACAAAATTGCACATCGGTGTTAAATAACCAACCAGAGTTGACATGCCGTAAAACCAAGCATTTCGTTATCCCAATTTTGTCCGTGTGGTCTCTTTCTGAATAAATTTTTCTTATAATTTTCTTATTATATAATTGCGGAAGGATTTTTTTATATTATCATTTTTTGTTTAATATATGTTATCTTTCGGTTTAGTTAGGCTTAGAACCTTTATGCTTAGTGCATGGGTAGGTGCAGACATTAACGCAGGTATTCACGCGCGCGCGCGGAGTATGTGACAGTCACAGATTTCATAATAAAAACCCCAGATAGGAAATAGGACTGGGGATGTGCATTACGTCATGCTCGGAAGCGATGGGCTGGGATTCTTAGTGATTTTGAAAAAAAAAAGCAGTGAGTTGAGATTTGGACTTAGACGAAGCGAGTTGATTTTTCGGACCTGGGCGAGGCCAGTCCAGTTTGTGGACTGTGGGGTGCGCACGCGCGTTTGTTGGGTCAGTGAGTTAAGAGCTGACGATGGACGAACAGTCATCATAGAAAAATTGTGTGTCTCTCTCTCCTTGTGTCGGATCACCTAAACTTAAAGAAGGTAATAAAAGTTTCGTACCTGAACCAAGAAAGTCGTCTTTGTTTCGTGTGTTTTTTCGGATCCCTATGCGTATGAACATTTTATGCATGTGGACGTTTTTCCGTGTCATGGTTATATTACATTCTTCCACAAAAAAAAACAATTAAAGAAACATAAAAAACAACAACAACAACATCAACAAATTATGCATTTTAGCACGCCACAAAGAACACTAATTTCATATTGGACTTCTATCGCCTGTTCTCTGTGAGTTACAGCAGCGATATGTACTCTTCATGAAGTGTAAGCCTCCAAAATATTTTCCAGCAAAAGTTAAGGATGGAAGACCATTTAAGAAAATAGCCTCAGGTAAGGTCCTAATGATTGAGATCAGTTGTTATAGCTTCAAAGACAAACATTTTGCTTCCTCAGCTTAGACCTTTAAAAAATTCATCATGGGTCTCCTTAGGTTTCTATTGACGTGTAAAATGGAGATGTCTGGTAAAGATTTCAAATACTTTCTTGATGTCGAATTTCTTTTCTTAGCCAAGTCAAAAATAGTATGCTCTTCCGCAGGGTCGTAAAAATTTTAAGGAATGCAACTGATGCGAAGTCCTGTATTATTTAGCTGCGCACCCAATAAACTTGCCGAAAATGAACAGTTCTCTTCAATAGATTTTTTGCAGTAGATGAGAGGTAATGAAGTTCTGTTTTGTTGTCTTAGAGATATCTATTTTTCATAAACATCATAAGTACATAGTACATTTTTAATAGAGAGAGAGAGAGAGAGAGAGAGAGAGAGAGAGAGAGAGAGAGAGGGATGCAGCAGGGGAAACGAAAACATTTGCATATGAAAGAAATGAGTTGAATCTTTCATTATAATTTCATATATTCCCATGTAGGTGTCTAACATTACCTGAACATTTTGTTTAAACCAGAATAATAATGACGTAGCCTTATATGTAAAGAAGGAAGGAAATTTAAACAACAACGACAACAACAACAACAAAAAACATAACAATAACGTTTGACGAGACTAACAAGTCCCATCTCACACACGAAAACGTAGATGTGGCTTATAAAGCGAAATCTGAAGACAAAAAACTGAATCTCTAGAAATAGCAGCACAAAACGACGCCCTAACGACCAATCATATCAAAGCAAGCATAGATAAGACGCGGTAAAACAGCAGATGCAGGTTATGTGGAGATAGAAACGAAACAATCAATCACATAAGTGAATGCAACTAATGAGCACAGAAAGAGTATAAGATGAGACTTGAAAGCGCGGGCAAGGTGATCAACTGGGAGTCGTGCAAGAAATTTAAATCTGACGCTACGAACAAATAGTATTGTAACATACACATATAAAGATGCATGCAGAAATATATTCAACACAATAAGGACGAGCGGACACAGTTCTTTAGAAAAATATACCTCTCACTTTATTCGAAAGGGTCCGAAAGGGTTACGAAAGGTATTATCTGTGAGAGGTGAGTTGGAGACTGAACAGAACTGCAACATATTAACCCCCGAACTCTTCTGGCTACAGCAGCATTTCTTTCCCGTTCTCCTGGGCTGCTCAACCGGGGGCCAGGGGCCCAGCTTCTGCTGGGACATGGTTCTCATTCCAGCATCTTCTCTCCAACTGATCTCACTTCCTGTCGCACTGGGTTATATAATAATTTGACTTCCACCTACTTCTTGCGAGCGTCACATTTGCACTCAAATGTCAAGGTTATACCCCTGATATCTTCTACCGGATTCACCTGTTATTTACGCAGGTGCATTTCTTCTTTTGACAGCTTGGCCCGGGTCAATATGTTACAGTATAGGCACAACCCAACATTTGTCCTGGAGAATGAGATACACAAACTACTCTGGGATTTTGAGATACAAACGGATCATCTAATCTCAGCCAGACAACCAGCCCTTATAATAATTAACAAGAAAAAAGAGAACTTACCGAATTTTGGACTTTCCTGTCTCGGCTGAACATTGAGTAAAATTGAAAGAAAGTGAAAACGAAAATAAGTATTTCGATATTTCTTGGGAATTAAAAAAAATGTGGAATATGAAAGGGAAGATTTTACCAATTTTAATTGGTGCTCTTGGAAGAGTCACTAAAGGATTGAAATAAGGACTGGCTGACTTGGATATACCAAGACGAGTAGAGACCACCCAAACATTAGTATTATTGATTTTTGTTTTGGTTTGGGTTTTATGGCATATCAACCTTTGTAGGTTATTTAACGCCAAATTCAGTTTTGCATGAGTACACAGTTTAATTGTCAAAAACATTTCTATTTCAAGCTATTCAGTTTATTCAATCAGTTCTAATTCAGGAGATTCAGTTAGTATAAGAAGACATTTTGTTTACACACAGTTAAACGTCAAGACAGTTATATATTAAAGAATTCAATTTAGTGTAAGTACAGTTTCAATGTAAAAAAAAAATGTTTCATTTCAAACAATCCAATTTAACATAAACAGTTTAAATCCTGGACGAGACTGATTGCATTTCACATAGCACTAATACCCTTGGGAAAGGTATGAATCCAATTATTCTCCCTCCAGCTATGGGTAAATAGTAGGACAGATTAGGTTCTTCGGCCTTGGTGAGGCAACTAGTCTAGGAGAAGGAAAACTCTGAATTCAAACCTGTTAAACTCCGCTTAAAAAATGACCTTGTGTCATAGCCTGCCTGAGCGGAGGGGTTGGTAAATATGATATACAGTTTAGATGAAAGTACAAAGTTTATTTGTCAAAAACATTTCTATTTTAAGCTATTCAGTTTAGTCAACACAGTTCTAATCCAAACAATTCTGTTTAGCATAAATATGCAGATTAGTTCTATTTAACCCATAGATTGGACCCTATCAGGTGCTACCAATCCGAGCCAGAGTGGACCGGGGAGCGATGGCAATGAAGCAGTACTCCGCATTCCCCAAAGCTCCAGGATTACTGGAACCTCACCATCAGATTGTTTAGTGTCATATCTAAAACAGTCATTGAGGGGTCTTACCCCTTTGCTTAACTGTAGTCAGTGTATTCTACAGCTCTAGCTGACAAGGCAATACCCAGAGTTAATGTCGAATTAGCTTTATTTCGGATAATTCAGTTTAGCATAAGAACACAATTTAGATGTCAAAACAGTTCTATTTCGAGCAATTCAGTTTAGCATAGGTATGCAGTTTAAATGTCAAAACAGTGCTCTTTTAAACAATTCAGTTTAGCATAAATACTCAGTTTAAATGTAAAAGCAGTAAAGTCAAGAAACCACGGTTTAGTTCTATTTAACCCATAGATAGGACCCTTCTCAGGAGCTACCACTCCGGGCTAGAGTGGACCGGGGAGCGATGGCATTGAAGAGGTACTTCATATTCGCCAAATCTCCAGCATTACTGGGACATCACCATCAAATTATTTAGTGTCATATCAAGGACAATCGTTGGGGGGGGGTCTTACCTCTCTGCAGAGGTGCAGTCGGTGTATTCTACGGCCCAGCCGACTGGATGATGTATTACTGAGATCAGCCAAAATACTAAAATGAGTCCTGTAGACTTGAGGAGACTTGCTGTCGCTTAGATTTCAGCGAAAGAGCATAGGCTGACGCTGGTGTGAAAAAATATCAAGGCGGTGACATAGACGAAACGATCACTCACATTATAAGCGAATGCTGCAAATTAGCACAGAGAGAATATAAGGCCTGACACGACTGGGTCGGCAAGGTGATTAACTAGGAAATTTGCAAGAAATTTAGATTTGACCATACCAACAAATGGTATATGCACAATCCAGCACCTGTCCTAGAAAATGGCATGCATAAACTCCTATGGGACTTTGACATACACACGGATCACCCAATCCCGGCCAAAAGACCAGATATAATAATTAACAAAAAAAAAAATGAGAACTTGCAAAATTGTCGACTTTGCTATCGCAGCTGACCACTGAATAAAACAAAGAATATGAAAAGATCGATAAGTACCTCGGCCTTGCTAGAAAATTGAAAAAGCTGTGGAACATGAAAGTGACGATTGTACCAATTGTGATTGGTGCTTTTGGCACAATAACTAATGTATTATTAAAAGGCCTAGAGGACTTGGAAGTTGGCGGACGGGTAGAGACTATCGAAATGACAGCATTACTGAGAACAGCCAGAATACTGAGAACAGTCCAAGAAACTTGAGGAGATTTGATGTCACTCAAAATCCAGTGAAAAACCATCAGCTAATATCGATGTGAAAAACTCTAAAAGAGATGATTAAAGAAGCATCCACAATTATCTCAACACGGCCACAAAGGAGAAACAGAAACAGAGAAATTGAATCTATTTTAATTGCAGCTCAAATTAACCCCACGAGAATAAATTATGTCAGAGCAAATATTGATAACATGCAGAAGAATAGCAAGTGTAGATTATGTTGTGATGGAGATGAATCACTTTCCAACATTATAAGCGAATGCAACAAAATGGCTCAAAACGAATTCAAGAAGAGGCAAAAACTGACAGGAAATATGACCCATTGGGAATTATGCAAGAGATTAAAATTTAAATATCCTGATAAATATATGCACAAACATGAATCTGTATACTAAAAAAATGACGCACAAAATTCTCTGGGACATTGACGGTTTGGTTTGGTTTCTTTGTTTAATGGCATATCAACCTTTGTAGGTTATTTAAAGCCAAAGCCATTCTCCTAGAAGACCAGTAGTGTTACTTTTTAACCCATAGATGGGAGGATAAGGGCGCTCATATTTTTCCCTTGGGTCCTATTTACCAACCCCTCCGCTCGGGCAGGATATGACACATGATCGATTTTTAAGCGGAGTTTAACAGGTTTGAATTCAGAGTTTTCCTTCTCCTAGACTAGTTGCCTCACCAAGGCTGAAGAACCTAGTCCGTCCTACTATTTACCCATAGCTGGAGGGAGAATAAGGGGGTTCATACCTTTCCCAAGGGTATTCGCCCGAAAGTGAATGTAATAGCGCGACTGGAGTACGAACTCGCGTACTACGATTCCGCAGTTCATCGCATTAACCATTACACCACGAGGACACCCCTTGGGTATTTGCCCGAAAGTGAACGTAACAGCGCGACTGGAGTACGAACTCGCTTACCTCGATTCCGCAGTCCATCGCTTTAATCCTTACACCACGAGTA
Source organism: Sepioteuthis lessoniana (assembly GCA_963585895.1). Lineage (NCBI taxonomy): Eukaryota > Metazoa > Mollusca > Cephalopoda > Myopsida > Loliginidae > Sepioteuthis > Sepioteuthis lessoniana. The sequence goes on from OY757920.1 coordinate 41,251,206, forward strand.
CACCCCCCTCTGGGACATTGAGATGCAAAAGTGTCTGAAAATACCGGCCAGAAGACAAGACCAAATGTTAGAAAAAGAAAAACAAAGCCTATGATATCAAGAGGATTTATATGTTCCGCCGAACCAAAGACTGGAATGAAAGCAAGCAGAAAGACCAACAAAGATTTGAATTTTGTTAGAGAGCTGAAAACCTTTTTAAACACCAACTATCAATTGTAGGTGGTGCCATTGGAAAGGTTTCCAAAGGCCTCGAATACGAGAGCGGAGGAATCAGTCAGTCAGTCATATTGCGCCGCCAGAACAGGTCTATATGACACTCTTCCGCCAGCCTTCTCTATCGTCCATCGCTCCCGGCAAGTCTTCAAAGCTACATACTGTATTGGCATAGAATTGTTGTCTATAGGTTCGAGCTGGTAGTCCTGCCTTTGCTCATCCATGTGAAGGGGTCAACAGGAGTAGGTCGCTTATGAGTTTGTCCCTATTTCTCCAGCAGTGTCCTGCATGTTTGGTTTGTCTAACTTGGATAGTTTTCGTGATGGGTCGTAGGGGGCCGTACAGCTGCTGCTTTTTGGGGTGCTGTCTCCAGGACCTGTTCAATATTGCTCGTAGCATTCTTGTGCAATTCCCGTCAAGCCTTTTCTTCTTGCGTTTAGTTAACGTCCATGTAGTACATCCATATAGCAGTATCGACACAACAGCTGCTTGGAAAATGCTGCGTTTTATTTCAACGGTCAGGTCTGACTTCCATGTGACCGATAGCCAATCGACAGCTGTCCTTGCCTTTTCTAATCGCGTCTTGATTTCAGTCTCAGTTTATGAGACACTGCTTCCTACGTAGGTGAACTTGTCAACTAGTTTCAGAGAACTAGCATTTATAGTGGAGATGTCGCCTCTTTGATTAAAGCACAAGTATTCCGTCTTGTATGCGTTGACATGGAGGCCTTTGCCAGCAGCTGCTTGTTACAGATTATGAAGCAGGATTTCGGCTTAAACGTGTGTATTTGCCAGAAGCGCTATGTCATCGGCGTAGTCCGCGTCCGTAATTGTTTTGCAGGGTATCCTCTGATCTGCTTCTTTCCTTTGTCACCTTGAAACCGTTGTCTTTCATCGAATACTTGTTATCACTCAGCTTATATATATATATATATATACTCGTACGATCATGTATTTACATTCCCCTATCTGTACGAGCAGGATACGACATGAGGTCAATTTTTAAGCGGAGTTTAAAATGTTTGAATTCTCCAAGACCGGTTGCCATACCAAGTTTAAAATGCCCTGTCTGTCCTTCTATTTACCAATAGGTGGAGGGAGAACAGGTGGATTCATACCTTTCCCAAAGGTATTAGCGCTATGAGAAACGCAAACGGGCGCATCTAGGATTCGAACTCAGTTTGCCGTGCTCATTTCTAACGACGATAACCATTACAACATGGGTACCTCCACGTGTGTGAATATATATATATATATATATATATATAATCTAGAGATTTCTTAGAACAATATATTTAAGATGCTCCAACGTAGAGGATAAAGAAATTTACAGTTTATTTTGAAATAGAACGATAATTTTATTGGGATTCTTTTCTCATTCTCTCCTTTGGTATAGAATAGAAAAAAAAAAGAACAAGCGTATCTCCTACTAAGTGGTACGACCTCCGGCCAAAAGAAGAGTGACCTGGGTACGAAAAAACAAAAAATATCCTGCTGTGGAACTCTGGGTTGGTGGACTACACCTTCGTTGCCATTACTCCAACGTCCGCCCTGACTAGCGGGTGTATCTATTAAGGTCTCATATGAAAAATTAAATACATTAATTCGAAAAAAATTGGTGTTATGTTGAGAAACTTGAAACCATATGAGTGCAAACACATTTCATCGCGGGCCCATCGGTCTAGTGAGTTGAGTGTACGCCAATGGTCCGGGAGATCAGGGTTCAGTCCCAGTTTAAGTCATACCAAAGACTCAAAAATGATACTTGATACGTTCTTACTTAACTATCAGTATTATAAGGTATGTATCAAGGATAAAGTATAGCAATCCATAGTACTTATAATTATATTAAGTACTGGTGAAGTAATTATTTCCTTTTAATAATAGTTGTTTGTTTGCTCACACCAATAACTAATAATAATAATAGTACCTAATAATAATCCTTAGTAATCATAAACCAGTTAGAAGGGGCTGTAGAACACAACGACTACATCCCAGCAGAGGTGAAAGACCCCCACCACCTGCGATCAACGAGCGTCCTGTTATGACACTAAACAATCTGATACTGAGGTTCTAGTAATGCTGGAACTTTAGGGAATGCAGAATACCCCTTCATTGCCAACGCTTCCAAGTCCACTCTGGCCCGTAGTGCTAGCATATGAACGGGTCCTATTTATGGGTCAAATAGAGCTGTTTGTCATTTAAACTGAGTGCTAGTAAATGACTTCTGCAAAATAGAACTATTTGAACATTAAACTGTGTGTATTAACAAAATGTGTTTATAAATCATATATTTAATATATAAAACCAAAATTATACATTAAATAACCAACAAGGGTTGATGTTCTATAAAACCAAACCAAACCAAACAAAACGTTGAAAAAAATTATAACGTCAAAAAATTATTATTATCCCAAATAATTTACAACTAATCGAACACGAATAATTTTTATACTGATTTTTTGATCCATAGATGGAACCCAATCAGCTACTACCACTCCAAAACTGAGTGGATCTGGGAGCAATGGCAATGAAGAGGTACTCTGCACTTTCACGTTGTGCATAACAGGAGATTCACAGAAAGATGCAGGACACCTCTTTTTGAATTGAGATGTCTCAGTCATCGTATTCTAACCAATAAGGCAAGAAAGGTATAGGACTCCTTTATCCGCCCAACTGTGGGTTAAATAGCATCACTTCTATTCTTCTAGAACGATGGCTCTAGCATTAAATAACCCACGAAGGTTGATATGCTATTAAGCATAGAAACCAAAACCAAGCAACAAATCAGTCAACACACTTCAAGAGAAATACCAATATTATTTCAACTTCAACACAAGAGGTACATAATTCCCGGGTATGACCCCAAACTGTATCTTAGTGTGAGGCTCTCGTTCTTGAGATTTGGGGAATGTGAAATACCATTCATTGCAATTACTCCCAGGACTACTTTGACCTAGACTGAGTACTGTTTATTGTTCCATTTTTGGCAAAATTGATCTGTTTGCAAATTATTCGTATTCGAATTGTCCGTGTACAAAATAGAAGAAAAATACTTCCGAAATAATTACACAGATATAAATATGAAAAGGACACTGAACGAAAGTCCCTAACCTCTCGGCATAAAATAAGTAAACATAAGCAATATAATAAAATAAGTAAGCATAAACAATATAATAAAATAAGTAAACATAAACAATATCATAAAATAAGTAAGCATAAACAATATGATAAAATAAGTAAACATAAACAATATAGTAAAATAAGTAAACATAAACAATATTATAAAATAAGTTAACATAAACAATATAATAAAATAAGTAAACATAAACAATATAATAAAATAAGTAAACATAAACAATATAATAAAATAAGTAAACATAAACAATATAGTAAAAAAAAAGTAAACATAAACAATATTATAAAATAAGTAAACATAAACAATATAATAAAATAAGTAAGCATTAACAATATAATAAAATAAGTAAACATAAACAATATAATAAAATAAGTAAACATAAACAATATTATAAAATAAGTAAACATAAACAATATAGTAAAATAAGTAAACATAAACAATATTATAAAATAAGTTAACATAAACAATATTATAAAATAAGTAAACATAAACAATATAATAAAATAAGTAAGCATTACCAATATAATAAAATAAGTAAACATAAACAATATAATAAAATAAGTAAACATAAACAATATTATGAAATAAGTAAACATAAACAATATAGTAAAATAAGTAAACATAAACAATATAATAAAATAAGTAAACATAAACAATATTATAAAATAGAAAACATAAACAATATAATAAAATAAGTAAACATAAACAATATTATAAAATATGCAAGCATAAACAATAAAATAAAATAAGTAAGCATAAACAATATAATAAGTAAACATAAACAATATTATAAAATAAGTAAACATAAACAATATAATAAAATATGTAAACATAAACAATATAATAAAATAAGTAAACATAAACAATATTATAAAATAAGTAAACATAAACAATATAGTAAAATAAGTAAACATAAACAATATAATAAAATAAGTAAACATAAACAATATAATAAAATAGAAAACATAAACAATATAATAAAATATGTAAGCTTAAACAATATAATAAAATAAGTAAACATAAACCATATTATAAGCTGGTTCCTCATGCTGGTAAAATCAATAATCAAGGTACGTGTTCATAGGTCATTTTGAAACATATACAAGTGAGGAAACGTCATTTTGTTCGGACTAAATGCCCTTTTTTGCTCAGGGTTATGCAGCGTGTTTTACAATTTTTGAAACAGAATCATATTTGGCTACAATGCAAGGAATAGAAATGATAGAGTAATGAAAATTTCATCTATTAAAAGCTAAAAGGATAAAACCTTTGGGTCATTAATTATTTCTTTTTAAAATTGTCACAAAGAGCCCTATATTTCCGCCGTCCTTTGTAGCAGACATCTGGACAAAGTTTAGCCGATTGATTCTTTCACTCTTCTGTTATTCTAGGGTGTTTTGATTGTTATCGGAGACCCAGATGGTGAGGAACCCGTTGTCCAAAGATCTTTTCAAGTGTTGTTGGTTTCAAAGTTCTTGAACTACTTGAAAATATGAATCCTGTTTGTATATGTGTCGAAATTGATCTTTGTTCTGTATCTTGCTTTAACTATCTTGAAAGACTTTATATGTCTTTGTGGAGGTGCCCGTGGTGTAATGGTTATCGTCGTAGGAAATAGACACGGCGACACGAATTCAAATCCTGGACTGGACTGATTACATTTCACATAGCACTAATACCCTTGGGAAAGGTATGAATCCAATTATTCTCCCTCCAGATATGGGTAAATAGTAGTACTGACTAGGTTCTTCAGCCTTGGTGAGGCAACTAGTCTAGGAGAAGGAAAAATCTGAACTCAAACCTGTTAAACTCCCCATAAAAATTGACCTTGTGTCATATCCTGCCCGAGTCGAGGGGTTGGTAAATATGATATGTCTTCAGTCAAAAGATGTTCTGCTCCATCAGTCAAGTCATGATTCAGTAATATTTGGTTAAATATGTCAAAATTTGATCAGTTTCCCAGCAATGATTTGAAAAAAAAAAGATTATAAAGAATAACATGAGAGAGGACGTATATTTCTTTCAACAGTTGTGAATCATCCTCTTTGTTTTGTTGTTTTTAATAGCATATTAACCTTCTTGGGATATTTAGTACCAAATCAATCCTTTTAGAAGAACAGCAGTAATTCTATTTAATCCATAGCTTGGAGGATTTGGGGGTTCATACTTTTCCAGTATGAATTTGTCAAAATATGAACGTAATAGCACGACTAGAGTTTGAACTCACTTACTACGATACCACAGTCAATCACTTTAACCATTACACCACACCCCAAACTTGCTGGCGTGATAAATATTTCACTACTTAGTAGTGAAATATTTTTTATATGACATAGAAGTGATGTAATCTTGAAAAATAGAATAACCGACTCTTTTGTTTTTGTTTCTTTGTTTAATGAAATATCAATCTTTGTGGATAATTTAATATCGAAGCGATATTTGTCACTGCCTCACACCAGACAGGACTTGACACAAGGTCAAAAGCCCGAAGGCCGATAATTTAATATCGAAGCTTTCTTGCAAAAGAACAACTGTTGTACTATTTAATTGGTCGGGGGATAAGAACATTCATACTTTTCCCGTGGGAATAATTTCAAAAGTGAATGCATTAGCATGTCTGAGGTTTGAACTCGCTTTTTAGAATTTTGGAGTCCAGCACTTCAGCCACTAGTTCACGAAAACTCTCCCGTCAAGAATATGATAAAATAAGTAAGCATAAACAATTTGATGAAAAAGTTAAGCATAAACAATATGATAAAATAAGTAAACATAAACAATAAAAAAAATAAATAAGCATAAACAACATAATAAAATAAGTAAACATAAACAATAAAAAAGTAATCATAAGCAATATAATAAAATAAGTAAGCATAAACAATATAATAAAGTATGTAAGCATAAACAATATAATAAATAAGCATAAACAATATAATAAAATAAGTAAACATAAACAATATAATAAAATAAGTAAACATAAACAATACAATAAAATAAGTAAGCATAAACAATATTATAAAATATGTAAGCATAAACAATTTGATGAAACAGGTAAGCATAAACAATATGATAAAATATGTAAACATAAACAATAAAATATAATAAGTAAACATAAACAATAAAATAAAATAAGTAATCATAAACAATATGATAAAATAAGTAAACATATGGAACTTGATATGTAATCTGAAAACGTATTACGTCTTAAAACGACTGTCATGGTTCGAATTTGAGACTTAGTTGCTTTGGTTTCTTTGTTTAATGGCATATTAACTTTAATGGGTTATTTAATACTAAAGCCATTCTCGTAGAAAAATAACTGAGTTTCTGTTTAACACTAACCCTGTGGAGTAAAGTCATCTAAGTGTAATTGACAGATGATGACGCTGAGATCAGTTGAGAACTTCGTTCTAATTGGATATCTCTGTCAGGTGACCGACGGGACCGAGAAGTTTAGTTTTGAATATAAAATTATTTCAAACGTCAGAGAAACCGTATAGAACGCAGATCTAACTTCGATTTACGGTCTGATCCTACTGGCTTTCCAGGGTTCCTGGAATGAGCGATTTTAGTGTAAGACGTTAATGAAGTGAACCAATTTATCTTACCAAAACAACAATTCTCGTTGTTTTCATTTCCCCAGCAAGAATAGGAAATAACGTCGACGAGCGGAGACAATATCGTGCTGATAATCGATGAATGGCAAGAGAGAAGAGTGTTATGAAATAGCCGAGGGATTTCGGTTCATGCCTTTGAGTTTAGTTAGGCTGAGAAGCTTTCGGCTCAACATATGGGTTGGTTGGGTGTAAGATTGAAGCAGGTGTTAACGCGGGTGCGCGCGAGCGGATGGAGGTGTCACTCAGATGTCATAACAGTCCGAGACGATACTGGGGGACAAGGTGCGGGTGACGTCACGCATCGGAAGCACGCGGAAGTTTGTGTGAGAATTTGAAGAAAATAAGAGTCGGGTTTTGGACGCCGAACGAGAAGGATCGATTTTGGAGCTCGCAGCCGCGAGGCGAACGTGCGCCCGATGGGGGCCGCTCGAGTTGGGGGCCAAATGAATAAGACAGCATAGAAGATTGTGTCTCTCCTCCTTACGTCGAAACCTTTAACTCTAAGTTAATAAAAAGGTTTCGTAGCTGAACAAGAAGTAGTTACGTGTTTTTGAGATTCCTGTTCTTTATATATTCTATCGTTATGAATATTACATGTCTATTTCGCACATGGCCATATTCGTGTATATGGCTACGCAACAAGAGTAAATGGAACTGAATGTTCTTCGAAGCAGTACATTTTTTCTATCCCATTATAGCCTAATGCCGATTTAATTTGGAAAGAGAGCAAATAAAGCACTTCGAATGAATAAAGCACTCTGGTATCCGGTAAGACAAAAATATAAACAAACAGAGGCTACAATATAATGCCTTGTAAATCCCGAGCTGACGTGGTTTGCATGATGGCTGAGTGACATGATACTAAATCTAACGTAAAGTTGGGTGGGTTTCGATCCCAGTTTCAAGCATCCTACGGGTCTAGTCCCACTGAAGAGTTGTGATACAACGAAATAGTCTGTCTGTGGATGACAATATATACGCTCCCCAACTAGGGTTCAGCACTCTGACGAAAAAATTAACGGCTGCCACACGCATAATGCAATGCGCTTAAAATGAATTGAACACTCTGGAATCCGGAAAGGCAAAAATATAAAAAAACGAAAGCTACAACATAATGCCTCATAATTCCCGAGCTGACGTCGTTCGTTTGCTGGGCAGGTTGCGATCAGAGCTTCAAGCGTCCTACGAGTCTAGCTACACTGAGGAGTTGGAATACACCAAAACAGTCTGTTTGTGGATGACAATATATATATTCTGTTTTTAATAACAACTCTTCATTAATTTTATTTTATTGGGAAATATATTCTATGATGAGTTCAAACAAATTTACAAGAGAGAAAAATATTCAATTTAAAGTAACAATTCCTTTACCATTTTTTAAAATAACAAGTTTACTTTTTCAAAAGATGAATGCTGCACTCTTTCTATGTCTGTGTGCCTGTATATATATATATATATATATAGAGAGAGAGAGAGAGAGAGACAGACAGACAGACAGACAGAAAATGGTGTAGAAAATAGGACAGATTCGGTTCTTCCGCCTTGGATGGTCAACCAGTTAAAGGTCAGCGTGGCAGGGTAAGGTCCGTTAATGCTCCGGCCTAACACACCTTAGAAAAAATCTGCAGTGGACAGAGTGTTGGTTGATAAGATGGGAGAAGGAGACAGGCATTTATGTGAAGTAGTGAAACTTTATGCAGATATATTCTGTTCAATTGTCTTTCTGTTGTCGCAAGGCTATTTTTCATTTCATGAGGGTTTGGGACTAATCATTCCCTTTCATCTTTCTTATTTGTTTTCTTAACTTTTCTTTTTGTTTAGAGACGTGACGTTGGTAAAAGAAGGCATAAAAGAAAGTATTTTTCTGTGCTACCAATGGGCGCGTTAAAAGCATCTTTTGCCAAAAGAAAAAAATATCAAAGCGTTTTATTTCTCGATTTAATAGGCATCGGCCTATGAAGCATAGTCATGTGGCCAAGCCTCTAGGATTGCATCTACTAGAAGACATCGCAATAACATCAGCTCAGTCGGCTGAGAATGTAGAATACACTGACTCCATCTCTTCCTAGGGGTAAGCCCCCACCAACGAGTGACCTAGATATAACACTAAACATTGATGGTGAGGCTCCAGCCCTCGAGTTTGGAGAATGTTCTGCACTTTTTCATTGCTAGTACTTCCTGGTCCACTCTGGTCCGGAGTGGTAACACCTAATAGATCTGGTTTGGTTTGATTTTATGGCATATCAAGCATTGTAGGTTATTTAATGCCAAATCAATTTTTATACTTATAAACAGTCCTATTTTAAACAACTCAGTTTAGCATCAGAAAAGTTATTTATTTACGCGCAGTTAAATGCAAAAACAGTTCTATTGCAAACAATTCAGCTTAGCATAAGTTCACTGTTTAGTTCTATTTAACTCATAGTTAGGAACCTATGAGGTGTTATCACTCTGGACCAGCGTGGACCTGGAAGTGATGGCATTAAAGGGGTAAAATGCATTCCTAAAAGCTCCATCATTACTGGAGCCTAACCATTAGATTGTTTAGTGTCATAATCAGGACACTCGTTGGGGGAGTCTAACCTCTCTGCAGCAATACAGTAGGTGTATTTTACAGCCTCAGCTGACTGAGCCAGTTCTAATAGGATCCTATCTGTGGTTTATATAGAACTGTTTGACCATTTAAACTGAGAGCAAACTTGTGACTTGTGTTAAATCAAATTGCTAGAAATATAACTCTTTGACCATTTAATACAGAGCAAACGAAGGACTGATGCTTAATCAAATTGTTTATAATACCCAGCCTTACTCGGAACCATTTAACTGTGTACAATTGAAACTATTAATGAGGAGTATCTAAAAACGTTCATCTGTATGCAAAATGGTTATCGTCGTAGGAAATGGACACGGCGACACGAGTTCAAATCCTGGACGAGGCCGATTGCATTTCACATAGCACTAATACCCTTGGGAAAGGTATGAATCCAAGTATTCTCCCTCCAGATATGGGTAAATAGTAGGGCAGACTGATTTATTCAGCCTTATTGAGGCAACTAGTCTAGGAGAAGGAAAACTCTGAACTCAGATCTGTTAAACTTCTCTTGAAATTGTCCTTGTGTCATATCTTGCCCGAGCGGAGGGGTTGGGTAAATATGAATAAGAATATTTGACCAGATTATTAACCAGAAATTATTACTAATTACTTGAAACCATTCACCAGATAGATAGATAGAGAGAGAGAGAGAGAGAGAGAGAGAGAGAGAGAGAGAGAAAGAGAGAGAGAGCAGAAGATACATTTAAAATAAAGTAATAAACAGACTCATTTAAAAACAGTAATTACAATATAATGTGTCTTCAGATTATTAACCAGAAATTATTATTTATTACTTGAAAATCATAAAAGCCAATAGAAATAAAATAAAATAAATAAATATAAAGCAAATTTGATAATAACAGTGCATCATTTAATAAATTACAATTTTACTACTGCATTAGTACTAAAATTTTTATTTTTATATTTATTATAAATCATTCAAGGAAAAACATTGACTTTGGCATTAAGTAAACCAACTTGAGTTGACATGCCGTAAATTCAATAGACACACACGCCCCTCCTCCCACGCACATAGTATAAAAGTTAAAATGTTCGCCAATCACCCATGAGACCGGGATTGAATCCCTGGTCGAGTTATACCAAAGACTCAAAAATGGTATTTGATACCTCCAGGTTTAACACTCAGCATTATAAGATACGGATCAAGAGAAACTAAAGCAATCAATGGAAATGTGTAGTACACTTCTCAATTCTTTGGTATAGTAGCTATTGCATAGGGAACCTTTTGTTCCCCCTCGGTAACGGTAGGGCAACTTACTATATATATATATATATATATTGGTATAATGGTTAGAGTGTTCGCCAATGACCCGGGAGACCTGGGTTCAATCTCAGGTTGAGTCATACCAAAGACTCAAAATATGGTATTTGATGTTACCTTGCTAAACACTCAGGATTATAAGGCAAGGATCAAGGGTAAAGTAGAGCAATCCAGGGAAATGAGTAGCGCCCTTTGTTTAGTAGCTATCGAAAAGGGAGCCTTTAGGTCACCCTCGACTACAGTCGCCAACTCTACTAACTTCATATATATATATATATATATATATAATTTCAGTCCTTACCTTGTTTATATGTAATTTAATAAACATAATATGAGACTAATGTTTATCAATAAAGTTATTAATCATTATCAGCAGTATTGTCAGCAGAAACAGCAAGATCAATGAGTATAAAGAAAATTCACATTGACCCCACTCTTGATTGCGAAAAAAATACCGTTTATTCATTTGTCACTTATCTTCTTAACAAAGAGTTTAGCGCAGCAGACGTTATGCCCGACTGACGCTGTTTCTTTTTTTCTCTTTCTCAGCGTGTAGAGTCAATGACAAACTAATGGACCTAACCAGGCGAGTGACTGGCCGATCACTTGCTTTGCTGGAATCCACCAGAAACAAAACAATGACATTCAGTGCAATAAAGAAAATATTAATCTTCATGTTTTCATCTCTCTCTCTCTCTCTCTCTAATATTTTATCACTATCTATTAATCTCATACTGTTCCCTATCTATCTATTCATCTATCAACCATAACTTTTCAACGATATTTTTTGAGTTCATTAAAAAGGTTAATTTTGTATATTTACATGAATTAATTAACCATTCGTGTACATGAAAACAATTACATAAAAATTTAAACAAATATCTCAACAAGACTGATAAATTTAATTGCATAAGTTTTTGAAATTTTGTAACTGCCTGATATCTTTTTTTGAACTGCAGAACAGAAATTCACAAATATTTCCACTTCACTGCTTGGTATAGATTCAGTTTAATATAAGATGAATGTGAGGTTGAAATTAATTTTCAGAAACCATTAAAATGCCAAGATCTAAATAGATTAGAAATGAAAAAGAACCCAAGTAGGTTTTTTTTTCTGTACATGGGTTTTATGAACGCCATATTGCTAGAATATTAGAAATATCAAAAAATCGGATAGATGTCTGCAGTGACATGCAGAAACGGCGTTAATGTTGACATAAAAAGATTTCAGAGTCCTTGATTAACATCTTTTGTGGAAATATCTATCTAGCTAAATATATAACAAGTTACCGCGCTATCTAGCGTACTTTGATCATATCTGGTTTGGTTTGGTTTCTTTGTGTAATGGCATATCAAACTTTGTAGGTTATTTAATGCCAAAGAATTCTCCTAGAAGAACAGTAGTGATATTATTTAACCCATAGCTGGAAGGATAAGGGGGTTCATATCTTTCCCAAGGGTATTCACCCGAAAGTGAACGTAATAGCGAGACTGGAGTACGAACTCGCTTACAACGATTCCGTAGTCCATCGCTTTAACCATTACACCACGAGTACACAACCTTGCTCTTATCTATCTATCCGGCTAGCTAGCAAGCTAGCGATGAATCTTGTTCTCTTCTACTTTTTGATACTTTATATCTTCGAAAAAACATGTCTCTTATTCTGTAGCCGTTCCCTTTTTTTCACTTTCTATAAGAACATAAACAAAATTTCCTAATTCTTTTGTTATGAAGGTAAGTTTTACTTCCATCATTAAACATTTGTTTTCTCACTTATTACTCTCAAATTACTCAACTTTCACTTTCTTTTTAAAATGCTATTGTCCTACATTTATATTTTAAATACTTGTTTTCAAAGGAAACCCATTTTTTTCTTTCTTTTTTTGTTTTCAAGTAAATGGCGTTTTTCTTCATTCCATCACTTCATTCCATCACTTCTTTCTTCATTCCATCTCTTCTTTCTTCATTCCATCACTTCATTCCATCACTTCTTTCTTCATTCCATCACTTCTTTCTTCATTACATCACTTCTTTCTTCATTCCATCACTTCTTTCTTTATTCCATCTCTTCATTCCATCACTTCTTTCTTTATTCCATCTCTACATTCCATCACTTCTTTCTTTATTCCACCTCTTCATTCCATCACTTCTTTCTTCATTCCATTACTTGTTTTTCAATTCCATCCTTTCATTCCATCTCTTCTTTCTTCATTCCATCACTTCCTTCCATCACTTCTTTCTTCATTCAATCATTTCATTCCATCACTTCTTTCTTTATTCCATCTCTTCATTCCATCACTTCTTTCTTTATTCCATCTCTTCATTCCATCACTTCTTTCTTCATTCCATCACTTCTTTTTCGTTCCATCATTTTATTCCATCACTTCTTTCTTCATTCAATCATTTCATTCCATCACTTCTTTCTTTATTCCATCTCTTCATTCCATCACTTCATTCTTCTTTCCATCATTTTATTCCATCATTTCATTCAATCATTTCATTCTTTCATTTCTTTCTTCATTCTATCACTTCATTCCATCACTTCTTTCTTCATTCCCTCACTTCTTTTTCGTTCCATCATTTCATTCCATCACTTCTTTCTTCATTCCATCACTTCTTTCTTTATTCCATCTCTTTATTCCATCACTTCATTCTTCTTTCCATCATTTTATTCCATCATTTAATTCAATCATTTCATTCCTTCATTTCTTTCTTTATTCCATCACTTCTTTCCATCACTTCTTTCTTTATTTCATCACTTCTTTTTCGTTCCATCGTTTCATTCCATCACTTCATTCTTCTTTCCATCATTTTATTCCATTATTTAATTCAATCATTTCATTCCTTTTTTTTCTTTCTTCATTCCATCACTTCATTCCATCACTTATTTCTTCATTCCATCACTTCTTTTTCGTTCCATCATTTCATTCCATCACTTCTTTCTTCATTCCTTCACTTCATTCCATCACTTCTTTCTTCATTCCACCACTTCTTTTTCGTTCCATCATTTCATTCCATCCCTTCTTTCTTCATACCATCACATCATTCTACCTTCCATCATTTTATTTCATCACTTCTTTCTTTTTTTCTAAAATACAAGTATTTTCTAAACCGTCAATATATCAGATAATATTAAATGGTTTACCTAAAAAAAAGTAGAAAAAAAAGCAAGAAGCGGACTATATCCCTCAGAAACTATAATACACAATGTGTCTACGCAAATAATCATACACTTCAAGTAAATACACCCCTTTAATCCGAATCCCTTCTGCATAGCCTAGAGCAATCAGCAAAAGACATTGACCACTCCGTGAATGAAAATAAAATAAAGTTCTCTAGTTTTAAACAAGAAGAAGCCATCACGCCTTGAAGTAGCAAGCCTCTGAAACGAGTTGACCTTGCAGCAGCAATATCTCATCTACAGAAAGTGGTGCCAACTTACGCATAGGGAATGTATGGATCGCTATTTTAAATTTATCTATCATATGGAAATCTGATCTCATGGATAAAATAAGACAGCGTGGAACTAGCTATAGCTTTGTTGGTAATAATGTAGAGATGCAACATCTAGACTAAAATAAAAATCATGGGGAAAAAAGCTTGATCTTAATTAAACAAAAAAGCGACGTGATGTTTTGATAAGCTTTTAGAAGAACACTCCACAGATAGTTGTTCTACGGCAAGTTTCAATCAATTTTTTTCTTTTCTTCCTTAACACTTAGTTTTAAAAAACCCAAATATATTCAACATTTTAACGTTCATTAAGACTTAAAATATTCGAACTATTGACCTCATCTTAGTTTCAAGTTTCTTTATTTAATGGCTTATTAACCTTTGTAGGTTATTTAATACCAAATCCATCCTTCAAGAAGAATAGCACCGGTACTATTTAACCCATAGCTGGGAAGACAAGGGAGTGGGTTCACACCCTTCCCAATAGCACCCGTTCGAAAATGAACGCTACAGCACGACTGGAGCCCGAATTCACACACTACAACTCTGCAGTCCATCGCTTTAACCATTACACCACGAGGACATTCCCCATCTTTGATATAATCACAACGTTTCGGCCGATATGTCTTTCAGCCTTCTTCAGGTGTTTAATGTCGAACCTGGGAGTCCACACAGAATCTCAAAATAGACTTTTTATTTGAACGACAGGGGTTGACTGTTCCAATTATGTTAGCCATGCTTTAGTACAAGTGTTAAGTCATAGTAAGTATTCCTGGTGCGTCTTGCCTGATATCCCAGCAATAGATTACACAGTGGCATTAAATAAACCAAGAAGGCTTATATACCGTTAAAAAAAGAACAAATTAACACGTTAATCTGATGCTGGGATTGAAACTGCAACCTCCTGATGATTTCACTTAGAAGAACCATAACACCAAATGCCTTATCCTCTGCACCATGTGTCCTTGACATACAATTCAGAGTAAATATTTTGGACATGTAATCCTGATGTTTCTAGCACGTTTTTTAACATAGCTCAAATTGCAACGTTTACGAAGCCTTTTTGATTAATAGTTCCCTAACTGAATTCATCTCTACACTGCTCACTGTTACATAACATGTTCGCAGCTTCTTTGAAACGTCTTATCTTTCAGTGTTCTGTCAACTATTTTAGCTTGATCCCACAAGGGCAGAGGATTTCCCTTTTCCTGCCGTATATGTTCAGCCATACCCGCCTTTTGTAGAAAATTTATACTATATCAACCATGTTTTAAGTCCAACGTCATGTTTAAAGCCAATTTCTTTGGTAGCATTGTAAAGTACGGATCCTATTCAACAAGAAACCAGAATAAAGTCAACATTTTGAATTTTGTCGAAAAAAAACATCTTTGTGAAGCGATTTAGTCAGGGATGTTTTATAGTCTCATTTCTCATTTTATAAACTAAACAGTCTGCGATTGTACCAGAGGTCTAATACTTTTTTTTTAATCGCCGCACCCCACCCAAAAAATACAATAACAACGAAAATATCAACTGTAACAAAAGCAGGCCTTCTCTAAATCGGAGCGGGAATTTTCGTCAAACTCACAGACAAAATGGCCGCCACCCTCCCGGCAAATACCAATAACACATTTTAATTAAACATTTTCAAACAATGCTAGTAATCCAGACAACATTGGACGAATTTTCCACTTGCAGGGATACACTTCGATCAAACCAGGATGGGGATAACATTTTTTCGGACCACTAGTTCCGATAACGGCAAAGGCAGACATGTTGAATGAATAAATCTGGCTTATGTCGGAATCGTCTGGCTGGGAATGTTACTGTGAAAATTCAGTAATGTAAATGAAAGCGAGAAAGTTCTATTAAGAAAGTAGGTATTGATTTACGCGTCACAGCAAAATCAATGTTGACGGTATCCTTGTATATTGACGTCTAAAAATGCAATAAAGAATCAGTTAGTACTTGGATGATTACATACCGGGGAAAGACTTACAGAAGCGAAGTACAGTTAAAAAAACAGATTGGCTAGGAACGAAATTTTCTGTGAATTATACTGTGTTATGTAGTGTCCGTTGGTTGGTTGTTTGGGTTTTAAGGCATGTCAATCTTTGTATGTTATTTAATGCCAAATCCATTTATATACAAATAATGATTTCTATTTCAAACAATTCAGTTTGGCAGAAGTGCACAGTTTCATTGTGAAAATGTTTCTGTTTCAAGCTATTCTGTTTAGTCAAACAGTTCTAAATTAAACAATTCAGTTTAGTATAAGTATAGATTTTACACACATTTAAATGTCAAAACAGTTCTACCTCAAACAATTCAGTTTAGCGTAATTACAGTTTCAAAGTCAAAAACAGTTCCATTTCAAACAATTCCGTTTTGCACAAAAACAGTTCAATTTCAAACAATTCAGTTTAGCATAAATACGCAGTTTAAATGTAAGAACACTGTTTAATTGTGAAAAACATTTATATTCCTAGCTATTCAGTTTTTTCAAACAATCCACATGCAAAAGATTCATTTTATTTCAAATATAGTTTTTGTCCACTCCAGGCCAGAGCAGACCTGGGAGCGATGGCAATAAAGGGGTAATCAGCATTCCCCAAAGTTCCAGCATTACTGGAACCTTACCATCAGACTGTTTACTTTCATATTCAGTACACTCGTGGAAGGTGGGTGCCTTCTCCGCGGTAGAGAAGTAGTCGGTGTATTCTACAGCACCAGTCTTTATAGCTATACTGTAGATGTCAAAAAAACGAGTACAGAAAAAAATTCTTCGTTGAAAGGATCGTGGGTATTCTACCAGACACACAGAAAAACACTTACAAAACAACAGCAGAAAAATATAAATATGAACATGCAATCAATGAGATTCCTGAATCTTTTGGCATAAAATCATTCTAGACTGGTTGACATGTTGTAAAAGTCAATCAATCGATAATCAATGGGATTTCTAATTATGGTAGACATTTTTAAATATTTCTCGTTGAACTGGAAATTTAACTGTCAAAGCAGATTTCAAAAAACTATATCTGTTAACCAACTGAATTTTTTTCTAATAGAATAATATATTTTTGGAACTAAGTCCCTAATCAGATCAAAAACGGCAATAGTGTAAAAATATAAGATTAAATTGGATCATTTCAGAATTAATGGCTAGAAAAAGAATTTAGGTGGGCATTTTTAGGAAATATCAGATTAATGAGTAAACAGAATTTGATCTGTGTAGAGATGTATTAATTTCGTCCTGTGCAAAGGTTCTGTCTTTTTTTAATGGTTGACGAGAGAAGACTGTAAAAAGAGGAGATACCCAAGGAGACATTACAAACAAACAAATAAACATACAATCAAAGAACAACAACAACAACAACAAATAATAATAATAACGATAATAATAATAAACAGATCACCTAATTACGCCCAGAAGACCAGATTTAAAAATAATCAACAAAAAAAAAAGAGAACTTGCAAAATAGTCGACTTTGCTGTCCCGGCTGACCACAGAATAAAACTGAAAGAACGTGAAAAAAAGGATAAGTACCTGGACCTTGCTAGGGAATTGAAAAAATTATGGAATATGAAGGTGTCAGTTATACTAATCGTGATTGGTGCTTTTTGTACAGTCACCAAAGGATTATTAAAGGGACTGGAGGATTTGGATGTCGGAAGACGTATGGAGACCATCGAAATTACAACGGCCAGAATATTGAGAAGAGTCCGTGAGACTTTAGGAGACTTGCTGCCACTTAAACTCTAGTGAAAAGCCATCAGCTAACGCTGATGTGAAAAACTCTCAAGGAGTAAATAATAATAATAATAATAATAATAATAATAATAATAATAATAATAAAATGACTCGCATAAACTCCTATGGGACTTTAACATACTAACAGATCCCCCAATCCCGGCCAGAAGACCAGACCTTATAATAATCAACAAAAGAAAGATAATCTGCAAAATTGTTGACTTTGCTATCCCGCCGGACCACAGAATAAATCTGAAGGAAGGTGAAAAGTAGGCTAAGTACCTCGACCTGCTAGAGAATTGAAAAAAAACTGTGGAACATGAAATTAACGATTGTGCCAATTGTGATTGGTGCGTTTGGCACAGTAACAAAAGGATTATTAAAGGGCCTGGAGGACTTTGAAGTTGGCGGACGGGTAGAGACTATCCAAACGACAGCATTGCTGAGGACGGCCAGAATATTGAGACGAGTCCTGGAGACTTGAGGAAACTTGCTGTCACTCAAACTCGTGAAAAACCATCAGCTAATACTAATGTGAAAAACTCTAGAGGAGTAAATAATAATAATAATAATAATAATAATAATAGGCATGACTGTGTGAAAAAGTGATCCAATGCGAATTGTGCTAGATTTTGATATTACAACCAAATGTTATATGTGCAAAACAGAATCCATCCTAGAGAATGAGACGTATACAATTATGGATTTTTCGAAATCCCAGAAAATTGTATCCATTTCATTAATATAAGCAGATCAACGTAATTGTGTACGTCTTATGATATAAGCAGATCACATAATCCTAGTAGCCCAATCGGCTGGGGATA
Organism: Sepioteuthis lessoniana; assembly: GCA_963585895.1. Taxonomy (NCBI): domain Eukaryota; kingdom Metazoa; phylum Mollusca; class Cephalopoda; order Myopsida; family Loliginidae; genus Sepioteuthis; species Sepioteuthis lessoniana. Next base: position 41,270,078 of record OY757920.1, read on the forward strand.
TAGAATACATCGAATGCACCTCTGCAGGGGGGTAAGACCCCACCCAAAGAGTTTCCTGGATATGACACTAAACAATCTGATGGGGAGGTTCCAGCAGTGCTCGATCTTTGGGGAATGCGGAGTACCCCTTCATTGCCATCGCTCCCAGGTCCACTCTGGCCCAGCGTGGTAGCACCTGATAGGGCCCTCTGTATGGGTTAAATATAACTAACGGCAAACTTATGCTAAACTGAATTTTTTTGACTAAACTGAATAGCTTATAATAGATATGTCTTTGACAAATAAACCGTACTTATATTTAAACTACGTGCTAATGCTAAACTGAATTATTTCAAATGTAACTCTTTTTTGACATTGAAACTGTACTTACACAAAACTGAATTGTTTAATATAAAGCTGTTTTGACATTTAACCGTGTGAAGAAAATCAGTACTTATACTAAACTGAATTAGCTGAATTAGAACTGGTTGACTAAACTGAATAGCTGGAAATAGAAATGTTTTTCACAATTAAACTGTACTTACATTTAATCTGCGTACTAATCCGAAACTGAATTGTTTGACATAGAACTATTTTCATAAAAAAATGGATTTGGAGTTAAAAGTTAAAAGGCTGATATGCCATAAAACCCAAACAACCAACAACCTAATCCTTGACAAAGGTTTAATTGATAAGAAAAAAAAAAACAATGATCTTGTGGATTTTATTGGATAACAGAGTGAAAGTAAAAGAAATGAAAAGATTATCAAATATTTGGAATTTGCCAGAGAAATAAATATATATATAAAAAAAAACAACAACTGTGAAACATAAGAGTGACAGTACGATCAATGGTAATTGGAAGGTTTTGAACCGTTTCGAAAGGCTTTAAAAACGGGTAAAAAAAATGGAAATCAAAAGAAGAGACAACACCATCTTAACCACAGCATTGTTAAGAGTTCTGGAGACTTGTGGATATTTGCTGTCACTCAGACTCATCTGAAAGACCACAAGTTGACATTGATTGATTGATTGATTTTAAAGGCACGTCAACCCACTTTGTGTCATTACTAAGCTATGCTTTGTAAATAATCCATATGATCGACAACCTGAAAATAGCAGAGTCCACCTTCTAAATTTCTATCTTGACATCCCTTGTGAAGATAAGATATTGTAGCTGAAGTATTTGAACTGGTCGAATTTCAGAGGCTTGTCCTTTAAAGGGAAGATGAATGTATTTTGCTTAAAATACATGAGAAAGAAAAATCCATATTATTAAAGATTTAAACCTAGCACCGGAGATGTACACCTCTGTAATAATAATGGCATATCAACATTTGTGGGTTAAATAATGCCAAAGTGAACGTAGTAGAAATCCAACAATAATGTTATGCAACCCAACTATTTATAACCTAGATGCTTGGGCTGTAGAATATACCGACTCCACCGCTGCAAAGGGATAGGACTCCCCCAAAGAGTGTCCTGATATGACATTAAACAATCTGACCGTGAGGCTATAATAATACTGGAGCTTAGGGGAAATGCTGAGTGCCCCTTCATCGCTTTCGCTCTCAGATCAACAATAGCTCGGAGTGGTAGCACCTGATAGGGTCTTATCAATGTTACAAATAGAACTGTTTGACATTCAAACAGAGTGCAAACAAATGACATGCTAAACCGAATTGTTTGAAATAGAACTGTTTGATCATTTAACTGTGTGTAAACAAATGACTGATTTTTAATTAAATTGTCAGTTATGCATGGCAATACTTGGAACCATTTAGTGTTGTTGAATTAAGTTAAATTGAATTGTTAGAAATAAAACTGTTTGATCAATGACCTGAATGTATCAACAAAATGTGTTTACAAATTATATATTTAATATATATGTAAAATAGGATTTGACATTAAAGTCTCCTCAAATATATATATATATATATATATATATATATATATATATATATATATATATATATATATATGTATATATATATATATATATATATATATATATATATATATAACAGAAATAATATATATATATATATGTGTGTAGGTGTGTGTGTGTGCGTGTGTGAGAACATATATATATATGTGTGTAGGTGTGTGTGTGTTCTCACACACGCACACACACACACATACATATATATGTGTGTGTTTGTGTGTGAATATATACATATATATATATATATATATATATGTGTGTGTGTGTGTATGTGTATGTGTGTGTGTGTGTGTGTGTGTGAATTACCTTAATTTAGGTGATATATGAACGGTGGTACAATGACAGTCACCTAACGGAAATGTTCAAAGCATGTTGTACACATTTAATGTGGAATACCAACTATGACATCTGGTCTTGAAACATGAAAATTAATTAAATCACTAGAAAAGTAAGTCACATGAATATCAATGACACGTGCTGTGATTGGAATAACACTAAAAAAATAAAACAAAAGATGAGCATAAGCCTGAAAGCAGATCATTCTAATATGAAACATCGAAATTATTAAATGAATATAAAAAAATCCCCAAAAGAATTTGATATATGCGGGACATATATTCAGAAGAGAATATAACAGAGAACCAAACTAGGATAATTGAATAGTGCTCAAGAAAGGATAAGCGCAGCAAGCAAAAAATGAAACGAGATAGTGGAGGAACGATGAAAAGATCATTGTTAAAAGTGGATTTAAATTGCTGCTGTGATAATGATGAGGAAGAGGAATAAGGTGGAAGATTATGAAGAAGATGATGCTGTTGGGCTTGTTCCAGCGACACCAGTGAAAGAGTCAGAATCAATTTAGAAAGCATAAAAAGATAAGCAGAAATCACTCGTTTGATTTCGTGACAACTTGGATAACATTATGGCTTCAGTTCGGAGAAGCTTACTGCTGAACATCGGCTGGTCATTGACTTCAGCACATAATGACATGCGTTTTGGAGGGGCTGAGAACAATTAAAGAAATCTGAGAAATGATATCCCAAGTGCATCTATCTATCTATCTATCTATCTATCTATCTATCTATCTATCTATCTATCTATCTATCTATCTGTGTACCTTATTATCAATCTATCTATCTCGCTATCTCAGTTTGATTCATATATCTGTCCATCGATCTATTATCAACTAAAATAGAAAATCAAGTTCTGCAAATTATTCTTTTGATAATGAAATATAATGAAACTAAATATTTGTTCGAAATTTACACCAAATATACACACACATATATATATATATATATATATATATATATATATATATATATATATATATATATATATATATGTACTGGGCTGTATCATTCGATGAAAAAAAACATGCATACAAAACATATTTTATTGATTATACACATATACCAATGTTATCCTATCTACAGCAAACATATTACTCTCTCAAATGTTCAAACTATTTTCTCTTGATATTAACAGACTCTACTAGTCGAGTGATGATCTCCTACCACACTTTGAAACAAAGATCTCTCATAATATCATTATTGTACAAAGTAATGTATCATAATAAAAAATAAGGAAAATAAAAATCTAACAAAATAGTAACATTGATTTTAATGAATTAAATTAAAGAAAATCTAATTTAAAATTATTCCTCGTGCGGCTATTATAGTACTTGCGTAATCCTTTATGTATACGCAGTTTTGCAGACACCGGTGTAAGTGTTGTTTTTTATGTCAAATTGTGAGATTATTCAATGCCAAATCCCGTTACACACACACACACACACACACACACACACACACACACACACATATATATATATATATATATATATAACGCGAAAAGATAAATGTTGGTTATGTTACATATCGAAGGAGGGAATGGCCATAATGAAGCAATGATAAGACCGTAACACTTTTCTTTACAAAAATATACGTCTCTCATCTTTATTTCTTCGTAAGGGTCGTGATTAGTCGTAAGTGAGAGAGAGGGAGACAGAGACAGGGAGAGGGGGGCCCGAACACACCCTGGCGGATGACTGCTATATTGACCCTTTCTTAACCCCCGTTTTGATTCCATATTCAGAGCCTTACGTCCATGCTTCCTTCACGAAAGGTTCTCAGCCAGGTTCCGCTCTGGGACACTGACTCTCCCTGGGCGGCGCACAGGATGGCTTCTGTCTTGTGTTTCAACCTGGCTGACCGTGACTCTCCAGGACTCCATGACTGACCGTCTTTCTGAGGGTATCTGTGTATATATAACTTCCATACGCCCTCACGTTACGTTTGTGAGCAATGCGATTTGCCTTTTCTTGTCAAGCCACGCGAACTGTCTTCTTGTTTACAAAGCTAGAATATCCCGACCTAGAAATCCCTGTCTGATGGCTCTGTCAAAGGACTATTTGCAACTGTTAGATCTTATGGTAAATTAAACCTAATGCGTTATTTAACGCCAAATCCTATTTACACACAGGTACAGATATATTTACGGAATGCAATAAAACAAAGTGATAGTGTTATTGACAACCTACACTTTTCAAATCATATATATATATATATATATATATATATATATATAATTTGTTTGCCCAGTCGACTAGGGTTGTAGATCACACCGACTGCTTTTCTACTGAAGGCTAAGACCTCCTTCTGCTAGTGTCCTACATATAACACTAAACAATCTCATGGTGAGTTTCCAGTCGTGCCGGAGTGTTTGGAAATGAAGAATAACCCCTTATTGCCATCGCACACAGGTCTGCTCTGGCCAGGAGGGGTAGCACCTGATAGGTTCCTATCTATGGGTGAAAGAGAACTAAACTGCGTACTTATGCTAAACTGAATTTCTTGAAATAGATCTGCTTTGACATTTAATAAGCGTATTTATACTAAACTGAATTGTTTGAATTAGACCTGTACAACTAAACCGAATAGCTTGAAACAGAAATGATTCTGACAATTAAACTGCGTACTTATGCTAAACTGATTTGTTTGAAATCCAACTCTTTATTTGTGTAAAAGTGTTTTTGGCACTAAATAACCTACAAAAGTTGATATACCATAAAACCCTAACAAACAAACATGTCTGATTTGTTAACGAGTAAATTGTAGATAAAATTTTAAAACTTGCCCGATCTCATTTATTTGCTTAGAGTTAACTTATTCCAAATATTGCCATATAAAACGAACTATTTCATTTAACTTTAGTCATTTGATTGCACATTTAAAAAGATAGACGTATATGACTTGTAAGTCAGTATTTTGTTGGAAATCTTTTGAAATGGTTCAAAGCTAATTTGTTTACACACAATTACCTCTATCGTTTGCACACAATTAAATGATTTCAAGTATTGGCATCTAACAGCAATAATTCTATAGTGTATTAATCATTTCTTTGCGCACAAAGAAGTGGTTTTAAGTCTTGATAAAACAACAGCAATAATTCTATAGTGTATTAATCATTTGTTTGCACACAAAGAAGTGGTTTGGTTTGGTTTGGTTTCTTTCTTTAATGGCATATCAACATTTGTAGGTAATTTAATGCCAAAGCCACTCTCCTAGAAGAACAGTAGTGGTACTATTTAACCCATAGCTGGGAGGATAAGGGAGTTCACACCATTCCCAAGGGTATTTGCTCGAAAGTGAATGTAATAGCGCGACTGGAATTCGAACTCGCTTACTACGATTCCGCAGTCCATCACTTTAACCATTACACCACGAGGACGATATGCAATAAAATTCTGTTTTAAACTTAGAAAAAATGTCACCTAAACGTATAGAATGCTTCAGAATGCTTTTCGGACAGTTTTTGAGTGGCATAAGAGATTCACGGAAGGCAGGGAGTCTGTGAGGGGTGATGAGAGGTGTGGGAGGAGTAAGGAAGTCAATACAACAGAGTTGATTGGCCAAAGGGTTAGGGTTAGGGTTACTATGTTGAGGTTTTAAGAGAGTTCAGGAAGAGATTCCTAGGGAAGAGGCCAGCACTCTACAAATCGGGTCAGTGGCATTTCCAAGAGGACAATGCACCAGTCCACAACTGCATCCTTGTCACAGACTATTCGACCAAGATGGGGATCAAGACAGTTCCTTAGCCTCCCTATAGTCCAGACCTTGCTCTCTGTGACTTTTTGTTATTCCCTAAGCTCACAGGCTGTCGTTCTGAGACAATTAAGTAGATGAAAGAGGCTGTGACGAAGGTCATTGACACGCTCACACCAGAGGACTTCCATGGGGCCTTCCAGAAGATTTCGGAATGGTACAACAAGTTCATTGCAGCCGGAGATTACTTCGAAGGGGACTAGAGTTTAATGTGTGTACTATCAATAAAAGTGCCCATACGAAAAAAGTCTGGAAACTTATCGTATACACCTCGTATGTATAATTAATTATATTATTCAGTATGTGTGCGTGTGTGCTTGTGTGTAACATTAATTATATTATCACGTGTGTATATGAGTGTGAGTGTGTGTAATATCAATCATATCATTGTATGTGTATGTGTGTTATATTAGTTCTATTTTTAGTATTTATGTGAGAGCGCATGTGTACGTGTGTGTGTGTGTAATTATATTTACCAATCCCTCCGCTCGTGCAGGATATGACACAAGGTCAATTTTTAACAGGTTTGAAGTCGGAGTTTTCCTTCTCCTAGACTAGATGCCTCACCAAGGCTGAAGAACATAGTCTGCCCTACTATTTACCCATAGCTGGAGGAAGAAATAATTGGATTCATACCTTTACCAAGGGTATTAGTGCTATGTGATATGCAATCAGTCTCATCCAGGATTTGAACTCGTGTCACCGTGTCCATTTCCTACGACAATAACCATTACACCATGGGCACCTCATGGTGTGTGTGTGTGTGTGTAATAATAATTATCTTATTGTATGCTTGTGTGTGTGTGTTCATGTGTGTGTAATATTAATCGTATTATTTTGTGTGTACCTGCGAGCGCGTATGAGATTGTGTGTGTGTGTGTGTGTGTGTGTGTGTGCTGTATCCAAGAAATTTCAATTAAAGCAACATAAGTTTATCATCTAATTTTCATCCGATGAACGTTTAATCTAATCAAGCATTGATGTTCGAAGTATCGATACACTCGCAAGGAAGCTTAAGATTTTTCAAATGAGCTACAAAAGAAAAATGCACACAGGAAATCAAAGCAACTATTCATTAAACGATCGTTTTGTTATTGTTTCTCTTTTGCGATCGCTGAAAAAAAAAAAAAAAAAAAAAAAAAAAATTCGACAAAGAGATGGAATCCCTTTTAAGGAAATATTGAAAACAAGGCTAATATTTTCGTTGCGTGCGCATGCTCCGCGATGTGGAGCGATAAATATTAGGTCTTTATGCTGGCCTCCTTGTGCAGGAGATTATCAAATGCGGTAAATCTTAAATCAGCGCTTATTACTTTTACTAGTTGTTGTTATTGTAACGTTTCACAAGTAATTGCTTGCAAATATATTAACTGCTGCTACGGGAGGCAACCTAAATTTGTCTGGTTGTTATCATATACAATATTTAGCTTAGCTAATTACAAGGCGATTAGTCTAAGCGCTCAGTGAGAATCGACCTCTTTAAAATCTTCTCACGAATTATTGTACCACAGGAGGCCCCCTAAATTGATCTGGTTGTTGTCATATACTATCTTTAGCTTCGGTGGTTACAAGGCAAGTAATCTGAGCGCTTAGTGAGAATCGACCTCCTTAAAATGTTCTTCTCGTGAACCATTGTACCACGAGAGGCAGCCAAAATTAATCTGATTGTAATCGTATATAATCTTTTTGATAAGTTTTGCCAAAGGTGTAAAAGCACCAATTGAGAATCGAACTCATTAAAATATTCTTCTCTCAAACCATTGTACCACGGTACGCACCTAAATTGACCCGGTTGTTGTCGAATACTACGTTTCGTTTAATTTCTCAAAAGCGTGAAAGTCCCTATTGAGAATCAAACTCTTTAAAAATGTTCTTCTATCTAATCATTATACAACGGGATACACCTTAAATAAGTTTAAATGTTGTGATTTACTATAGCTCATTTGGCACAAGACGACAAGTATGGAGCGCCCAGTGGGAATCGAACACTTTAAAATGTTCTGCTCGCTTAACACGCGTGACATCCTAGATTACTAGGGTTATTGTTATTGACTATGATAGGCTTGATTTGGTGCAAGACTGTAAGTAGATATTTGCAAAACTCCTCCAGCATATGCAAAATGAGATACAGGGTCAATTTCTGGGCGGAGTAAAACTGGTTTAATCCCTTTCGTATTTCGCCATGATGATAATTCATCTCAGATTGGTTTTTGTACCGTTGAATACTGTAATGCATTCCCGTACGCCATATAACATGCCGATACAATTTTCCTTTTAGTTCCGTCAACCCATAAAAGAAACCGAATATTAACCGTTTACTTATTTATCTTTCTAATGTGAAAAAGTGCCGAGATTAAGAGTAATACAATGTGCCAATGTATACTTGGCTTTAGCTCATTCTGTTTCTATTTCTCTCACTTTTAATTCAGGACGATTGACTGGAATCTATCGCTAACACGGCAAATGAAATAAGTAAATATAAGAATACCAAACTAGATTAATTAACACATCACTTCGAACAAATTACCCACCTATTCTGAGACTTGCCTAGTTGGCTGGGGCTGTAGAATATACCGACTGCTCGTCTGCAGAGGGGTAAGACCCACCAATGAGTGTCCTGTTTATGACACTAAGCAATCCGATGGTGAGGTTCCAGTGACGCTTGAACTTTAGGGAGAGGGAAGGGCCCCTTCAATGCCATTCCTCCCTGGTCCACTCTGGCCCGGAATGGTAAAACCTGATAGGTTCCTATCTATGGGATAGATAGATAGAACTAATCTGCATACTTATGCTAAACCGAATTGCTTGAATTAGAACTGTGGGACTAAACAGAATTGCTTGAAATTGAAATGTTTTTGACAAATACACTGTGTACATACATTTAAACTGCATGCTTCTGCTAAACTGAATTATTTGAAATGGAACTGTTTTTGACATTGAAGCTCTTCTAACACTAAACTGAATTGTTTAATATCGAACTGTTTTCGCATTTAACTGTGTGTAAACAAAACCTGTACTTATACTAAACTGAATTCGCTTAATTAGAACTGTTTGAATAAACTGAATAGCTTGAAATAGGAACGTTTTTGTCAATCAAACTGTGTACTCATGTAAAAAATCAGTTCTATTTCAAATAATTCAGTAATTGTTTGAAATAGAACTGATTTTTTGCATAAAAATGGATCTTGCGTTAAATAACCTACACATGTTGATATGCCATAAAATCCAACCAACTAACAACAACCATTCTTACACTCATGATTTAGCATTAAGTAGTATCCACCCTAATACAATCTAGTTATTTAAATAGATTTTGAATAAAGATTTTTTAATATTCAAGTATTTTTGAATTGTCATTTGATTATAATTTTTGTATACTTTACTGAACGCCCAGGTTTATAAAAATTACGAGCTTGATAACTTTTGTTTACGGGAAAATATACAAATGGATTTTTATTTCAATAAAATTATTATTTAACTGAGAGATTGAGATTTATTATATATTAGAATAGTTCTAAGTATTTCTATGTTATACCAATGATTCAGTTTGGGCGCACAGTTAAAGAGTTTCAAGTATTTCTATTAAACACCAACAATTCTATTCAGCATTAAACAATTCTTTGCACATCGCTAAATAATTCAAAGTTTTGCTATGTATCACTAACTATTCAAATGAACATTAGTTATTTTTTACGCATAGTTATATGATCAAACAGTTCTATTTCTAACAATTCAATTTAGCGGAATTCATTAGTTTACACTCAGTTTAGATGTCAAACAGTTCTATTGACCCATATATAGGACTCTAGCAGGTGCCACCACTCCGTGTCAGAGTAGACCTGGGAGCAATGCCAATGAAGGAGTATTCTGCATTCCCAAAATCTCTTAGGCTGGAGCCACGTCATCAGATTGTTTAGTGTTATATCAATGATACTCGTTGTTGGTAGGGGTTCTTAACCTTCTGCAGAGATGGGGTCGGTGTATTTTACTGCCCAAGCAAACTGGACTGTGAGTGTTGGAAAATATTTGACAATATTTTAATAAAACCTACGCACGTCAAAATTGTTCTAACTTTAGACGGATAATCCTTTCTTGGCTAAACACTTAAATTTCATAGAAGAAAACAGAAGCCATTGAAATTTATTTAATGAGGAAAGAAAATACATCTTACGTTATCCATTTATTATCCGTGTGCAGGCGTACACAGATGCCTACTCACACATATACATAAATATATTCACATACGCATCTTTCAACGACACACACGCACGCACACACACACACACATATATATATATATATATATATATATATATATATATATATATATACGGTGTTAGAGGTGGCATATTTCGAATGTTGGCAGTGCACATATATACGTGTATGCATATTGGATTAAGTATATGTGTAAAATATTTACTTCAATATATATCAGAGTATGTATATGATTGCATTCACAAGAGAGAGAATATGATATTATTTCGGTTTCATATATATATATATATATATATATATATATATATATATATATGCCCGTATGTAAATGTACGGTTGTATAGTTGAATATGAATACATTTATATGCTAAATATATTTCTACGCTATATATATATATATATATATATATATATATATATATATATATATATATATATATATATATATATATATATGTGTGTGTGTGTGTGGCTCTTTGGTTTCTTTGGTTTCTTTTATTGATATCAACCTTCGCGGGCTACTTAATTCCAAAGTCATCCTTTTGGAAAAACATCAGCGATGCAATTTAACCCATAGGTGGGTTCTTTGGCTGTTGGTGAATCTCAACGTACACACACATGCATATATATATATATATATATGTGTGTGTGTGTGTGTGTATTTCAATATGTGTTTGTATATATATATATATATATATATATATATATATTTCAATAGATATATATCAAGTGTATAGGTGTGTGTATGAGTGTACGTCTGTGTATATATCTGTGTGTGTTTGATTTGTGATAGTTATGCTCATTGAAAAGAGTTAAACTAGCTTTTCTTACCCTTTTACACAACTATAAGCCCCTATATACCCACCAGCTCCGGGTTAAATAGTATCACTGTTGTTTCATAAAAGTATGGCTTTGGCATTAAATAGCTTACAAAAAATTCAAAGTGATTTTATATTAAATTTAACTCAACTATTTTCACTAGAGAAGACATTGCTAAGTCGGCTGAGGCTGTAGAATACACCAAATGCTTCTCTGCAACGAGTGTCCTGATATGACCTTAAACAATCTGGTGGTGAGGTTACAGTAATGCTGGAGCGTTTGGGAATGCAGAGAACCCCCTCAATCCATCGCTCCCACGTCCAATCTGGCCTGGAGTAATAGAACCTGATAGGATGCTTCACCTATCTATGGGTCAAATAGAAGGAAACTGCGTACTTATGCTAAACTGAATTGTTTGAAATAGAACTGTTTTGTCATTAGGCCGTGTCTAAACAAAAACTACACTTATACTAAACAGAATTGTTTGAAATGGAACTGTTTGACTAAACTGAATGGCCTGAAATAGAAATTTTTTTGACAATTAAACTGTTTAAACTAAAATGAATTGTTTGAAATGGAACTGTTGATTTGTATAAAATTGATTTGGCATTGAATAACCTACAAAGGTTGTTATGCCATCAACACCAACAAATAAACAAACGCACAGAAGATCATACATGTAATCATCTGCATTAGAAAAAGGGATATAGGTAAAAAGATATTTTTAAGAAAAAAATGAAAGTTTTTACCGACCCTTTCAGAAAGCACAGCAAGCCATAGTATACCTGTTATTAACCTTATTGTCTTCAATTAGTAATATGCTTCTTTAATGACTACCAAGAGAGTGGTTAAGCGCTGTAAAACGGGCGGTCTTTTAGATCAAGTGGGGTCTGGCTAGATATGGAGAGAGTGAGAGACAGATTTCACCTATAAGGCGATTTAATCAAGTTCCCTTAGAACATTTGGAAACCTTTCTCAGATGTCTTCTCCATATTGCCTGCGGATAGAACATTATATTGTTTCATGTCTTTCTTATAGATATTGGTGCTAAATTAAGCAATTTTTATCGTTTCAAATTACGGCATGTCACGTGGAATGCATTTGTCGCATTGATAATCATCACTCCACTGTTATATACTACCACTGAATCTTGACAAATAACGAGGAACTCGTATATATAAAAATATAACTTTATATTTTTTCATTGACAGTGACGCTTGTGTGAAGCAGGAGAGCTGTCCAAGAAAGTTTGCACACAGAAAAGAGCTGTCGGAAAACCCAGTTTGCACACAGAAAAGAGCTATCAGAAAACCCTATTGAATCCGAACTTCTGCCAAAATTCTTGACCTTATATAGTCTTAAAACCTCCAAGGGCTACACCTCTTCACCAATGCAATACTTTCTCTACACCAGTAACAGCTTACACCCATCATTTTTAAAGCCTTGGATTTTTAATGCCACGGATTTCTTTTTTTCCTGTAGTCATTTTGTTGATTTTATCTGCAACTGGATGTATCTGTCAACTACATCCGTCGGGTTCACCACTGGTCAAGGCAATAAATTACACCAGTTGTTATGAATAACAAGATAATTATACTCGTAGGCATTTTGGATGTAAGCTCAGCCTGTGGGTTATCACAGTGGAATCATTCATTCAAGCTCAAATCCTGGACGGACTCGTTCACGTTGACATTGGAAAATTCATGAATTTATTTTTTCTCACTCCGGTGATGGGTAACTAGTAGGGCAGACTGTGTTATTTAGCCAAAAAAATTCTTTATTCAAATAAGTCTTTTACCGATTAAAAATTTATCTTGTTTCATATTGTGCTCTTGGCTGGTGGTGGTGGGGGGCTCGGATACATCTATATATACATATATACTTTAAAATGAATAGGATCGCAAATGAGTTAAATTTCGTTTTTTTTTGTTTTTTTTTCGGTTTAGCTATATTTGGCCGATCGTTGTCTTGTGTGATCCGAAAGCTCTCTTTTCAATAGCGACTACACCAAGGTGTTATGAAGGGTGCGACTGCTTTCCCTGGACTGGTCCACTTACCGTTGAATCGTACCTTATAATGCTGAGTGTTAAACAAGAAAGTCTCAAGTACCATTTTTTGAGTCATTGGTACGACTCAACCTGAGATTGAATTTCGGTCTCCCGAACCATTTGCAAACACTCTATTATTCCCATGAAGAATTAGGTGTCTAAAGTATTTGCCGAACGAGTGAAGCTTGATCGCAAATGAAAGCAAAGATTATCACAACATAGCCATTGTCTCATTTTTCTTGGATAGGGTCTTGTGTCAGACTTACCAAAGCTGAATATCTATCTATCTATCTATCTATCTATCTATCTAACCATGGGCCCAAGTTATTTGTGTTTTGGGCGAGCAGAACTCTCTTACATCAATTATTCTAGGTTGCCTCATATTTCAGGCCTTGGGCCAAGCTAAGTTAATCTTGGTAAATGACTATCTATCTATCTATCTATCTCATTAATTTTGCAATATAGTTATGCACATATGTTTAAATATAGAGTGACATCCATGTATCATCAGCGCTCACCTTATCAAACAATAGTCCAATCACCATGACCCACACACAATGTGTTTTTCAGACGACCAGAAGATAGAGACGATGACGTTGACTAATCCTCTCGGATTAGGAGACGGATTATCCAGACAGACAAAAGCGAAATGAATAAAAAAAAAATGTACAGAATGAAATAAATGAAATATAGAATACAAGAGCTTGATAAGAAAAAAAGAAGAAAAAAGAAGGAAAATGTTATTCCACTACCTTAGATAGCGGAAGGCTCAAAGCTTTTGTTTGATTGGTCGATTTTTCTTATCTTAAGCTGACGTCACGTGTAGGATTGTCTTAACTCCATTGGCTTAGAGAGCATAGTACTGACGGCGGCTTTGAACTGATGCGCTCACATATATGAAGATCAACGTGTATGTACGCATAGAGATAAACCAACAGGGAAAAAATAGAGATATGTACGTGACACACGCACGCACGCGCACACACACACACACAAACACACACACACACATACAAATATACACACGTGTAGGGTTGTAAGAAAGAGAGTATATTGAAAGAGAAATATATGCGTAAAGATGTGAATTCCGGGAAATAACAGGTGTTAACTGTCTGTTGCGTTATTTTCGAAATAGATATATTGTAGATATTCATAGGTACTTAAAAGCTTATGTCTGGGGTTGTGGGGTGTAATCTTATGTTGATGTTTGTGGATGGAGGATAAGACTTAGTTCACTACGCAAGAAGGGATCGGAAAAAATAAATAACTTATATTTCATTGTAAAAAGAATATGTTTTGAAATACGTTATTTGTGTGTAAAGAACTTCAGAGATATTGTCACGAAATATCTATCAATCTATCTATCTATGAGTTTGGGTAAATGTGTGTTTAATGAATAGACTCATACACAACTGCAACTTTCATATTTTTTGTTCTTTTGTTTTTGTTATTTTATCTTCAGTATTCAAAAGAATAAAGCTAATAATAATAGAGCCACAACAAAAGAGCAAATGTAGGTTAGGCGGTGATGGAGACGAAACCATCAATAATATAATGAGCAAATGCAGCAAATTAGGATAGAAGGAGTATAAGAGTAGAAACGACTGGGTGGGAAAAGTGATCCACAGGGAATTGTGCAAGAAATTTAAATTTCATAATACGAATAAATGGTATATGTACAACTCAGCGTCTGTCCTGGAGAATGAAACACACAAACATCTATGGGATTTTGACACCCAAACGGATCACATAATCTCGACCTGACGACTACACCCAATAATTATCAATAGAAAAGAGAATATTCAGAATTGTGGACTCTCCTGTCCCAGCGGATCTCTGAGTAAAATCAAAAGAATGCGAAAATATGAATAAGTACCTCGACCTTGCCAGGGAAATAAAAAAAAAACTGTGGAACATGAAAGTGAATGTGATACCAATACTCTTGGCACAGTCACCAAAGGATCGGTACAGGGACTGGAGGACTTATGAATAGCATAGCGATTGGAGACTATCCAGAATACAGCATTAAGATCGGCCAGAATACAGCAAAGTGTCCTGGAGACTTGAGGAGACTTGTTCTCACTCATAATTCAGTGAAAGACCATCAGTTAACGCTGATGTGAAAAACTCTCAAGGCCCGAAATAATAATGATTAGAAAAACAAGAAGAATAGAAGAACAGGAACAAGAACAAAAAGAAAAATTAAACAAGCATAGAAGGAATGTAAGGACAGATATGACTGAGTGGGGAAGGTAATTCAATGTAAATTGTGCAAGAAACTGGAATTTTATCATGCTAACAAATGCAATTTACACAAACAAGAAAGTGAAACGGATGAAATTTCCAGAAAGTTTGAGATACAAACGGATAGACCAACTCCATCAAGGGGACTAAAATTAGTTTTACCTAACTAGAAAAAATACTTCAACCTTGCTCGGGAGTTGAAAATGACCGTGGAACATGAAAGTGGCACTGATACCAAATGTAATTGGTACTCTTGGTACAGTCACCAAAGGAGTGGTTGAAAGCCTGGAGGACTTAGAAATAAAAAATAATAATAACATCGTGAAAAATCTACTCAGAATATTGGTAGCTACGTTCAATAGCAATCTCGGCTCAACGATCATTTCCTGCCACGACCCCACCAACAGTAGTGTTCATCACAAGACATGTTCAATTCTACCTTGTTCAGAACGTCCCTAAACACATCGTTCTCTTCATCGGAGGATACACGAATGCCCAAATTGGTAAAAACGTAAACAACAAATTCAGTTTACACAACACATCAAACAGAAATGGGGAACATCTAACTGATTTCATTAAAGAAAATAGACAACATGTCTTAATACTAAATTTTAGAAAAGTAAGGGAAAACTATAGACCTACATCTACACAAATAATGGTAAAATACAGATAGATTATATCCTTATGAATAAGACATGGACTAACAGCACTTTGAATTGTGAGGCATATTCCTCTTTTGAAGGAGTGTCTTCCGATGACCGATTTGTCATGGCAAATATACGCCTGAGCCTACGTAGGGATGTATAGCAAATAACCACAATCGCACGTTATGACTAGTCCATGCTTAATAATAGAGATATTAGCGATAAATATTCGATAACAGTAAGAATCAACTTCAATGCACTTCAAGATATTTCAAAAACACTGACTCCAAAAGACGAATACGAGAACTTCGTCGATGCCCACGTGGAGGCGCCAGCATAATGCATTCCAACAAAACTCAGAGAAAATCATAGAGTTACCTGGGAGACATTAACAGTTAAGAAAAAACGTGACGACGTAAAAACCACATCCTTATGCAATAAAAGGAATCTAACTAATGCCAACGCTCAAAGGGAACTAACTAATGAAGATAGATAATCTCGGATTGTGTGGCAGACATGAAAGTTATGAGTTCGAGTCTCATTGTGTGCCCCATCTATTTGGCCTTCTGCCACATCTAAGCCAGAATCTTAGTAAATGACTAACACTGCTTTTCCGGTGGTGTAATGGTTAGCAAGTTAGACGAGCAAACTTCCACGAGTGAGTTTGAGTCTCATTGGGTGCCCCATTCGTATCGCCGACGACATTAATTTGCTGTTGGCTTTTAGGGAATTGTCCAGTAAAGGCAGACTTGAGGCCAAAAGTCCCATGGCTTCGGCTGGGCAAGATGCATCATTGTCACCTTTGTCATTCTTGTATAGCACTGGACCTTGCTGTCAAGTTTATGCTATAATAAGGCATCCGTACCTAGACCCAGATTTGGATCCATGTCTAGCAAGGCTCATCAAGCCAAAATTGCACTAAGTGTGCCGATGACTAGCATAGTCAAGCAGGTTTCGAGCCTCGACTAGCACCCGACCTTCCCCTCCCCTAATCCCCACTTTTGGCCGACCTTCTGGTCATTGACCTTGTGTCCATTCCTGTCTGGTGGGAGGCAGAAACAAATACAACCCCATTCATATGGCCTTAAAAGCTTAGTAAATCACTAACACTGCAGCCTTTCAAGGGGAGAGGATGGTAGTCTCAGTTCGAGCTTAAAAAATGAAAATCGCATTCATTTGATGATATTTATAGATTTTAACTGCATGTCAAACTGAGGTTATGTCTAGACGTGGGGGATTTGTGTTCATCGTACATTAATATTTATATTTTTTGTGTTCTTTTTTTAACGGTGGTTCTCACCTATTTATAAGATATCAAGGATTATCATCGAATACAAATAGTTTTCAAGTAGACCTATTCGACACACAAGGCGCTAATAGGTACTGCCACACTATGTCAGAATGGAAATGGAGTAACGAAAATAAAGTGGTATTCTGCTCTCCGAAGAACTCCAGAACTGGAGCCTCACTATCATATGATGTTTTGTGTTCTCCCAGGATTCCTCCCTTTTTTTAATGGGGTTTTTAAGCCCCAGCCTGGGATTAAGTCAGCTTATTCTAAGTCCAGTCAACAGGATGGACCGAATTCGTAATGAATGTATCCAAGCAGCTGAAGATCGAAAAATATTCCGTAAAACAACCAGTTACGGTGGAGCTTGTATTGAAGAACAAACACTTATTGATTTACAGACAATCGTAAAGAGTGATTTTCATCACAGTTTGGAAATAATATATATATATATATATATATATATATATATATATATATTGTAGTTGATCGATTTTGTCAAAATCAATCGGCTGTAATTGATTTTATCTGCGCGTCGTGTTTGTTATTTCATCGAAGTGATTACTTTTGTCTGGCCTTATCTGTTTCTTTGGTTGATTTAATCTTTCTCGAAAAATTCAAAAATGAATTTGTGACATCCATTTTCTCTCTGATTGTGTTGTTAAAAATATTTCTACCTCACAACCCGACTCCACACATTTATGGACAGTACTTCAAAACTAAAACTTCCCATTTATTCCCCGAGAAGTTACGAGTATAGGGAGGAATAGTGTAGTCACCGAAGACTACTATGTCAGGGATGGCTAATCATCATATGGGCAAAAAGAAACACACTCACACAGACATACATCTAGACAAAAGCATCAGGATCTTTGTTGATTTATTTTCTCCGTTTAATCTCTGAGGGCTGGGAAGAAGGTGGAAATGGCTAACGGACACAACCTGATTTCACGTTCAAACTGGAACTGGCTCTTCCCGTATCTTTGAATTGCTCCTCGTTCTCAGTGCACACAAACGCTTGTTTCCTCGGATCTCAACCACTAAAAGAAAGTGGTTCAAGAAACCCATCATCTTTTGTTTGGATTGCAGAACACCCGACCCCCAATTCAGCGCCCACCCCTCGGCTCATTCGCATAGTCGTCCAGCCATGTCCCGCTATTTCTTAGATGACCAATCGAGTCTGTTCATCCTGCTATATATTATAATTTACTTCGCTATTATTATTGTCATATAGTGTAATTTATTTAGCTATTATCTCAAAAGACCGTATGGTGCACACAATGAAACATGAACTCATTTTTGGAGGTTTGCTAGTCTTGCTTACCGACCATTATACCAATCGAGGCACGCTACCTCAGCAAAATTTGGTTGAATGCTCTTTTCATTTGGCGGTGCTAGATCAAACATACATTGCTACATCTTGATTACCGGACGAGATATTGAACTTTATCAACTCTTCTTTCTTCTTCTTCTTCTTCTTCTTCTGAATTGCTCGAAATAGAACTGTTTTGACCTATAAACTGTGTACTTTTGCTAAACTGAATTATCTAAAATATAACTGTTTTCACATTGACATTGTGTATTGCCCAGTCGATTGGGGATGTAGAATACACCAACTGCACCTCTGCAGAGGGGTAATACTCCCTCCCAATGAGTGTCCTGGATATGACACTAAACAATCTGATGGTGAGGTTCCAGTGATGCTTGAGCTTTGGGAATGCGGAATATCCCTTCATTGCCATTGCTCCCAGGTCCACTCTGACCCAGAATGGTGGCACCTGAAAGGGACCTATCTATGGGTTAAATAGAACTAACTGCGTTCTTATGCAAAATAAATTGTTTGAATTAGAACTGTTTGACGAAATGAATAGCTTGAAATAGAAATGTCTTTGACAATTAAACTGTACTTACATTTAAGCTGCGTTCTTATACTAAATTAAATTGTTTGAAATGTAACTGTTTTTGACATTGAAACTGTACTTACACTAAACTGAATTGCTTAATATAAAAGTGTTTTGAGATTTAACTGCGAGTTACCAAATGTGGACTCATACTAAACTGAATTAGCTGAATTAGAACTGTTTGAATAAACTGAATAGCTTGAAATAGAAGTGTTTTTGACGATTAAACTGTGTACTCATGCTAAACTGAATTGTTTGAAATAGAACTGACTATTTGCATAAAAACGGATTTGGCGTTAAATAACCTACAAATGATGATATGACATGAAACCCAAACAACCAACTAAACAACAATAAATAATGTCTGTATATTCCGCATGAAAATTTATTCGCTCCAAAATTAATGTCTTCTAATTTGTTATTTTGTCTAACAACATCAGTGGCGGCTGTTGAAGGCAAAGCAGTAGAGGCTACACATTTCTAAGAGTATTAGTAGAGCAATCGGAAATGTGAACTGCTTCCTCTCGGATTTCAAATTCGCTCAATGTGTCCATCTCCTACGACGATAACTTTTCATCAGAAGCACCTATATATATATATTTGTGTGTGTGTGTGTGTGTGTGTGTCTGTGTGTGTGTGTGAGAGAGAGTGTTGCAGGTGTATGTGGTATATATATATATATATATATATATATTCGTGGTGCTTCAATAAGTTTCCAGACCTTTTTTACAGGCATTTCAAATTATCGAAGACCCTTGAAAATTCAGTATGTTATTGCATACATCTTATGTGATTACTGACTGATTTTTATGACTTCAGGTTCAAAAGAACAGCTACAGCAGGAATTGGAATACACCCTACTAAAGCCTGATTGTCACAGCTGGTGAATTTCAAAAATGCAATCTGTATGTGAGGACTCTTTAGAAGAACGATATGCAATAAAATTCTGTTTTAAACTTGGAAAAAATGCCACAGAAACGTATGGAATGCTCTAGATTGCTTTTGGAGCATCTTGCATGAATCGAGCATCAGTTTTTGATTGGCATGAGAGATTCAAGGAAGGCAGAGAGTCTCTGAGGGATGATGAGAGGTGTGGGAGAAGTAATGAAGTCAATACACCAGAGTTGATGGGTCAAAGGGTTAGGGTTAGGGTTACTATGTTGAGGTTTTAAGGGCGTTCAGGAAGAGATTCCGTCGGAAAAGCCCAGCACTCTTCAAATCGGGTCAGTGGCATTTCCACCAGGACAATACACCAGTCCATAACTCCATCCTTGTCACAGACTATTTGACCAAGCTGGGGATCAACACAGTTCCTCACCCTCCCTATAATCCAGACCTTGCTCCCTGTGACTTTTGGTTATTCCCTAAGCTCAGAGACTATGAGATAACTGAGGAGATGAAAGAGGCTGTGACGAAGTTCATTGACACGCTCACACAAGAGGACTTCCATGGGGCCTTCTAGAAAATGTTTTGACGGTACAACAAGTACACTGCAGCTGGAGGAGATTACTTCGAAAGGGATTTGAGTTTCATGTGTGTACTATTAATAAAAGTACCCATAAAAAAAGTCTGGAAACTTATTTAATGATCCTCGTATATATTTATGCACAAATATATCCTTATGTATTGATCTCTCTCAATATATTTATATATGCATATATTTGTATATATCCCTGTCTATACATATCTATCTATTGATCTATTTATGAGTTAGTCTGTTTTCTGTGTAACTGTAGACTCCCCTCTCTCTCACTAACTCCCTTTCTTTCTCCTTAACTTTGAGTGTATAAATCTATCTATCTCTCTCTCTCTCTATATATATATATATATATATACATATGTATATCAACATACTGAGGGTTACTTAAAACATGAGCAACAAAAAAATGAATCAAATTGATCTGTACCGTTCATTGTATCATTGTTTTGGGAAAGGTATGAACCCTTGGGAAAGGTATGAATCCAATTATTCTCCCTCCAGCTATGGGTAAATAGTAGGGCAGACTAGGTTCTTCAGCCTTGGTTAGGCAACTAGTCTAGGAGAAGGAAAACTCTGAATTCAAACCTGTTTAACTCTGCTTAAAAATTGACTTTGTGTCATATCCTGCCCGAGCGGAGGGGTTGGGTAAATAGGATTGTATCATGTTTTACGAAACAGGCGCAAAGTAGGAGACCCTAAATCGTCGAATTTTGTGTTAGTATTGTACAATGCCCATACTGCAGTAGCAGCGAGGACAACTGGCCGTGTACTTTGGGGTTTGAGGTGTGTGTAAGGGTTAATCTGCTTCGGACTGCTATGATGGATGTGGGTCTTTTTGGAGAGTGGCCTCTTATCTATCTTTTATATGAAGGGACGACGATTTTTCGTCATTCTGTGGTTTCCCGAGAAGCAAGATATTTCTCTTGTCTTGTTAGGATTTTAGACAAGAAAAAAATCTGTTTAACTTTTATTATTTGTCCGTCAATAGTTAATCAAAATACGATTGATTTTTGAATTCACTGACAGACGGACAGACAATAAGAAAGACAAACACAGAGAGTGATACAGACACGAGGACAGAGACAGAACCAGAGAGAGAGGGTGACAGGTATTTCCAGTGGCTCGCTTCAGATACCAACAACTAGTCTCTTCGAGTTTGCAGATCAAAACATTTTTGACTGTCCGTGTTGCTTGATCGGATACACTTCGCTCAAAACCTATGTCGATCAGACAGTCGAATCTACTCTACCTGACATTGGGGCACCTCTGGTGGTGTAATGGTTAGCAAACTAGACTAGCAAACCTTCACGAGTGAGTTCGAGTCTCATTGGGTGCCCCATTCATTTGGCTTTGTGCTACATCGAAGCAAAGAGCTTCGTAAATTACTACTCTACCTGACATTGGAATGCTGTCTGCTTGGCAAATAATCTCTGCACCCACCATCCGAGAAGTATACTTTAACTAGTAAAAAAAGAAAAAAAACAATCATCAAAATTTTCTGACCGTTGAGCATGAAATTCAAAGCAGTAATTTACTAAGGTTTTACTTAGATGTGGTTCATGTCTATATGAATGTGGCACTTAAGGAGACTACTCGAGTAGGTTTGCTGGTCTAGCTTGTTAAACAGTACACCACGAGAGGTGTCCAACATGAAATTCAAACGAGCCTGCAACGATCTCTGTAATCTGTTAGTTTATTTGTTTGTGTGTATAGGCCGATTCAATACTTATCTATATAAAATAATATGACATAAAATGACGATGAATACTTAGATATTTAATAGGGAAAAAGAAAAAAAGGAAAGAAAGATAATGAAAGTAAACACACAGGGAAATTAGCATGGATAATAAATTAATTTAGATTCTGATAATGTTACAATACTAGGGAAACATCTATCTTATTTTCCATCAATTATTATCATTATTATTATTATTATTATTATTATTATTATTATATCAGATGATTGAATTAAGATTTGTTTCAAAATTTCCTTACTTTTACTGCTATGATAAAATACTTCTGAAGAGGGCCGGACGATACAGTAGCCGAAATATTGGAAGCATACCAGACAAGAGGGGTTAATAGTCTGAATCATATGAACTATGAAAAAAACTAAAAGTTTCTAGCTCTGTATATGGTTAAGTACGTATATAAGTATGTATAGGTACATTTGTGGGTTTGAGCATACGTATTAAAACTACATACATGTGTCTGAATATGCAGGAGTATATATGTATATCTATGCATATAGGTGTATGTGGATGTATGTAAATATATATATATATACACACACACATATTGTCCTCCACAGACAGACTGTTTCGTTGTATCACAACTATTCAGTGTGGCTAGACACAATAGATTCCCGAATCTGGGATCGAAACACGGCTGACTTAAACGCCAATCCAAGATTCTACCACTCAGCCACGACGAAACCAGCGCAAGCGGCGGAAATTTAAAGCCTTTGTATAACATTTGTTTTGTTGACGTATACCCGCTTAACGGCTGCCGAGAGGTCAATTCATTTGAAGAGCCTTGCTTTACGCTAGTGGCAACTATTACTTCTCTCGCTAGAGAGCTCAACCCCACGGGGGTTGGGGAGTATATATATATATATATATATATATATGTCTGTGTATGCGGTTGTATATACATGTGTGTGGGTGCATATATATATATGTATGGGTGTATGTGGTATATATATATATATATATATATAACTCTGTAAGCATGCATGAATTCATCTTTTTGCATATATACGAACAAATATAGAAATGCACACAAATAAGCACACTAGACACACTTACACAAACACCCCCCCACATATATATATATATATATATATATATATATATATATATATATTTCGTTTTTCCTTTCTTCGATGGCATATCAACATTTGTAGATTATTCAGTGACACACCATTACTTCTAAATAAACAGTAGTGATACTATCTAATCCATATCTTTGGGCGTAAGTGGACTCAAACCTTTCCCAATCATATCAATTCAAAAATTATATATATATATATATATATATATATATATATATATACAAATCATAACGCGCATGAACGTGTTTTTCTCTGCAGAGGTCTCTATCCATTTTATATAATCAGATCTATAAATATATATATATATATATTGATGAATCGGAAAAATTTGGTCTACCCCCTATATTATCTATGCGTTAAATCACGCCCCCTACACACAGACTCACGAACACGCACACACACACACGCGCGCACACACACCTCCACTTGCAACACATATTTTTGTGCATATATATATATATATATATAATCGTGTGTACCGATTTGTTGTGTCAGCGTGTATGCTTTATATGCCTATATCAATATGGCAGGATATTGGGTGTTTGTAAGCATGTGCGTGTGCGTGTGTGCGTGTGTGTTTACATGTGTGTGTATCCTTGTGCGTATATGCCTTTATGTGTCCTACGATTTTGGTAAAACAGAATATCCTAGGGGCCTGGTTTTTGTAAATGTATTAATTTGACGTCAGGCTATAACATATTCTATGCGAGGTTGATCTTTTATGTCATCTGAGTTCACTGGACACCATCAGACGACAAACCGTGTCATTTCCGGCAAACAGAGTGAGACAGACGCACTGGTATAAAGTTCAAATATATTTTTGGATCTCCTGAATGTTTTTCAGAGATGATGTTCTTCACATGGACAATATTATGCAGTGATATTCATGATTAGGCACCGAAAATGTTTCATTCAACCTTCGATTTCCAATGCATTTTAGAACCGAAATATAATATCTGATGCCACTTCATCACATAATTTGGCCCAGTTGGCTGGGGCTGTAGAATACACAGACCGCTTCCCTGCAGAGAGGTAAGACCCCTCACCAACGAGTGTCCTGGATATGACACTAAACAATCTGATGGTGAGGTTCCAGTAATGCTGAAACTTTGAGGAATGTGCAGTACCCCTTCATTGCAATCGCTCCCTGGTTCACGCTGGCCTTGCGTGGTTGCACTTGATAGGGTCCTATTTATAGGTCAAATAGAACTAAACTGCGTACTTATGTTAATTTGAATTCCTTGAAATAAAACTGTTTTGATATTTAAACTGCACTTATGCTTGACTGAAGTATTCTAAATAGAATTTTTTTGATATTTAACTGTGAGTGGACAAAATCTATACTTATACTAAACTGAATTGTTTGCAATAGAACTGTTTGAATAAACTGAATAGCTTGAAATATAAATGTTTTTGACAATTAAACTGTGTATTTATGCTGAAATGAATTATTTGAAATAGAACTGATTATTTGTATAAAAATGGATCTGGTATAGAGTAACTTATAAAGGTTGATATGACATAAAATCCAACCAACCATCCAACCAGCTTCAGCTCATAATTTAGTTTCTTACCATAGCAGAAGCAATCGAAGTAAAAGGTCTCCTAACACTATTCAATTTAACATAAAATTGTTATATTGGTCCCGTGGATGTAAATAAACAGGAAAGGAAAATAGCAACTTTGGAAATATCACAAATCTAGAACCACTTTCAGTTTGCTTTGATTTGTTTGGTTTTAACGGCATATCAACATTTGTAGGTTATCTAACGCCAAATTCATTTTTATGTAAATAATCTGTTCTATTGAAAACAGTTCAGTTTAGCATAAGTGCAATTTAATTGTCAAAAACATTTCCATTTCAAACTATTCAAGCAGTTATATGTAATAATTCAGCTAAGTGTAAATACAGTTTTAATGTCAAAAAACGGTTCTATTTTAGTAATTTACGAAGCTCTTTTGCTTCGATGTGGCACAAGGCCGAATGAATGGGGCGCCCAATGAGACTCGAACTCACTCGTGTAGGTTTGCTAGTCTAGCTTGCTAACCGTTACACCACCAGAGGTGCCCAAACAGTTCTATTTTAAATAATTCAGTTAAGCACAAGCACGCAGTTTAAGTGTAAGTACGGTCTAATTGTCAAAAACGTTTCTATTTCAAGCTATTCAGTTTACTCAATTCATTTTAACATAAGTATGCTGTTAGTTCTATTTAACCCATATATAGGGCCCTATCAGGTGCTACCACTCCGGGCAGAGGTGCAGTCAGTGTATTCTATAGCCCAAGCTGACTGGGCAAAACCACTTTTAGATATGACATAATTCACTCACACACACACACACACATATATATATATATATATATATATATAGGAGGTCTGTCAGGAAAAAGTAACGGATGTGGGTGTGCTTAATGAGCTATAGGTGCGAGAGGGATAATCGGATTGTGTTATCTTCTAATATGGTACGTTGGAACTCTATAACTGTAATATTATCTTTCTGCAACTATTTTTTCTTTCTTTTCTTTGCATGCTTTTGTTTACACCTCTTTTTTATATATAGCTATAAGCACCGACGAACGAACGATTAACACCAAACAAAGAATAAATCTGAATGTTTTGGTCCGGGTGGGGGAAAACTCCATCTCAAGCAGATGAAATGCTTCAGTAAGTATATGGAAATAAAAATATGTCGAGTAGATGTATCTTTGAGTAACACAAAGGAACCAAATAGAGTCGTGAGAAGGTGAAAGTAGACTATAGATGCGGGAGGCCTTCAACAAGCAGAACGGGGTGGTTTAGGCATGTTATATAATTGCAGAAGGATTTTTTTAATACTATCATTTTTCGTTGGTGATAACTTATCTTTTGGTTTAGTTAGGCTTATAACGATTCGGCTTAGTGCTCGGGTAGGGGCACATATTAAGCGCAGGTGTTCACGCTCGCGCAGGGCGGATGTGACAATCATAGATATCATAATAAAAACCATGGATAGGATATGGACTGGGGATGTGATGGACGTCATGCCCAGAAGCGATGGGCTGAGGATTTTGGGTGATTTTTGAAAAAAAGCAGTTAGTTGAAATTTGAGGCTGGACGAAGCGAGTTGACTTTTGGACCTGGACGAGGCCAGTCTAGTTATGGAGCACGAGATGCCCGTGCGTTGTTGGGTCAGATGGAACAGTCAGCATAGTAGAAATTGTATCTCTCTCTCCTCGTGAAAACCTAAAAGTCAAGAAGGTAATAAAAGTTTCGTACCTGAGCTAAAGAAAGTCGTCAGTGTTTTGGGATTCTTATGCATGAGACGTTTCACGTATCTGTATGTTTGTATAGTTGTATCATGGCAATATTACAGGCAGGGGGTTTGTGTTAGTCATCTGTACACTCTTCGAAAAGTCAAAAAATAGTAAGAAAGGAAAAAAGATTAGTGTTTTGTAGATAATCACTGATTATTTGGGCGTGCACAAAATAGTGTTAAGACTGCTGAATCATGATCAGAAGTAATACTGCATGCAGGAGTGTCTAGACATCATCGAGTATCTTAAACCAAACATACTTCGTAGTGACGTCCCTGGGGTTTAAATAGGGATTTTTAGTACGACTCGGAAACCAAGCGCAAGGATAGTTCCCATTGCTGAAGAAACCAAGTCAAAATCAAAAGCCAAAGTTATATCCATCATATTCTTTAATAAAAGGTGGGGCATTGTCCACTGAGAGGTTTTCTACGAGACGAGAGGATCAATAAGCAATAATACATGGAGATCCAGTGGCGTATGCTTTGCTCAGTTCGCCAGAAGCAGAAAGAGTTGTTGCAGTTCAAATCGTGGCTGCTTCACCACTTAGCATCGCCATGTCCTGGCAACCACACTACACACCTGATCTTTCTTTGTATGAGTTTTTCATTTCGTCAAGCCCAAGGGAATCATCAAAGGGAACAATTTTGAAGGCAAGAAGGCCATTAAGAGAGTCGTAACGACTGAACCACTTTCCAGAAAAATTCTTCTAGTAGCGGACAGTAAATGGAAGGGAAGGATGGGAAGGTGCATTAGATTCTAGAGGGATTTATTTGAAGGGGATCCATTTATTTTTTTTGTGATTAAAATAAATTGTTTGTGACACCAGTCGTGTTATTTCTTATACACATCAAAGGCGCCTCTGGTGATGTAATTGTAAGTAAGCTAGTCGAGGAATACTACACAAGATAATTCGAGTCTCATTGAGTGCCTCATTCATATGGCCTTGTGCCACATCTAAGCCAAAAAAAAAATTAGTAATTCCAACTTCATAACACAATTTATATATATATATATATATATGTGAGTGTGTGTGTGTGTGTGTGTGTGTGTATATCATACCATTCAAAAGGTTAACACAATGTGTAAAGAAGCAGAAAAAGGTTAAAAAATATGATATTTACCAAGTAGTGAAAGGTATGCAATTTTTTGGATAGATAAGATGTATCTTCTTCTTTATTGTAATGTACTAATCATGACACCTGAATGTGTATATATCATCAGTTTTGTCTTGTTTTAGAAAATAGAGGCATGTTCTAATTTGCAAACTGACAAACCAACGTTGGTAACACGAATATACTCTAACCGTTTTTCGGATCCTGATAGTCTCTAAGAATTTGTTTCTTTTCATGGATATCCGCTTTCAAATTTTTTATACCGGTTCTACGTAGATCATCCATAAATTTTCTTAAATGGAGTTGCACAGTGGACACAAGACTCGTTTTAATTGAATCTAAGGCTGTATTCTACTGCTCTTTTTTTAACTAATCTAATAGCATTTCCGAATTGCGCTGTTTACTAATTGTAGGTATTGGAATCATAATAATCCTCACTTTTCTGCCAATTTTATAACGTAGCTAGAAACATAGGTGGTCTCATTGATAAGTTAGAGAGACTAAGAAAAACTAACTGGAAATCTGGCATCATCTTGATTTTTTTACATTGTTTTATAACAACTTTACGGAAACTAATTGAACGGACTTAATCTCGGTAAATTAGATTTTATTTCACTGTTTGTCATCTAGCCTCTTTGTCAAGAACTTCAGACTTCTTCGAGTTGGCAAAAATAACAACAATTCTGTCAGGAATTATATTTGTGTTATTGATTATAAATATTGACCAAGTCCTATGCACGCGCAGGATGACACACTAAGTTAATTTTTTTAGCGGAGTTTAACAGGTTTGAATTCATAGTGTTCTTTCTTTTTAACCAGTTGCCAAAGCAAGATTAAAGCGCCCAGTCTATTAATTGGAGGGAGAATAGTTGGATTCATACTTTTCCAAAGAGTATTTGTGCTAATATGAAATACAAACAGCTTCTTCCTGGAATTGAACACGAGTTACCGTATCTATTTCCTACGACGTTAACCATTAGACCACGAACGCCTCCACTATTATAAGGCTATGTATATAGGTAGGTATGATTGAGTGATAAATTGATTTTAATGACAAGTCTGCCGATCAAGGACTGTTTTTAGACGTTAGGGAATCGGGTTTATCATCATCATCAACATGTCACCCCATCAGCACGGGTATTTGAGTGTGGGCCATGGTTATCATTCGATGGATGTTTTTATCCTCATCTACAGAAGCCACCCTTATTGATGAGCAACAGTAGTTCCCCGATCGAACTAACTGATCCTGGCTGATGAACCGTACGGTTTATACGCCCAGGACCAGGTTTGGCATTGCGTTAAGCCATCAGAGGGTTCATCCGCTTGCTTTTACGTCAACCATGCTGCTTTCCATGGATTTCGAGAATTTTGGGGGAGAGGTTAGGGGCGTTTGGTGGGGTTCCGTTTTTCATTATTAAGTTTTAACTTAGTTAAAGTCCACGACTATTTCATTATTCTTTCCCAAATTTATGAAAGTACTTTATTTTTTATGTTTTTAGCACCCTTATAGACATTCTACTTTACGTTTACTTAGGCCCTTGGGTTCTAATTGTGTTAGTTTCTTTAACCAGGTTGAATATTAATTTGGATTTACGGTAAAATTGTCTTTTGATTTAAGATACAGATAGTATACAGCGTTGATTTTAAAAAGAAAATACAATTTTTCAATAAAATCATTCATGCATTTTAAATGACAGTATAGTAAAGGACAATATATTACTAACCAGTTTTGGACTCTTGTCTTTGAGTGGACGTGCTTCTCTACTAAACTTAGTTTATCATGTTCTGTTCTGTCGTGTCATTTTATGGGCTTAAATAGGGGTTGGTAGGAAAACTGCTTGAAAAAAGGGGGAAAGGGGGTCATTTTGGTATTCGTTGCTACCCAATCTTTTTCTTTTTTCCTTTTTTTCTTTCCTTATACTGAATATTCTATACTTATATGAGAGTCTGTTAATAATTCTACCCTCGTTTCTCGAGAGATTTTTTTTTCTTCTTGTATACGATCTTATCGAATACCAATAGATCTGATCCAAATAATTTCCACTGCTTCCGATCATAGTGGACCTGGGATTAATTGCAATGAAGAATTTCTCTGTCCTACACATATCTCCAGAACTGGAACCTAACCATATGATATAGTTTCGTGTCCTTCATATAACAAAAGTTTGTATGAGTTTGAATTGATATTTATCGGCACATTTCGTGTAATATCAACCCCCACCAAAAATGTGGACACTTATTGATTAATCCAAGAATATATACATATTCCCCTACCAATGAAAACAGGTGTATATCATATTTACCAACCCCTCCGTTTGGGCAGGATATGACACAAGGTCAATTTTTAAGTGGAGTTTAACAGGTTTGAAGTCAGAGTTTTCCTTCTCCTAGACTAGTTGCCTAAACAAGGCAGAAGAACACAGTCTGCCCTATTATTTACCCATAGCTGGAGGGAGAATAATTAGATTCATACCTTTCCCAAGGGTATTAGTGCTATGTGAAATGCAACCAGTCTCGTCCAAGATTTGATCTCGTGTCGCCGTGTCCATTTCCTACGACAATAACCATTACACCACGGGCACCTCCACTGGTGTATATATTGCACTCGGCAACACAATATTCATTGAGTTATATTTGACTCTTTTTTGGCCTCTGAAGTCATAAATTACCCCAACTTTTTATATCACCTCACATAAGGAAGTTACCTAATACCCCACGCTTTGTCTAAAAAGAACAAAAGTACCTCATTTAACAATTTTGGGCTTATTTTAAGGAATGTTTTTAAAATTTGAATTCAGTGGAAATGATAAAACGTTTGCTTGACTGATATTTGACGAATTTATTTTGTTCATACAAAGGATATTGGTACTCTGCGACAAATCATGTGCAAGTGTGGTCCTATCCTGGTCACGGCACCAGAGGATAAGAAAAGGGGACCAAGAAGACACTCAAGACTGCCAAAGAAGCATCTTTTCCATTCTAGACCCGAGGCACTCCGAACAAC
This sequence comes from Sepioteuthis lessoniana, assembly GCA_963585895.1. Taxonomy (NCBI): domain Eukaryota; kingdom Metazoa; phylum Mollusca; class Cephalopoda; order Myopsida; family Loliginidae; genus Sepioteuthis; species Sepioteuthis lessoniana. The sequence continues at coordinate 41,300,990 of OY757920.1, forward strand.
CTTCAGACGTTACAAAAATTCAAAGTCCCAGACTTTAGAGACGTTAGTGTCACTCTAACTGTACCTTATCGTCACTTTTCCTCTCTGTATATTCTTTCTTCTTCTGTTTGTCAGGATAGCAAACATCGTTTTTTTTTTATTATCTATTGTCTCACAAACGTGTTTCAATAAAAACGATTTTATTCTTTGAGTTGCTAGACAATCTAGCCACTCATATTACCTGACTATCAGAAGAAGATCCGACTGAATTTTGTCAACCCTCCTCAGTGGATCTTTCAAACACAGCGTGGGCACGGAAGGATTTAGCAAAGCAAACAGTTGGAAGATAACGTGGTAGTCACTAACAAAATAGCCATAACAAGTTCTGTGACTAGTAATCACACCACATTGGGCTCCATGATTAGCAAAGGACAACACAAGTAGTTTAGATGAAATTTACTCTTATAGCTTTTCCTTGATAGTTCAATATGTGGACGATTTCACTAATGCCCCCACAATAGTCAGTCATCATATTTACATTCCTTCTACTTTAATACCGTCCATCCATGAACTTCAAATCTTGATAGAATAACCTTGTTGATCAGTGAAATCATTAAGTTTTCCAGGAATTGAGAAAGATGGCTATATGGAAAATGCAACTTGAAGCTCATGTAGCAACCAAGCGTTTTGTAAGAAGCCAACAATTTCTGGAAAATTCAGGTGTGATTTTTTATTCATATATTTACAAATAATCATTCTTAAAAAGTTCTTTGAATAATAACCAAGCAGTCTTTCGAGTTTGTTTTTTTAATTTATGAGCTGCCGAATCTCTGGACCATGAAACACTCCAGCTTGATTTTTTCGATTGGTAGGCTTAAAAATGGCAAAATTAGGTATCTGAACTAGATGCCTTCAGTTTTCAATGCTTTTATAAAATGCTGGATATATGATTAATGATAGACTCGGATAATCGATTCTACATTAGTTATTTTTGGTATATTTTGAAGGGTTCACTAAATAAAAGTAACACTCTCTCTAATCATCTTTTTGGTACTATCCAAGTCATAGTAGAGTAACAAAATTGAAGTAACAACATTCACAATCAACTTTTCTTAATAAAACCGAGTATAAGAGAAGGGGAAAAGTGTTCAGAAAGTTCAAAAAGGAACAAGTCACTATATCCCTATTACGTATAGGTCATACGAAACTTATACACTCCTTTTTACTTAAACAAGAAAACCAGTCAGAATGCATAGCATGTCGAACACCCTTGACTGTTAAATACGTTCATACAGAATGTGGGTATTTTGTTGTTATTAGACAATGTTTTTACAACACAGACAACATGAGAGACATATTTGAAAATGTCAACACAGACAACATCTTGTCCTCCCGGAAAGAAATAAAGCAATACCAAAAAATATATCACACTCGAACTTTATCCTATAAATTTATCTCTTAATGCAATCTCCAATTCATTTAGCGATAAAACAAGTGCAAACAACCTATAGTCATAATCAAGAAAAACCCCTGAAAAAGATATAATAATAAATTTTAACAAGCATCACACTTTGTCGTTTGGCATAATATAACCGTAGATGGGTTGATATACCATTAAAATCATACATTCATTCTAAACCATAGGTATTACAAATGCCAACTTATCACGTGTTTTCTTAGTGCGAATTCGTAAAATTTTGAAACTGGAAGTTGACTCATCAGGAATGAAAACCAGCAGACACAGCTGATTGGTCAATAATAGGGATTTACTTTTTGTTTGTAAATCTTAAACTTACTATAGGCAGCCATGCTTTTCTAAAGTCAACCTAAAATTATCAGATGTGAAAATTTTTCTCTCCTTATAAAAAAATAACAAACAAACAAAGAAACAAAAAACAAAAGTAAAATAAATCAGCTGACTAGTTCCATTACTTACGGACACACAATACAATTGTGATTATTCGGAGATTTCAGATAAGCAGGAAAAAGTCTATGAAAAAAGCTGGCTGAAATCATCACTCTTGATCAAAGGATTATTATTTTACTTATTTGAGGGTTCTTCACGCCACGGTTTGCTGATGGTTTTCCGCTGGAGTTTTCGTCAAGTCGCTAGGACTCTTCTAAATATTCTGGCCGATCTCAACAATACTTTAGTTTGGATGGTCTCTACTTGACTTTTTATCTAATGACTGTACCGAGAGCGCTAATTAAAACAGTTACCTTCTTGTTCCATATTATATACCGGACATTGGCATAATGGTTAGCGTGTTCGCCAATGGCCCGGGAGACCTAGGTTCAGGTCAAGTCATACCAAATGGTACTTGATGCCTCCTTGATTAACACACAGCATTACGTATCAAGGTTAAAGTGAGTCAATCCTGGGAAAGGAGTAGGACTCTGCCCTAAATATCGGTGTTGTAGCTATTGAAAAAGGAGCCTTCGGGTCACCCTGGACTACGGTCACCAACTTTACTTTTTTTTACTTATTACTATTATATTCCCTCCCCACCAGTTTTAACTGTAGAGTTTTCCTTGAAGTCTAACTGACAACAAGACTCCTCTGGTCTCCAGGACTCATCTAAGTATTCAAGCTGATTTTAGCATTGCTGCGATCAGGATGGTCTCGATTCTTCTTCTTGTGTCTAGTTTCTCCAGTCTCTTTTTCCAGTTCTTCGTACACTATTCCAAGTTTACCAAACACTGGTCTTCGGGACCCTTCTAAGAATTCTAGCTGATCCTATGATTGCTATAAATTGGATGATCCCCGTCCTTCCTATGACCTTCAGTTAACGCAAGCTTTTTTTCGAGCCTTTTAAGATAATTTTAAGTACTAAAACTGCAGCTGTTATTGCCAACACCTTCATGTTCCACATCCTTTTTAACTCTTCCAATACCCATGTCACTTCGGAAAGAAAGTAAGAATTAGTAAAAAAAAATACTTGACGTGATAGAAGAAAACTATCTGTATTTTTTAAAATCAGCATGGCAATTTTAGTCTAAATCAAATGAAAAATCGAACTCAACAGAAATTATGTTCTAAAATTGTTCCCCAGTGTTGTTTGCGTGTTCAAGATGTTCATGTCTGTCTGTAAATTTTTTATTTATTCTGTTGCTTAATTTGAGAGACATTCTGCGTGAATATGGATGTCTGCCAGTGTATCTCAGTGTGATTGTGTAATTCGTGCCTGGTAGTGATCTTCACCGCGCTGCAGTTGATAAAGAGCACAAGTCAAGTCTTCTGAAAGCAGTGCCGGCGGGGAGGATCTGTTTGTTAACGCAGTCAGACGGTCGACTGGGTAATATATGAAAAAAAAAGTAATAATAATAATAATAATAAACAAGAACAAACGAAAAGAAAGAAATTAAGTAAAATGATATCAAACAGAAAGAACGTCTTTAATCAGCCCAAAGACATGTCTTTCACCAATTGCACTCATTGGGGAAGAATTCTTAATTAATTAACACGATTTAGAAAAAAATGCAACTTAAAATTTTAGGGGAGTTCCCATGGCGTAGCGGCTAACGTGTTGGAAGGTGGCATCTTAGTACGCAAGTTCGATATCCAGTAGCGCTATTACGTCCACTTTCGGACAAATAAACTTGAGAAAGATATGAACCCCCTCATCTCTACAGGTAAGGGGGTTCATATCTTTCTCAAGGTTATTTGTCCGAAAGTGGACATAATAGCACTACTGGATATCTCCACAGGTATGGCTTAAAATTACCACTACTTTTCTTTTAAAAGGATGGCTTTGGCATTTAATAAATTACGAATGTGGATATGCCATTAAACTGAGAAACCAAACAAAACCTAAGAGAAATATATGACTAAACAAATCAGAAGATATGCTGTTTTCAGGCCCAAACTAATATTACACATACTAAATCTTTTTTAATCTTTTTTGAAAATAACCATGTTTCATTTGGTTTACGTTGGTCTGGTTCTATGGTATATCAACCATTGTAGATTAATTGACCCAAAATCTGGTTTATACATATACATCAGATATACAGGGCGGAATGATAAAATTATCGCCCAAGAAAAGACGACATGATTCCATTTCCGTTTAATGAAAACCTGTTTTCTTTTTTTATTTTGCAGACCATCTACTAGATGGCCAGTTGTGTACAAATTCTAAGAGTGATAGGAGCCTTCTATCATGTCTGAAAGTGACACAATGTTCAACGAGCGAGATCGGGGATGCGCCGCTGTACAACTCATGCTCTTTACCGATCCAAGTTATGACAACAGGACCATTGCCAGCACCCTCAAAATGCAAATCTGGATTACCATGAATAACAGGGACGTGTCCAGGGTGACGAAAACAAAGTTTCCAGCAACGGTTGCGGACTTTGGTGTGCCTGTGGTGTAATGGTTATCGCCGTAGGAAATGGACACGGCGACACGAGTTCAATTCCTGGACGAGAATGATTGCATTTCACATAGCACTAATACCCTTGGGAAAGGTATGAATCCAAATATTCTCCCTCCAGCTATCGGTAAATAGTAGGGCAGACTAGGTTCTTCAGCCTTAGTGAGGCAGCTAGTCTAGGAGAAGGAAAACTCCGAATTCAAAACCTATTAAACTCCGCTTAAAAATTGACCTTGTATCATATCTTACCCGAGCGGAGGGGTTGGTAAATATGGTTATGTCCTTTGATGTGGTTTCAAGTGAGGGCCACATCATGCCCCCTCACATCTTCGAAGTCGGCTTGAAAGTTAACACCAAAGTCTACCTGGATGTGCTGAAGAGTGTGGTGATCCCCTGGGGCAATCAGGTGGCCGGTGACAGACCCTGGATGTAGCAGCAGGACTTGGCGCCGGCTCACATGTCCAAAGAGACCCAGGCTTGGCTTCAGAAGGAGTGCTACGACTTTGTACCCTTCTCTCACTGGCCCCCTCCTCCTCCGAACTGAACCCGCTGGACTACTTCGTTTGGTCATACGTTGAGAACATCACCAACATGACCTCCCACAACACCAAAGACAGTCTGATCCCCGCCATCCGCCGAGTATTCGCCGAGCTCCCGCCGGCGCTTGTGGAAAAGGCATGCTCCCTGTTCCAGATCCGTATCGAGACTGTGATTGACGCTGAAGGCAGCTACATTGAATAGATGTTTGCTGTACTACATAATCAAGTTACCTGAATTGATTTTTTCAATAAAAGTTTTAAAATAAATCTGCAGTGTCGTTTTCTTTTGGACGACAATTTTATCGTTCCACCCTGTATATTTGATTTGTAAACACAATTCAACAAAGTTAAATGTGTCCAAGTATTGCTTTGTATCACTAACAATTCAATGAAACATCAGTCATTTGTTTACATGCAGGTAAATAATCAAACAGTTCTATTTCTAACAATTCAATTTAGTATAAGTTATTTGTTTGCACTCATTTTAAATGTCAAACAGTTCTAGTTAAACAGTAACTGGGACACTTTCAGGTGTTACAAATTCAGGGCAGAGTGGACTGGGCAATGAAGGGGTACTCCGCATCCCCAAAAGCTCCAGTATTACTGGAACCTCACCATCAGATTGCTTAATGTCCTATCTAGGACACTCGATGGTGGGGTCTTACCTTTCTGCAGAGATGCAGTCGGCGTTTTTTTTTTACAGCCCCAGTCGACTTGGCCACAGGACACTCGTTCGCGCGGTCTTACCCCTCTGCAGAGATGCAGTCGGTGTTTTCTACACTCCCAGTTGATTGGGCCACAGGACACTTGTTGGTGGGGTCGTACCCCTCTGCAGAGACGCAGTCGGTATTTTCCACGCCCCCAGTCGACGGAGTTGTCGTTTAATTTGTGAGGGCGTTATTCATGCATGTCTTAAACAGAGACAACTCGAACATTTTTAGATTTTTCAAGATAAATTCTTGTTCTTTGGTTTAGTTTGGTTTAATGGCATATCAACCACCGTAGGTTATTTAATGCCAAATGCTGTTTATATATATATATATATATATATATATATATAAGATATTTATATGGCCCAGTCGGCTGGGTCAGCAGAACACACTGACTACATCTCTGCCGACTTCCCCAACGTGTTTCCCGGCTATGACATTAAACAATCCGATGGTGAAACTTCCATAATCCTGGAGCTTTGGGGAAAGCAGAGTAATCCTTCATCGCCATCTCTCCCAGATCTGCGCTGACTCGGAGTGTTAGTACTAGACTGATTCTTATGTATGAGTCAAATAGAAGTAAACAGCGTAATTATGCTAAACTAAATTGTTTAAAATTAACTGTCTTTGCTTTTAACTCTGCGATTAAATTGTGTACTTAAGCAAAACTGAATTTTTAGAAATAGAACTGTTTTTGCATTTAACTGTGTGTAAAAAATTGTATTTATGCTAAACTGAATAGTTTGAAATAGAACCGTTTATTTGTATAAAAATGGATTTGGCATTAAATAATCTACAATAGTTGATGTGCCATAAACCCAAACCAAACCAAATCTACAAGATTTTATAAATATGTTTCTGAAGTATGCTGGATATCTATCGATAGATTTCTTCGCTACTGAAGTAAGTTCGTGTATAATCTCTATACAAGACGTGGATGAAGTTGAAAACACTAAATTTGTACTAGCATTTACTGTAGTTTTCGGAGTTTTGTGGGTTGCTTTTTTATCTTCGTTTTTCGTTATTAGTGGATTATCATCCGAGGCAAAAGTAGAGGAATTAGCACACTAAGAGGATATTGATTTGTTTTTTGTTATTTTTATTTAGCTGTAAATAAACTAATAACAGATAAGACACCAAACATTTTTATTTGTTAGCTGAACATTCAGATATAATCCATTCATTCTTTGGTTTCTTTGTTTAATGGCATATCAACCTTCATGGATTATCTAACTCAAAAGCCATCCTTGTAGAAGATCAGCAGTGATACAATTTAACTCATAGCTGAGGGGGGTGTGTCCGCGTGGTGTAATGGTTAAAGCGATGGACTGCAGAATCGTAGTATGCGAGTTTGTACTCCAGTCGCGCTATTACGTTCACTTTCGGGCAAATACCCTTGGGAAAGGTATGAACCCCCTTATCCTCTCAGCTATGGGTTAAATAGTACCACAACTGTTCTGGGTGTCCTCGTAGTGTAATGGTTAAAGCGATGAACTGCAGAATCGTAGTATGCGAGTTTGTACTCCAGTCGCGCTATTACGTTCACTTTCGGGCAAATACCCTTGGGAAAGGTATGAACCCCCTTATCCTCTCAGCTATGGGTTAAATAGTACCACAACTGTTCTGGGTGTCCTCGTGGTGTAATGGTTAAAGCGATGAACTGCAGAATCGTAGTATGCGAGTTTGTACTCCAGTCGCGCTATTACGTTCACTTTCGGGCAAATACCCTTGGGAAAGGTATGAACCCCCTTATCCTCTCAGCTATGGGTTAAATAGTACCACAACTGTTCTGGGTGTCCTCGTGGTGTAATGGTTAAAGCGATGAACTGCGGAATCGTAGTACGCGAGTTCGTACTCCAGTCGCGCTATTACGTTCACTTTCGGGCAAATACCCTTGGGAAAGGTATGAACCCCCTTATTCTCCCTCCAGCTATGGGTAAATAGTAGGACGGACTAGGTTCTTCAGCCTTGGTGAGGCAACTAGTCTAGGAGAAGGAAAACTCTGAATTAAAACCTGTTAAACTCCGCTTAAAAATTGACCTTGTGTCATATCCTGCCCGAGCGGAGGGGTTGGTAAATAGTACCACAACTGTTCTGGGAGAATGGCTTTGGCATTAAATAACCTAAAAGAGTTGATATGCCATTAAACAAAGAAACCAAATCATAGCTGAGGGGATTAGTTGTTTCATATCTTTTCCAAGAGTATTAGTTCAAAAGAGAACGTAATAGTGTGATTAGATTTCGAATTTGCTTACTTCAAACCCTCTTGCCTTGTCGGGGGCTGCTGTAGAATACACCGATTGTATCTCTGCAGAAGGGTAAGACTCTCCTGACGAGTGTCCTGTTTATGACACCAAACAATCTGATGGTGAGGCTTAATTAATGCTGAAGCTTTGGGGAATGAGGAGTATCCCTTTATTCCCATCGCTCCCAGTTCCACTCTTGCCTGGAGTGATAATACCTGATAGACTGTAATCTATGAATCAAATAGAACTAAAGAGTCAAATTACCTTAAACTGAATTGTTTGACATTAACTCTTTTTAAATTTAACTGTATTTAAACAAAAGCTCTACTTATTCTAAACTAAATAGCTTAAAATAGAACTGTTTTTGAAATTTAAACTCTGTACTTATGCTAAACTAAGTTGTTTGAAATATAACCGTTTATTTATATAAAAATGGATTTAGCATTAACTAACTGCAATTGTTGATATGACATAAAACAAAAACATTCAATCAATCAACTTCAAAACTCCAGTAAAGTACTTTAGCCACTTCGCCACGAGATTAACGCCATAATTTATCTATTAAAGAAACAAGTTTTAATTAGTTTCAATCAGTCATTGGTATGATTTTTTTCAAAGTTTAAAATAAGGGAATATTAAGGAATACAATATGGAATATTCTGGTCGTTTATGTTTCAAAAACAAATAAAAGCGAGGACCTAGATATGCAAATAGGTCAATAGTTGAAATTCCGTTCTTTCAGACGTTAGAAAAAGGTTATACCTATCTAATTAAAAGGAAACGGGGCTCCAACAAGAGAACTGTCAATTGAAACGATTATAAAATTCATAGGGTTCAAGTGGCGAAAGAGATCGTTTGTTCTCAGTCAGCGGTTTCTAATGTTTGGTGCAAAATAAATGAGGTCAAACGTGAGCATATTTACTTAGAAATAGTAAAGTAAAATAAAACAAATAAAAAAAAATGCAAATGTATCGAAACACCAGTCAATATGTGTGAGAAAACTTGTAATATACAAGCTTAGCTGGCGACGATGAACTTAGCAAATTCAAGGCAGTCGCAAGATAAGATCAACAAAGTGGTTTCACAGGAAAGAGAATATAATTTATTGCCTATGGATAGAGAGACAGATATTTCCGTTCACAGATAAGATCAACAAATTACCGAAAAAAAAAACGGAAGTATGTAAGTTCCGATAACCAGGCACCGACGGAAAGATACGTGGGCGAAGAGGCGTGTTCATGGAACTTGAAAAACAATATAAGGTGTGTAATTTTGGACTGAAGGCAGGGATTCTGTGGTCGCTCAAAGGAAGGGGAGAGACCCACTGGTCACTCAAGCAGACCTGTCAGCTTCTTGTGTGTGTTCTCCAGCCATCACACTACTTCACAAAAAGGGTTCCTGCCACCGAAGAACGATATGTGCGCATTCTCTCGGACTGTATTCCTACTACGCACAATCGTCGCCGTCGAAGAATAAAGATATAATCTATATTTTCGTATACCTACGAGTCCTTCGTTGGTTGTCTAGCGGTGCAATATACTATAAACTGTCGATAAGGAATTTGTTTGCTGATGATCATGATGGTGGCATTTTTAAAGACCATAATGCATCTTATCACAAAGCAAAGGTGATTAAACTTTCTCTTCTTCAGAATAAAAAGTATTTAAAAAGGACATTGGTCATGGCCAGCGAAGATTGGAACTAAATCCTTTCGAAAATATATGGCAGAATTTTTTTTAAATAGTCGGTGAGAAGACTTCATTCACTAAAGAAACCTATTAACTGCCTTTCGAGAACATTGGAATCACTTTGATAAAGATTATTGATTTAAGATATTGGTATCAATCTCTAAAAGAATAAAGGCAGTCAGGAAAGCTCAAGAGTAATTGAGTATTAATTCTATTTCATTCGATGAATTCCATTGTTTTTTTTCCTTCATATTAGTTTAATTCATTATATTTTCAACTGCATCCCAAAGAAAAAAATATACCATTAATTCAGTTAACTTCATCATTGGTCTAGCGGGTAGAGTGTTAACCAATGTCCTGTGAGACTTGAAGTTAAATCCCAGGTCGAGTCATACCAAAGACTCAAAAATGGTACTTGATGCCTCCTTGCTTAACACTTAGCATTATAAGGTATGGATCAAGGGTAAAGTGGAGCAATCCAGGGAAAGGAGTTGCAACCTTTCCTACACCTTGGCGTAGTAGCTATTGAAAAAGAAGCTTTCTGGTCACCCTCGACTATGGTCGACTATGAAGCCAGAATGTTCTGCTATTAAAAAAAGATTTGTTTTAAGTCATATCTGTTATTGGTATGCTTACAGCGGAATACAAAAAACCAGACGAACATACTCTACGTGAGCTAATTTAATCATTTAACCAGGTGTATTAGGTAGTGCTTGTTATTTGTAAATGTGTTGATAATAATTACATGCCATCACTTTTTTATATGACTCCAGCCTTAGACAATCCTACTAAGAAGTGGACACCCATGTGTTAGCAAGCAAGTATCGTCAGCGAGGGCGTCTGATATGACAGAGTTACTCACAGGAAGTCATCATTACAAATTTGCCAGAAATGTCCCACGCATCAAAATATCTGTGTTGGCGATTCCGCAAAACAATGGTCTCTATATGTCAACACTCTTTCATTACCTATTTCGCAATTGCATTTTCAAGTATTCGTTTAGTAGTGTAAACGAAGTCGGCAACCCGAGATCGAATACTGGAAGAGGCTATTTGCATTTCTCCTCGCTCTATTACCCTTGGGCAGGAGTGAACACATCCCTTTTTTCCAATAATGGGTAAATAGCCGGGCAGAAAATTTTTTTTTATCGGTAATATTAGCTAAGAGAAGAAAAGCTCTGTACTTAATTTTCCATAAAATGTTCTGCTTTGTTCTGCTGTCGTACTGAGATCATACACGGCTTGAAATCGCTTATATAGAAGTGATTTCCCTTGTCTTTTTTTTCTGTCATGGTTTAAACTGGCTGATAGAGGCTACACCCTCAGCTATGAGTTAGATATCACCACTACTATTCTTCTACAGAGATGGCTTGGGGTTTTATTGACTCACGACGGTTGATATGCCATTTAGAAAAAGCACAAAGAGGTAGCGAAAATCGGAAAATGGTTTAATTATTCTTTCACTGATTTTTTCACTGAATAGTTTATGCTGTGCAAGCAATAAGTTTATGAGTTATACAATTAAACCTGATGTAAATAAAGTAAGTAAAGCTAGAAACCTTACTCGTGGGTGACCCGAAGGCTCCCTTTTCAATTGCTACTACACCGAAGTGTAGAAGAGCGAACTACTCTTTTCCCTGGATTGTTGCACTTTACCCTTGATTCGTACCTTATAATGTTGAGTTTTAAGGCATCACGTACCACTTTTTTAGTCTATTACCTATAAGTGCCGCATCTCTGAGCAAAAAAAAACAAAACAAAAAGCAGAAAAACAAAAAAATGTAGGGGATAGTCTCTGCAACGAAGTGGCTAACATGGCGAACTCCAGTTGTTCTATAGCGTGCACTTTTGGACTAAAACCCTTGGAAAAAGCATGACCCCCCCTTATCACCACCCAACTATGGATTAAGCAATACAACTAATGTTCTTCGACAAGGATAAATTTGGTATTAAGTAACCCGCAAATATTGGTATGCCATTAAACATAGGAACCGAACAGAACAAAAACGTTACTTTAAATTACTCCAAATTTTGTGATAACATAAGTACATTCTGTTTCTATAGTTTGTGACTTTGTCATCATATACGAATCACGTGATGAGCATAGAAGTCTCGGCACAAAAATCTAAAATCCAGTCAGACAGATTCCACCGGACGTTCTATTAGGCGCAGATATTAAAAGCTCTCAGAAAGACAACCCTACGATACCAGATATCTTCTTCAGCCCCGGTAAGACCCTTAAACTCAACTTTATACACAGGGAGGACTGTATATTGTTATAAATTTTTTCACGTGTTGATCAATAAATTGTTAGAATTAAACGAAGTTGTAATTCATTTATTTGTTGCTGTTAGTCTTAGAATAAACACTATACTAACACGATACCACAATCACGAACAGCAAATGTCAGTTACGAGAACTCTCGTTGTATGGACGAGAAGTGGCAGAACGCGTGTATTGAGGATTTTTGAAATGGAGAGTCACGTATATACTGGAACAGTGACATATTATGACCTAACTTCACTGGCAAAGTGAAACCCATTTCTATTAGACATAGGTTACTATTTATAAAAGAATGGATATTTTCCTTAAATAACGGAACATGAAACTGCTTCAGATCTATTTCTTTCTGAAACCAATTTAAAAAGAATTGTCTTGCACGGAAATAAAAGTGAGTGGAATTTTCTTTTGAAACCAGATGTGTGTCTTTTCCTTTTTCTTATATCTATAACCTCTTTATCTCTTCGTTTCTCCGTCAAGGTTTACATTCAGGACCCCTCAACACAACAGTCTGCCAAGCAAGCCGGGAGATACATGAACAAAGATTGTTCTTTTTATCCCTACAATCTCTTCATCTATACCTTGTTTGATTTCAACTCGAATGGGGCAAGCGTTACTGCTCATACGATTTAGATTTCTATTTTTGGTTTGGAAACATGACAGGAAACTAATGTTTCTAAAGATGTTATTACGTATCCTCAAAATATTCTCCCAGAACCTACTCGCAAATAGATTGACATTGTTTATCTCAAGTCACGTCCATGCCAATATTGTGAATGAAAAAATATAGTAAAACTTTGAAATTAATGAAAAATTTCTTTGCAAAATTCATCGGCGGGCAAAAAATACTGACAAATAAACATAACGTACTATGAGCTTCAACTATAATCACAAACAGGACAGTGATAGGAAATCGAATTGAGTCATGCATCGGCAAATGATTCTAAATTGGAACGCAAATAAGTTATGTGGACGTTGTTGCAATAGTAATGAAGGGATACTCCATATTCAAATCTCAAGAACCGGAACCTTATAATCAGTTGGTGTTGATGTCAAATCCAGAATATTCTCGTGGGGATGTTATGTTATATAATTGCAGAGGGATTTTTTTTATATTATCATTTTTCGTTTTATATATCTTGCCTTTCGGTTTAGTTAGGCCGAGAACCTTTCGGCTTAGTGCTTGGGTTAGTTAGGTGCACACACTGAGTGCAGGTGTTCACGCGCGTGGGGGGCGGATATGACAATCAGAGATGTCACAATGAAAACCCCAGATAGAAAATAAGAGCGGGGTCGTAACTGACGTCATGTTCGGAAGCGCTAAGGATTTTGGGGATTTGAAAAAAAAAAAAACAGTTGAGATTCGAGTCTAGAGGAAGGTAGTCGATTTAGAGCAGTTGGGTTCTACGAAATGTGCCGCGCGTTTGTTGAAGAAATTGTGTCCCTTTCTCCTCATGTCGAAAAACCTTAAACTCAAAAAGGTAGATAAAAGTTTCGTACTTGAACCAACTTTGAGTGTTTTTGGATTCCCTAAGTCTATTTCACGTATTCATATCTTGGTCGATCTCGTGGACCCATTATGTATGCTACAGTTATCCCTTTACAGAGATATAGATGGCGCATTCTACAGCCATGTCCCACTAGGCTGCCTACAAATGGAAGTCTTTGGACACGTATGATATTCCTCCACCGGTTTCCTTCTTATCACCGAAAATTTAGAACACATTGTTCTGTTAATTATCACCTGAAGTTTTAAAGAAAAAAAAAAAACGACTACAGGATGGAACGATAAAATTGCCGTCCTAAAGAAAACAACACTATAGCTTTATTTTAAAACTTTTACAGAAAAAAATCAATTCAGGTAACTTTATTATGTAGTAGAGCTGACATCTATTTAATGTAGCCGGCTTCAGCCTCAATCACCGCCTCGATACGGATCCGTATAACCGTAGCCGGAAACTTTGCTTTCATCACCCTGGGCACGTCCCTGTTATTCGTAGCAATCCAGATTTGTATTTTGAGGGTACTGGCAATGGTCCTGTTGTCATAACTTGGATCGGTAGAGAGCATCAGTTGTATAGCGGCGCACCTCCGATCTCGCTTGTTGAACATTGTGTCATTTTCAGACATGATAGAAGGCTCCTATCGCTTTTGGGATTTGTACACAACTGGCCAACTAGTTGATGGTCTGCAACAAAAAAAGAAAACCGGTTTTCATTAAACTGAAATGGAATCATGTTGTCTTTTCTAGGGCGACAATTTTATCGTTCCACCCTGTACAAGACGACACATGAACTCATAGGGCTCACGTTGTAACAGCAGTCCATGATGATACTGATGCTTCTCTTGAGGAAGAAATTAAAAAGAAACTTCCATTAATTTTTCATAGAAGAGAAAATTAAATTCAGAATTTGAAAGATTGGTTTGTTTCATTATTTTATTTATTTATGGCCTTTAAATCTTCGTTGGTTATTTAATACCAAATCCATCCTAGTGGAAGGTCTGTAGTAGTATTATTTAAACCATGGCTGTGTGTGTATGAGTGGTTTATACCTTTCCTAAAGGTATTAATCCCAAAGTGAACTTAATAGCACGACTAAAGTTCAAACTCGCTTACTACGATGTTGTAGTTCAGCTCGTTAGTCACTACATCACTCATCCAAATCAAAATTTCAGTGATTTAACATACGTACAGCTAAACTGGCAGATAGCTAGAGAGTTATCCACAGACAGAGAAATAGATAGTAAGAATACTACAATGAGAGTGAGTGAGAGAGAGAGGGAGAAAAAAGAGAGAGGTAGAGAAAAAGCAATATATATATAAAGTGAATGTGAATGTGTTTAAATGAGATAGAGAGAGAGTGAGAGAGAGAGAGAGAAGGCGAGGAAACGGATAGATACACGATTTGATTGATCAAAAGTTTTACACATGGGCAGATAGGGAGAGTGGAACAGTGAGTAACACAGAGAGAGAGAGAGAGAGAGAGACAGACAGACAGACAGACAGACGCAGAAAAAACTGAGACAATCAATGACAGAAAAGACGCAGAGACAGACAGACACACAAATAGAGAGACGGAGATAAATAGTTTGACAGACAGCTATATATATAGAGAGAGAGAGAGGGAGAGAGAGAGAGAAAGAGAGAGAGAGAGAGTGTGTGTGTGTCTGTGAAAGTGTGTGTGAGAGAGAGAGAGAGAGAGAGTGTGTGTCTGTGAAAGAGTGCGTGTATGTGTGTGTGTGTGTGTGTGTGTGTGTGTGTGTGTGTGTGTGTGTGAGAGAGAGAGAGAGAGAGAAAGAGAAAAGAAACGTAAGACGGATAGATCTGCAATTAGATTGTTCAAAGGTTTGACTCACACGCACTTAGGGAGAGTGAGGAAAAGACAGACTGACTTAAAAATATTAATTCAACAGGGAGAATCTACAGAATCTAAAAGATATATAGGATATATAGCAAGATAAATATGTAAAAATACAAACGGAAAGACAACCAGATACAATATATGTATATATATATATACTTTTTTCCATATATATATATATATATATATATATAACAGAAGCGATAAACAGATTCAATGAGTGAGATAGATGCGGGTAAGAGACAGATATGAGGATAGGTGACTCAAAATATTGATACATACATGCAGACAGACAGACAGACAGAGAGACAGATAAGGAAAAACTGAGATAGATAGATAGATAGATAGATAGATAGATAGAACCTGGTGTAGAACGTTTCTTTCTTTCTAGAATTTTTGGTGAGCATTCCCAGAGGGGTTTCGTCTGATACAGGTGTTTATAATGTCACGTTTCGAGCCAGACTGAATTCAAATCCTGCTTCTTACTCTGCGGGGTTCGAGCTATAGAATTATTACAAAATCCCCGGCAGGTAACTGCCTGAAGCCTAATATATTCTCTAAACAACATTTGCGAAGAGCACTATTGTGAGAAATGAAAGTGTTGAGCAATCGGCTTCCTACGGCGTAGACTAGAATATATTGAAAACCTCACCAATAAAATTTGCTCGGGAGTTTTGCACGAGGAGAACGGATAGAACTACTAAGGGAAAAAAATCTCTCCATTTCGCTTCATCTTGATCGATAAAATTTTTTAAAAAGACAAAAAAGAATTCTATCATCTGTGCGTCGTTTTCTTTTTTCTTTAATCGGTCAAACAAAATGTAACGCTTCGGGTAGAAAATCTAACTCGACTACTGTGAATTGATTCAGTCTGATCTATGGTGGATAGGCTTGTCCAATATGAATATAGTATCGAACAAAATGAATGAACTGTGTTTGTCTGTGTCTCTGGTTTATGATTCATTGAATGATTTTAGCGGATGGTCAATCTGTATTTGGTTATTTTATGCCAACAGGTTTGTGAATCACTTTCATTGGACGATCATATTTTTGATTTGGTTTGGTTTGGTTTTATGGCATATCAACCATTGTAGTTTTTTCAATCGCAAATCCAATTTACATATTTACCAACCCCTCCGCTCGGGCAGGATATGATACAAGGTCAATTTTTAAGCAGAGTTTAA
The DNA here is from genome assembly GCA_963585895.1 of Sepioteuthis lessoniana. Taxonomy (NCBI): domain Eukaryota; kingdom Metazoa; phylum Mollusca; class Cephalopoda; order Myopsida; family Loliginidae; genus Sepioteuthis; species Sepioteuthis lessoniana. Next base: position 41,317,350 of record OY757920.1, read on the forward strand.
CAGGTTTGAATTCAGAGTTTTCCTTCTCCGAGACTAGTTACCTCACCAAGGCTGAAGAACCTAGTCTGCCCTACTTTTAACCAATAGCTGGAGGGAGAATAATTGGATTCATACCTTTCCCAAGGGTATTAGTGCTATGTGAAATGCAATCAGTCAGGTCCAGGATTTGAACTCGTGTCGCCGTGTCCATTTCCTACGACGATAACCATTACACCACGTGCACCTGTTTATACTTACAGATTAAATATGATTTGGTTTGGTTTCTTTATTTAATGGCATATCAACCTTCGTAGGTTATTTAATACCAAACCTATAGCTGGGAGGATAAATGGGTTCATACCTTTCCAAAGGGTATTTGCCCGAAAGTGAACGTTATAGCGCGACAGGAGTACGAACTCGCTTACTACGATTCCACAGTCAATCGCTTTAACCATTACAACACGAGGACTCCCCCTAAATATGGCTTGTTAATATGTTTTGTTGATAAGATTTTTAAATGAGCCTGAGCTCATTTTTTGCACACGGTCAAATTGTTTCAAGTATTTTTAACTAACAGGAATAATTCTATTTACGATCTATCATTTGTTTGCACACAGTTAAATGGTACAAGTATTCCTACATGTCAATGCAAACAAAACCGAATATATGTGTTACAACCAAACAGGCAACATTGCCACACTAGACGGAGCCTCTCTGAAACTAGTCGACAAATTCACCTACCTAGGAAGCAGCGTCTCATCAACCGAGAAGGACATCGACACACGACTGACGAAGGCATGGACAGCTATCGATAGGCTCTCGATCATATGGAAGTCGGACCTAACAGATAAAATGAAACGCAGTTTCTTCCAGGCAGCGGTTGTGTCGATACTGCTATATGGATGCACCACATGGACGCTTACGAAGCGGCTGGAGAGGAGGCTGGACGGAAATTACACAAGAATGTTGAGAGCAGTATTAAACAAGTCCTGGCGACAACACCCCACGAGACTCCAACTATACGGACACTTGCCCCCCATCACAAAAACTATACAAGTTCGACGAACCAGACACGCAGGACACTGCTGGAGAAGCAAGGACGAGCTCATAAGCGATGTACTCCTGTGGACCCCCACTCATGGATGTGCAAGAGTGGGACGACCAGCACGAACTTACATACAGCAGCTATGTGAGGACACGGGTTGTAATCCTGAAGACCTGCCGGAGGCGATGAATGATAGGGAGAAATGGCGAGAGACGGTCAGGGATATCCGCGCAGGCGGCGCGACATGATGATGATGATGATTGCTATGAATCTCTAACAATTCAATTAAACATTTGCCATTTGTTTACGCACAGTTTGAATGATCAAACAGTTCTTTTTCAAACAATTCAATTTAGCATGTCATTTGTTTGTTCACAGTTGAAATGTCAAAACAGTTCTATTCCATACAAAGATCAGGTGTTACCACTCCGGGTCAGAGTGTACCTGTGAGCAATGGCAGTGAAGAAATGTTCTAAATTCCCCAAAGCTTCAATTCTGGAGCCTATCACTGTTATGGATTTGTGTTATATCCAGGGCACTCTTTGGGGAAGTCTTATCCCTCTGCAGAGATGAAGTCAGTGTATTCTACAAGCCTAGCTGATAGGCTACAATTTTTCTGTGTTGTCTCTTAAGAATTTTTTTCATTCTTAACGAATAGGAACAATTTGTGAACGGTTCTATTTGAACTATAGATGAGAACGTGATTAGTACTAATTCTCCAGTGATAGTGGATCTGGGAGTAATGGCTATGAAGAGGTACTCCACAGTCAATAGATCTCTGGAACTGGAGTGTTAGCATCTGATGAATTTACTTATTTTTTGTTTCCGTTTTATGGCATATCAACCTTTGAAGGTCATTTAATGCCAAATCCATTTTTATTTCAAATAATTCAGTTTAGATCAAGTACACAGTTGAATTGTCAAAACTTTTCTATTTCATTGCATTCAGTTTCGTCAAACAGTTCTATTTCAAACTATTTAGTTTATAGCTTTTGTATAGTTTTTGTTTACACTCAATTTAATGTCAAAACAGATCTATTTAAAAAAAAAATCAGTTTAGCAGAGTACAGTTTCAATGTCAAAACAGTTCTATTTCAAGCAATTCAGTTTAGTATAAGTACCCAGTTTAATTCTATTTAGCCCATAGAGAGGACCCTATTATTTGGCGCTACTCCCGACCAGAGTGGACTTGAGAGCGATGACAATGAAGGAGTACTCTGAAATCCCCAAAGCTCTTGCATCATTGGAATCTCACCATCAGATTGTTTAGAGTCATGTCAGGACACTCATTGTGGGGGGGGGTCTTACAGTCAGTGTATTCTACAGCCCCAGCAGACTGGGCAACGGATAAAATTTAGTGTCATACCCAGGATATATTATCAGTCTATGCTTAGAGGCTAATATTATGTAGGGATAGTTGATTATCATAAAAAATGGGGGTGGAACAACAGATAGCATTGATCATTTCCCAAAAGCTTTTATGTCCCTAGTTGAAATGATGCGTATACTTTTCGTTGCGAGTATCTCTATTTGGATCTTTATCTGTATAGACGGAGTGTATATATAAATGTCGGTGCGGGTGTCTCCGGGCATTTGTGAGCCTAAATATCGTATATGCTTGTGTGGATGTATGTACTTAACCCTTCAGTCAACGGCAGGGTATGACAAAAGGTCCATTATTAAGTAGAACAAAGTGGTTGTCTAATCAAGACTAAAAGGCTTAGTCTGTCCTACTATTAGCCCATAACTGGGAGGACAACAGACTCTTGACTTTCCCAAGGCTTTGTGAAATTCAAACAGCCTCTTCTGGGATTTGAACTAAGGTTGTTGATTTCATTTGATTTCTGTATATCTCTTAGATAATGCATATTCGTTTCTAAATATTCGTATACGGAAGACATATTTCAATAATTGAAACAAGTGTAAACTTGTTGGTGTTAAATCTGTGGTTATGGAAGAATCACCAAGCATAAGAATATTATCATTTTGGGGGATTTTTAACTGGATATAAGTAAATAAAGTTGGCGACCTTAGTCAAGAGTGACCAGAAGTGAGTGACCAGAAGGTCCCCTTTTCAATAGCTGATGTGTTGTGGAGGGCATTCTCTGGATTGTTCCACATTACTTTTGATACTTACTTTAAAATGCTGAGTGTTAAGCAAGGTGGCATCAAGTACCATTTTTTGAGTCTTTCGGATTGAACCCCAATCATCCCGACCATTAGCGAACACTCTACTCATTAGGCCAATAGCCCAGTAACTGTATATAATCCTATGAATTTTTTGTTTAAAGGCAGATCAAATTCTTATAAGTTATTCAATGCCGGAATGTAATTAATTTCTAAATGGTTGATTGAATTTTTGTTATTTATCAAGAATTATTTGTTTACACCTCATTTTTCATTCGGATGCTTTGCAAACAAGTGTTCAAACATTTCTATTTAATTCACTTCGCGTTAATAGTAGAAAATATTGGGCTCTTTAGCCTTAATTATTCAACCAGTCTATGAGAAGAAAACTCAGAATTCAAACTTTAATCCGTTTAAAAAGTAATCATGTGTCATATCCTGTCCATGGAAGAAGGATTAGGTAAACACCTACTCAATTTTCTTGAATTTAAATTTTGTGACACACTTAACTAGATATAATTTTTTATGAACCAAGGATATTTAGCTGAGCTTAAATTTAAAGAGCCATTGGGGTTAGTAAATGGCGATCTTAGTACGTTCATATTCACATTTATCGTGAAGGTTTGGTTTGGTTTGGATTTTATGGCATATCAACAATTGTAGGTTATTTAATGCTAAATCAAACTTATAAATATATATTAGATATATATGGTTTGGTTTGGTTTCATTTTATAGCATATCAACGATGGTTGGTTTATTTATCAAGAATCATTTGTTTACACTTTATGTTTCATACAGATGCTTTGCAAACAAGTGTTCAAGCATTTCTATTCAGTTCTATTAATATACGATTATATAGTTAAATAATTATTTCTCGTAATTTAAGAAAGCCAATAATACGTTTTTGTAAAGAATTTGAATTTCTAGTGATAATTCTTACTCAAATCATTTGCATACAGTTAAATAGTTTCAACGATTCTCATCGATCATAAATAATTGATTAAATTTGGTTTCTTTGTTGAATACCATATCGACCTTTCTGGGTTATTTAGTTGACCTAAACAGATACTACCACTCCTGTTAAGAGTGAACCTGGGAGTAATTGCATTGAAGGGGGTAACCTCACATATACTCGATCTCCAGAACTGGACTCGTTTGAAAAATTAGCAAAATGTGACGAAAAACCGCCATTCTTACATAAAAGATAATTCAATTATTATAAATCATGGACCATTTGTAAGAAGAATAAAATAATGTTTTCACACACACACACACACACACACACACACATATATATATATATATATATATATATATATACATATATATATATATATATATATATATATATATATATATATATATATATATATATATAAACTAATCTTAAGATCGGGCACGTTAAACTATTTGTTTTATGTTTTTTTTTGTGGGCGGTGGGTGGTTGAATTCTCGAAACGTTAACCTTCTTTCTTATTGGCTGGGAACTCTATTTTACTGATTCAGAGTGTTTTTAATCGTAAAGTTTAGCTCAATAAATATATGGGCTTTCTTGGGGACTGGGTTTCAACACCAAACAAAAGTCAAGATTTCAATTGTCAATTTAAAGCCATTTGTCCTTCTCCTCTTTAACTTGCCATGTTCAGGATATTCGAGTAGTACTAAGGAATTTCAAAACAATGCTTTATTAAAACAAACAAATATATCAAATCGTTTTAAACCTGGTCTACAGCAGTGGTTTTCAAACTCTGACCTGAGTGCGCAGGAGCCCAGCAATGTCAATAGCCGCTTTCGTAGTCACTGTAAGGTACCTTGTGTATTTTTATCATCCCAGCTGAGAGTGAACAGTAAATTCTTATATCTACACAATGGAACACACCTATGAATATTCAGTTTAAACAACTAGCACTCCGAAAATCTTTATAAACGTTGCTTCTGAGTATCTATTTTTGTCTCAAGGGCTGTCAAAATGCATGCATACAACATAACTGTTCTAAAAAGCATTATCAGCAATTAGCGATACGATAATCAAATACATATCTCAACTTTTATTACAAAGTTAATTGCGAGTATATTAGTTCAAAAAATCACCTAGAGTTGACAATATGTTTGTGAATTAAATTACCATGAGCAGAAAATCCGGCAAACGCTTGTGTGCGACATACAGAAACACTGGAAAGTTGTTTCGAGCTTATTAGGTCTCATCAGCAGTGAATACCGTGATCTTCACAACTTAAGATGGAACAACAGAATGCAGAGCCAAAACTCTACCACTGATCCATGAGTTCATATCGAACACAAACGACGCCAAATGAACTAGTTATGGTAATTACGCTGCCAATTAAACGTAATATGTCTAGCAAGTTTCATTTGTACTCTTTATAGGGGACATGGTCACCTCCAGGGCCACGTCTTCCCAAGAGGAATATAATTCCTCTACTTAAAAAAGAAAATGTACATTGACAATATGTATCAAATGAAGCAAACACATCTCTCTGACAGCCCAGTCATCTGGGGCTCTCGAATACACCGATTGCATCTCTGCAGAAGGATAAGACTCTACAACCCAATGACTTGATATGACACAAAACCATCAGATAGTGAGACTCCAGCCTCAAGTGGAATGAAGGAGTAAACAACTGGAGTACTCCTTCATTTTCATCCTTCTCATGTCCACTCTTGCCCGGAGTGTTAGCGACTAATTCGGTACAATCTATGGCTCAAATAGATCTATTTAACGTTTAATTTGTGTGCAAAATATGGTTTGTACCAAATTGAATTGTTAGAAATAGAACTATTTGATCATTTAACTATTTGGTTTGGTTTCTTTGTTTAATGGCACATCAACCTTTGTAGGTTATTTGATGCCAAAGCCATTCTCCTAGAAGAACAGTACTGATACTATTTAACCCATAGCTGTGGAGATTAAGGGGTTAATACCTTTTCCAAGAGTGTTTGCCCGAAAGTGAACGTAATAGCGTGGCGGGAGTACGAAATCGCGTACAACGATTCCGCAGTCCATCACTTTAACCATTACACAACGAGGACATCCCCTTATTTAACTGTGTGTAGTCAAATAAACAATGTTTCACAGAAATATTGGTGATACACACCAATAAATGGAAACATGTAAATATGTGCCAACAAATGAGTAATGTTGATTAGAATAACTAGTTTTAAATTGCTATACTTGTAATCGGTTAAACATGTGCAAACAAATGATAAATATTGAATAGATTTATAAGAGCTTAATTACCATAGATGAAACCATTTAACTGTGTAGAAACAACAGCAATATTAGTGTGCCAAAAAATTAGTTCTAACACATTTAAAAATGAAATTACCTACAAATTATTCAATTCCAAATAATATATTTGTATCTATTTAAATGAGCCTACAAAAATGATTGATAGTAAATATTACTATTCGTGTTAAATAGAAATACTTACAACTACTAACTGTCTGACAAAAATAGCTCAAGCTCATTTTAATATGTTATCAACCAAATGTGTTTACAAATTATATATATATATATATATATATATATATAACCTACAGTGGTTGATTTGGCATAAAACCCAACCAAAACCAAATTATATATATATATATATATATATATATATATATATATATATATATAAAGATGATTTGGCATTAAATAATCTACAATGGTTGATACGCCATAGAACCTATCGAAACAAAACCAAACATTAGACCAGAAAAGACTTCCTTTATTTGAACTACAGTAAAAGTCACCGGTTTCTACAGGTGTTAAAGCAAGCAGATAATAATAATGTTTATGCACATTATATATATATATATATATATATATATATATATATATGTGTGTGTGTGTGTGTGTGTGTGTGTGTGATTCTTTCTGTGCATGTATATATCAGAATGATTATATATATATATATATATATATATATACACACATACGCGGTGCATTCAATAGGTTTCCAGATTTTTTTGTACACGCATTTAAAATTGTCCTAGACTCTTGAAAATCCAGTATATTATTGCTATACATCTGATCATATGATTGACTAATTTTTATGATTTCATGTTTAAATGAAAAGCTACAGAAGGAATTGGAATACACACTACTATAATCTGATTGTCACAACTGGTGAATTTCCAAAATGCAATCTGGACGTGAAGAATAGCGATATGCAATAAAAATCAGTTTTAAACTTGGAAAAATGGTACAGAAACGTATGGAATGCTTCAGGCTGCTTTTGGACCATCTTGCATGAATCGATTATCAGTTATTGAGTGACATAAGAGATTCAAGACAGGCTGGGAGCCTGTGATGGATGATGAGAGGTGTTGGATGGGTAAGGAAGTCAATAGACCAGAGTTGATTGGCCAAAGGGTTAGGCTTAGGCTTAGGGTTACTATGTTGAGGTTTTAAGGGAGTTCAGGAAGAGATTCCGTCGGAAGATGTCAGCACTCTTCAAATCGGGTCAATGGCATTTCCACCAAGACAATGCACCAGTCCATAACTCCATCCTTGTCACAGACTATTTGACCAAGATAGGCATCAAAACAGTTCCTAAGCCTCCTTATAGTCTAGAACTTTCTTCTTGCGATTTTTGTTTATTCCCTAAGCTCAGATACAGTCGTTATGAGACAATTGAGAAGATGAAAGAGGCTGTGACGAAGGTCATTGATACGCTCACACAATAAGACTTCCATGGGGCCTTCCTGAAGTTGTTGTAACGGTACAACAAGTGCATTGCAGCCGAAGGAGATTACTTCGAAGGGGACTGGATTTTCATATGTATACTATCAATAAAAGTGCCCAAACGAAAAATATCTGGAAACTCTTTTAATGATCCCCGTATATATATATATATATATATATATATATATATATATATATATATATATATATATATATATATATACGAGGTGCATACGATAGTTTCCAGACTTTTTTAGTATGAAAAAACAAAAAGTCTTCGAAGAATGAATTTAATTTATTGAAATATTTGTTAACATTAACATTTCATGGTTTTTTAAGTTCTTCAAAGCACTTGACTTATTGAATGAAACAAAAACGATAATGTTTTTTAAAAATTCTTTTTTCTTCTGGTAACGTTCTCTTTTAAATTTGTGTGATGCAACCAGTGTTCCAAAATTTATTTAAGAACAATCCATAAAACATCAGCCTATCTATCTATCTATCTATCTATCTATCTATCTATCTAACATCAATATTATTTAGTTCATATCAACCTATGATAAACATTTCATAAGATATCTATTCGTCTTTATTAACGTTAACCTTCTTACAATTTCTTTAATCCAACTATCTGTTTATGTATGAGCATAAAACAATGAAACACTTTATTTTGAATAATGGATATTGTAACCACAATACTATCAAAAGGAGGCTGGACTTTTTCAGTTTAACTCTTTATTCGGTCAGGTTGTTGCTGAAAATTACAGAATACTTTATTTAAAATAATTTGGTTCTATCGTTCATATATACTTAGATAGATTGATGGACGGAAAAGACAAAAAGAGAAAAAAGCAAGATAACTTTGATGAAGATGGATTGATATGTTAGGGAATGTTCATCATTAGTAAATATTTAAAAAATAATTGATAGATAGATAGATAGATAGATAAGTTTGTGTGATATAGATTTAAAAAATATTTCGGAACGCTAATTAAAGCATAGAAATTTAAAATAGAACGTCACCAACGGAAATAGAATTCTTATAACTTCCTCATCTTTTCGTTTCCTTTGATTACTCACAAACGTTAACAAAGGTCTAAAAACTGGACCGTTTAACGTTGGGAAATAATTCTACGAATAAAGTTTTTTTTTTCTCTTATCTCTGTACAATCTCATACTGTTTTATTTATTTCCAATTTTTCCAAATAGATAATAGATAGATACATACATACATACATACATACATATATTTAATGAGGTATCTATAAGAACTAATATAAGCATGCACATATTTTTCTTTTCATACATATATATATATATATATATATATATATATATATATATATATATATATATATATATATATACTACTTCTCTTTCACATACTCATACACGCATAAAATCACACGCATTCACGCTTGGCCAATCAGCTGGGGCAGCAGAATACACTGACTGAATCTTTACAGAGTTTCCTATGTATAACACTAAAAATATGATGGTGAGATTAAAGTAATGCTGGAGCTTTGGGGAATGCGGAGTACTCCTTCATTACCATTGCTCCCAGACCAACTCTGGACCGGAGTGAGAGCACCTGATAGGGTTCAATCAATGGGCCAATAGAACTAAACCGTGTACTTATACTAAACTCAGTTGATTGAGATGGGACTGTTTTGACATTCAAATGCGTACTTATGTTTAAGTGAATTTTTTGAAATAGTACTTTTTTTGTATGCTAAACGGGATTGTTTGAAATAGAACTGTTTTTTTTACATTGAAACTGTGTACGAATGCTATAATGAATTGTTTCAAATAGAACTGTTTATATGTATGAAAAGGATTTCGCATTAAATAACCTACAATGGTTGATGTACCATAAAACCAAACCAAACGATACACGCACCCACCCACACACGCATATGTATATATCTCCATACAATTATACTGTAATTAAATATATTTGTTTTAGCCAAACTTTCAACACGTTTTTAATAATTACAGTTATTTACATAGGTGTATGGCTAGGCATACCCGCCAACATATATATATATATATATATATATATATAGTGATCGATGGGGAAAATGTCCAGCGATTATGTAATTTCATACAAGAAAATTTATTAATTCCAATCTCAACCCTTACCAGCACAGAGAATACTGCCTCACATCACTCCACCCTTATCGATAATTATATATATATATATATATATATATATATGCGTGTGTGTGTGTGTGTGTGTGTGTGTGGTCGATTATATTTGCAAGAAATGCTATTTCATCAAATTGTAGGTACGGAAGTAAATTAATCATAGTTTTCTGTAATTTTTTTCTTGTTCTTGATGTGACAGTTTTGGTCCGTATGAATAGTTGGGCGGATTCACCCTAGTTTCGCCGGCTAAATTAAATCTTTCTGGCAAAAACCAAAATGGTGGAACGCGAGGCGGAAAGTAGATATCGTCTGTTGTTTTCAACTTTGACCTTATTCGATTGTTGTGCCTGATGGTGTTCGATTAAATTGTTTGGGATTTATTGATAGACAAGTAGGCAGTGTGTTTGTGTTGTTATGTGTGAGCACATCTATGTGAGCGCGTATTTAGTCGATAAAATGGTATTTGTGAAGATCGAAGGTGAAAAAAAAAACGATTTTAGATTGAGAACAAAGTGAATACAGGACGAGAACATCGAGAGAAAAACTGTACTGTAAAGAGAGGAAATACTGAAGGAAGGTATGAGGTAAAATTGTCAGAGAAAGACTGGTTGACTCACGAAAACTAACTACCGTATTTAACGGCTTGAAACACGCATGGGTTTATATCACCTTGTTCAGTCAATGCCTTATAATTCCCGAGCTGACTTGGTTCGCTTGCAGGCTGAACAGTGTCATACTAAATCTAACGTAAAGTCGGGTGGGTTTCGATCCCAGGTTCAGGCGTCCTACGTGTCTAGCCACACTGAAGAGTTTTGAGACAACGAAACAGTCCGTCTGTAGATAACTATATATTTATAAACGGGTTTGAACTACGAATGCCAGGTTGAGGGGTTTTATCTGACTTTGGTAACCCTCCCCTCGATTAGGTCGTTTTTTTAAATTGTGTATTGAAACTCTTTTTTTAATGAGATACATATACATATATAAATATATATATATATAGTTTAACTTAAAGACCACTGCAGCAGTAGAACTCCACTAACAAGCAACCTAATAAGGTGCAGCATGATTTTCTAGGACAGTTTTTATAAAAAAACAAAAAGTGTATTTTTACCGTGGTCAATGTCCTAATGAGTAGAGTTTGCTAATCGTCCGGGAGACCGTGGTTCAATCCCAGGTCAATCATCCCAAAGATTTTAGAAATAGTACTCGATGTTGTCTTGTTTAACACTCAGTATTATAAGGTAGAGATCAAGGGTAAAGTGGAGCACTCCAGGGTAAGGAGTAGCGTCCTCTCCTACTGCTCGGTGTGGTAGCTATTGAAAAGGGAGCCTTCGTGTTACCCTCGACTAAAGTCGCCAACTTTACTTACTTGGTAAGTTGATTGTTGTTTATGGTATATCAACAATTGTGTGTTGTTTAATACAAAATCCTCTTTATATATATATATATATATATATGATTTTCAAGAAAACAGTTTGAATGTAATATTATTTAAACTAACCAGAGCTCATTTGGTTACACGTATTTAAAAAAAATCAAGTATTGCTCTTGTTTTCACACGGGTAAATGGATTCAGATATTGCTATTGTTTGTTCACAGTTAAATAGTTTCCATATTACTATTGTTTGCACATACTTAAAACGTTTCAAGTATTGCTAACATTTATAGTTCAAATATGTACCGAGTTGGAAAGTTTCTGGGATGGCTATTTTATTCTAATAATTCAATTCAACAATAGTATTTTGTTTGTACGCATGTTTCAAGTACAGTAATTGCTTAAATTGTTCAATATCACCCAAAGATGGAAGCCAAACAAGTACTACTACTTCGAGTCAAAGTGGACCTGGGAGTAATGGCAACGAAGTGGTACTCCACATTCCCGAAATCTTTTGGACTGGAACCTCGTCACCACATGCAGTCTGGTGTCCTATCCAGTACACTAATTTTGCCCAGTCGGTTGGGGCTGTAGAATACATTAACTGCACCTCTGCAGAGGGGTAAGACCCCCAACGAGTATCCTGATATGACACGAAACTATCTGATGGTGAGGTTTCAGCGATGCTGAGGCTTTGGGGAATGTTGAGCACTCCTTCATTGCCATTGCTCCCAGGTCCTCGCTGGCCCTGAGTGGTAGCACCTGATAGGGCCCTATGTATGGGGGAAATAGAACTAACTGCATACTTATGATAAACTAAATTGTTTTAATTAGAACTTTTTGACTAAACTGAATAGCTTGAAATAAAAATGATTTTGACAATGAAACTGTACTTACATTTAAATTGATACTCATGCTAAACTGAATTGTTTGAAATTGAACTGTTTTTGACATTAAAACTGTACTTACACAAAACTGAATTGTTTAATATAGAACTGCTTTGACATTTAACAGTGTGTCAACAAAACCAGTACTCATACTAAACTGAATTAGCTTGATTAGAACCTTTTGACTAAACTGAATAACTTGAAATAGGAACGGTTTTGACAATTAGACTGTGTATTCATGCGAAGCTGAATTGTTTGAAATAGAACTGATTATTTCTATAAAAATAAATTTGGCGTTATATAGCCTTACAAACGTTGATACGCCATAAACCCAAACAACACACCAACCAAGTACACTAGTTAGTGGGAGTCTTACTTCTCTGTAGTCGGTGTATTCTACAGCCCCAACCGACTATGCTGCTGTCAAGTACGATTGCTTTATCGATGTACTATAAGTGATTAAAAGAGACTTTACTATAAGTGATGAAAAGAGACTTTACTGTTGGGATGAAGTCGAACAAAGTTGTCTCCCTATCCCTGGCTTAGTTCACTTTAAATACTAAAAGAATCTCTCCCTTAACAGGATCACAGTTAAGTTATAGTGAATAAAGCTTAAGTGAAGCAATTACCTTGTTCGTCTTTTATTACAACTTAAAATTACGAATACAAACTCAGTCAATTACAGGGTGGAACGATAAAATTGTCGTCCTAGAGAAAACAACACTACAGTTTTATTTTAAAACTTTTATTGAAAAAATCAATTTAGATAAGTTGATTATGTAGTAGAGCTGACATCTATTCAATGTAGCCGCCTTCATCCTCAATCACCGTCTCGATACGAATCCGGAACTGGGAGCATACCTTTTCCACAAGCGCCGGCGGGAGCTCGGCGAATACTCGGCGGATGGCGGCGATCAGGCTGGCTTTGGTGTTGTGGGAGGTCATGTTGGTGATGTTCTCGACGTAGTAGTCCAGCGGGTTCAGGTTGGAGGAGGAGGGGGGCCAGTGAGAGAAGAGTACAAAGTCGTAGCACTCTTCTGAAGCCAAGCCTGGGTCTCTTTGGGCTTGTGGGCCGGCGCGGAGTCTTGCTGCCACACCCAGGGTCTGCCACCGCCACTTGATTGCACCAGGGGATCACTACACTCTTCAACACATTCAGGTAGACTTTGGTGTTGACTTTCAAGCTGAGTTCGAAGATGTGAGGTGGCATGATGTGGCCCTCACTTGAAACCAAACCAAAGACAATAACCATAGCCGGAAACTTTGTTTTCATCACCCTGGGCACGTCCCTGTTATTCGTGGCAATCCAGCGATGGTTCTGGCTGTCAAAACTTGGATCGGTAGAGAGCATATTTGTACGGCAGGGCATCTTCGATCTCGATCGTTGAACATTGTGTCACTTTCAGACATGATAGAAGGCTCCTATCGCTCATGGGATATGTACACAACTGGCCAATTCGTAGATGGTCTGCAACAAAAAAAGAAAACCAGTTTTTATCAAACGGAAATGGAATCATGTCTTTTCTAGGGCGACAATTTTATCGTTCCAACCTGGACATAATGCAAAACCGTCCATAAAAATGAGCACCAACTCAATTGAACATCAACTTCCCAACAGTTTCCATTCGGAAGACGTTGTTCTTACGGATGGAAACACTGCTGGATATCTTCAACTGACATCGTTTTTAATTGGTTCATCGCATCCACTTTATCAACCACTTTTAAATCGCGATTATGGATCTTGGTTTTGATTTTTGACAACAGGAATTAGTCGAAGGAACTCCCACCAGGGTGCATGGGATTTATGGTAGCACAACAAAAATATTTTTGCTAAAAAATTTGTTAACAGTGTGTCAAGAAATTAATGATTGTTTCTTAACGCTCGTCTCGGGTTATTTTATGCCAAAAGGATAGTGAATCGCATTCATTATATGTTTATACTTTACATTTTTTTATGAAGTTGCTTCTTTGAAAGATTTTTTGGCACACAGTTATATGATAGAAATATTTTTATTTCATTCAAATAATTTTCTTGTAGCTGTATGGTTTCAAGCTTTTTAATATAATGTGAATAATCAACAACAATTACCGACGCCGACTACGCCGATGACATAGCGATACTGGCAAATACACCTGACCAAGCCGAAACTCTTCTGCATAGTTTGGAACGAGCAGCAGCAAGCATAGGCCTCCATGTTAATGCACACAAAACGGAATATATGTGCTATAACCAAACGGGGGACATCTCCACTCTAAAAGGAACCCCTCTTGAACTAGTAGACAAATTCACGTACCTAGGAAGCAGCGTCGAATCAACCGAAAAGGACATCGAAACGAGGTTAACGAAAGCATGGACAGCTATCAATAGACTATCGACTATATGGAAATCAGACCTAACCGATAAAATGAAACGCAGTTTCTTCCAGGCAGCGGTCACATCGATACTGCTATATGGATGCACTACATGGACGCTAACAAAACGGCTGGAGAAGAAACTAGATGGCAATTACACAAGAATGCTGCGTGCAATCCTCAACAAGTCCTGGCAGCAACACCCCACAAGACACCAACTGTACGGCCACCTGCCCCCTATCACGAAAACTATTCAAGTTAGGCGAACCAGACATGCAGGACATTGCTGGAGAAGCAGAGATGAACTCATAAGAGATGTACTCTTATGGATCCCCACACATGGCCGCGCAAAAGCAGGACGACCAGCACGAACGTACATTCAGCAGCTATGTGAGGATACAGGTTGCTGTCCTGAAGACCTACCTAGGGCGATGAACGATAGGGAGGAGTGGCGAGAGAGGGTCAGGGATATCCGTGCTGCCAGCACGATATGATGATGATGATGATATGTATGTTGACCTGTTAGTTCTAAATGGACACAGACTATAGTCAAGAAGACCGGCCAGATGCGGTGGGCGAGTTCGATGATCGGGTCGAATGTCTAGAGAGAGTCAGGGAAATCCGCCCTGGCAGCTGGACCTGATGATGATGATGATGATGATGATGATGATGATGATGTTGATATGTATGTACACAGTTCTACGGTCTAAAATACTACTAATAATTCTTAGTAAATGATTATAGCTATATGTGATTATTCTTAATACTACAAATTTAGAGTTACAAAGCACCAAGTGTTCCCCTCAAAGACGAATAATTATAAACATATATTTGGCCCTTAAATGGGACCCCAAATGAAGCTGCCATTCAAAGTGAAAGTGGCAATGAAGAGATACTCATCATTTTCTAGTCATGGAACTAGAGCCTCACCACCAGATGTACTTTTGTGTCTTACCCTCGACAATTCTGTTGGTGGGTCTTAAACCTCCGCAGGGGAGAAAGTCAGTGTATCACCAGCCACACCGACATAGCCGTAAAAATTAATGAGTCTGACCTTTTGAGCCTAAGAAATATGGACACTTAGTTGGTATTTTTATTTTCTTTTTAAATTTTCATGGAGGTAACCATGATTGGCAATAAGATTCGTTACAGATTATTCTCAGCGTCAAATGGCGATAACTTTAGTTGATTTTCTTTTTTTTTCATTTCGTTAATTCACCAGTCAACTAAAAAAGGTCCCTTTCAGTTTTTTTGGAATTCCAAAAATGTCTAAAACCTTGATCCTAGGATAGAACTTTTTCTCCATGATCATGAACGCGCTTGTTAAATTTTCGCATTTCATCATTGTGACTTTTAAAGCTGCATTTGATCATATCTGGCTGCTCAATATTATTTGATGGAGACTCATTAGCAGAACGGTTATTGGCGTAAGAGGTGTAATCAGCGATCCGAGTTCAAATCCTGGACTAGGTCGTTTGCGTTTCCTTTCACGTTTATAGAAGAAAATATTGGGCTTTTTAGCCTTAGTTATTCAATCAGTCTATGAGAAGAATTCAAACTTTACTACGTTTAAAAAGTAATCATGTGTCATATCCTGTCTGTAGAAGAAGGATTAGGTAAATGCAAATTCAATTTTCTTGGATTTCAATTTTGTGACACACTTAACTAGAGATAGTTTTTATGAACCTAGGATATTTAGCTGAGCTTGAATTTAAAGATCCAGAGAGGTTAGAGAATGGCGATCTTTGTACGTTCATATTCACATTTCTCGTGAAGGTTTGGTTTGGTGTTATGGCATATCAACCATTGTAGGTTATTTAATGCTAAATCCAGTTTATAAATGTATATTCGATATATATGGTTTTGTTTTGTTTGGTTTTATACCATATCAACCATGGTATTTTTTTTTAAAAGACAAATCCTGTTTTTATATATGTATCAAATCTATAAGATTGGTAATCATTTTGTTGATAGCATTTTTAAACGAATCTGAGCTTATTTTTTTGCACACAGTTAAATTTTATTGCTATGTATCACTAATAACTCAATTAAACACTAATCATTTGTTTGCACTCAGTTTAAATGTCAAACAGTTCTATTTGACCCATTGATAGGAACCTATCATTGGCTACTACTCCTTGACAGAATGGACCCGGAAGCAATGGTAATCAAGGGGTACTCTTCATTCCCCAAATCTACAAGGTTGGAGACTCACCATCAGATTGTTTAATGACATATCCCCGATACTTTTTGGGAGAGAAATCTTACTCTTCTGCAGAGATGCAGTCAGTGTATTCTACAACCTTAGCCGACAGGGGTATTTTTCGTGTCGTTGTTTCTAAAGAATTTCTTTCTTTTGTACACGATCCTATAGAATACGAATAATATTTAAACAGATCCATCTCACCCATCGTTGGAACCCGTACTTTTATTTATGTTGTATTCTCAGCATTTTTCCCGACAAAGCAGGAAAAGGAAAGAGATGTAATGTGAGAACAAGGTAAGTAAACAAAAATAAAGAAATCAAAAAGGTCAGAAATGTTTGCAATAAATAATGCATTTTACTGTCTGAGAGTAGCATCCTTTTTTATTCCAGGCTTTTAGAATTTGCTTTTCTTTCATTTGCAGAATAAAACATGCAGCTTGAATGTCTAAATTTGCAAAAACCAAATTGTAGGTTAAAAATTACAAAATTTAGAGATTAATCATCGATTTTTTTTTTCATAACCAAACAAAGTATCTGGTTTGTTTGGGAGAAAATGATTAACACAAAACTGAAAAATTTGTCGAGCTGCATTAAATCAATGGGCAAATAATAAGAAACGCCACAATCTTATTTATGCACAATCATCTTCAACTGAAGTTGATGCCTTCATTGTTGAACTAGCTGAAGTACCCGTCTAAGACAGGACTTTGATCGAAGCGGAATTATATATATATATATATATATATATAATTTACTAAAATCGCGAGTCAGAAATCTTTTACTAAAGTTTCACCTTATCGGATCATCAGGAAGTCTAACCCCGAGGGTCGGTTAGACTTCCTGATGATCCGATAAGGTGAAACTTTAGTAGATGATTTCCGACTCGCGATTTAAGTTAATTTTATAATTGGCTCCACTCGTGTTGAGCACTCTTGTAATTGTAGCATTGCAGGATTCGCGGAAGGTTTTAGTTTTCTTTTGACCAACTGACTGCATATCCCTTGATTTTTTTCAAGGGGTCTGACGAGGTTGGCCTTTTCTTTCTTTTTGACCTATAATATTTTTTTTCTTTTTCCCCCGGGCGGTGATTCGAGATACTCTTATCTCTTGTTCCTGGCGGGTTTTTTTTCTTTTTTCTGATACCGTGAATGCTGGTAGATATTAGATTAGTAAATATATATATATATATATATATATATATAACATATTCGGTCAAAGACCAAAGTTTGTTTCTTTTTCAAAATCTTCAAGTGAAGACGTTCAAGTCTTTTTGTTATTTTCTTATCTCAGGGTCTGTTGTGTTCTGGTTAGTGAACACAAGTAGTAGTAATAATAAGACAAACCACGATATGTGAGGAAATATTTACATTTACAGGAAAGAGTATTTATAAGAGAGAGACTGTTAGTAATAAGAACATAGGATTAGTGATAGAGTAATGATATACTTCAACAATAGGAATGGCTCTTCTGGTCTGACTCGCAGGCTTATTCCCAGACTGATCTCCGCTACTGCCATATATGGCAGATGGAACAGCTCATTATGCTGAAAAGGTAGGTGATACCCAACAGGGTCAAATGACAAAGCATAACAAAGACACTGACATACTCAAATTCCCTGATATAAGAAAGATCCTAATTAACAATACAAAAATCATCCATAGAAATAACAATAAAAACCATTTACAGAATCCACGAGGCAGTAACTATAAAAAATATAAAAACAACCTTACTATAAATAAAATAGCATTCAAAACAGGTATAAACAGATTAAACATATTTAATAATTAACCCTACAACCGACCCTAACAGAATTAGCAAACGCTATTAAAAAAAAAAAAATAAATAAATCAAACTCCATATAAATATAAATAAAACTCATAGCAACAAATAACCTTACACAACCCATGAGGATGACATGCAAAATGATCGAAAGCACTTGGACAAGTATGGGGTATTATATTCTTTACCTTGACCCAGACATAAGAAAAATAACAAGAAGACTCGAGTGTCTTCAATTGAAGATTTTTAAAAGGGAACAATCCATGGTCTTTAACCGAACATCTTTAGATAACGTCTTCCTGCCAATATATATATATATATATATATATATATATATATATTAATTGTCAATTATTGACAGTAAGAATAAGTTGCTATTTGTCAAGTTAATTATGTCATATTCTGTTCTTCTAAATAGGAAATACTCCAAATTTCAGTAGGACCTGCCTCGCCGGCTATCCGATGTCTTCCTCGCCACATTGCGTTCGATTTAAAAAAAAACAAAAACGATCAATCGGCCGTCGGGTTTGGTCAAAACTGTCTAAGTCTCGCATCAGCTACTAAAAAAAAACACAAAAAAAAAACGAATAAAAAATAATCAAAGAATACTCTCGTTTTTTTTTTTAATTCACTCTTCGAATAGTGTTGTGGAATTCTTTGTTCACCAGCATAAATGAGTGAACCATAATTCTGCTGCCTATGTTTTTCTTGTTACCAACCCCAATGAATGGTTGGCAGGGGATGGTCCCGAACTAAGGCGACCCAACAAGTCTAAGTCCTGACAGCTCCTTCGAATATATACGATCCCGACATTCGGAAGAGATAGCCGCTCCCCAAACGTGAAACTACATGCATAAAAGCACATTAAAAATAAAATCCTTATCAACTGACTTCTGACCTGACAAACACAGACATCTTCTGTTTTTGTTTCGGGTATTTAAGAATCTAACCGTTTTTTCCTCATCGAGAAACCCTCTTTATTCTATCATCTATCAAAACCTCCCGGACTTATTTAGCAATCCTTCTGATTCTACAAAATACAAACATATTTGTACACACATACATATATGCTATCTATTTCCAAACATTTCCATATTGATAGACTCTCATTCATATAAATACATATACGCTAGGCATATACGGATTCATTCTCAAATACACACGCTTTCACCTACACGAACATGCATTTTTGCACCTAAATATGTATATCCAGGGACAGAAGAGAAATAATGTCAGAAGGTGGAGTCTATAATTCTGCACCGGACTGATCTGAAATTAGGTGTATTTTCTATTTTCCCAGTTTGTATCTTGTCTATTTTTGATTGCGTTTACATTTTGAGTATTAACTACATTGTCCGCGGGTTGTTTCCTGCTTTTACTGATGGCTTGTTAAAAGAATATTTGTAAGAAAAACCTATTTTCACGTCTGACAATGTATAATTTTTATTTAAGCACTCTTCTTAAATATGTTTCGTTAAAAAAACCCAACGTTCTTTCCATACTTAATCGATTAACTTTAATGGCATGTCTACCCGTCGAGGGGAATTTCATGCTCAAAATTTATGGAATCTTGCGCATTGCACATATATACTTATATTTTATTCTGTTGTTTCTTAAAAGTATTTTCTTTGCACACTATTACAAGATATCAAGTATTTTTACCTATTATTGCCCAGTCGGCAGGGGCGGTTGAAAACACCGATTGCACCTCTGCAGAAGAGTTACCCCCCACCCCACAACTAGTGTCCTGGATATAACACTAAACAATCTGATGATGAGGTTCCAGTAATGCTGGAGCTTTGGGGGATGCGGAGTATCCCTTAGTTGCCATCGCTCCCAGGTTCACTCTGGCCCGGAGTTGTAGCACCCGATAGGGCCCTATGCATGGGTCATTTAGAACTGAACTGCACACTTCCGCTAAACAGAATTACTTGAAATGGAACTGTTTTGATATTTAAACTGTGTACTTATGCTAAACTAAATTGTTTGAATTAGAACTGTTTGAATAAACTGAATAGCTTGAAATATAAATGTTTTTGACAATTAAACTGTGAACTCATGCTAAACTGATTTGTTTGAAATAGAACAGATTATTGGTATAAAAATCCATTTGGTTTTAAATAACATGCAAACGTTGATATGCCATAAAACCCAACCAACCAACCAACTTATTTAATACAATTAAATCATAAACACTTATATATTTTCAAGGATTTTATTATAATAAATCTCTAATTTTTTTAACAAAACTCATTTGTTAGAGAGTGAGATTGAAATACAAAAATGAATCTGACCTCATGAATGGTGGAACTTACAGTTTTTTATGTGAACTTTCTTGAGTTATTTAATGCTAAAGCTGTCCTTGTAGAGGCAAAGGTTTTGGTATCATTTAATCCATAACTGTTAGGGCGGGGATAAATTGATTAATTCCTTTTCCAAGTATATTAGTCCGAAAGTGAATGTAATATTGTAATTTGAGTTCGAACTCACTATGATGTCACAGTTCAGCATGTTAGTCACTACGCAACTCCCCTGAGAATATGATAGCGTCATATCCTATCTTCAAACTTATTAAAGTAACTGGAGTCACTGATAATCAAAATATGATCTTATCAGCACAATCTAATGGAATAGATCCATTGTTTTGATTGGTTTCTTTGTTTAATGGCATATAAACACTTTTAGGTCATTTAATGCCAAAGCCATTCCCCTAGAAGAACAGTCGTGGTACTATTTAACCCATAGCTGGGAGGATAAGGGGGTTCATACCTTTCCCAAGGGTATTTGCCCGAAAGTGAACGTAATAGCGCGACTGGAATTCGAACTCACTTACTGGGATTCCGCAGTCCATCGCTTTAACCATTACACAACGATGACACCACCATTGTTTTGAAGTACAAACAAATAGAATAGGGAGAAAAAGTTGGTAACCACTGCAAATAATACAGCGTCCTAGTTTTATCTTTCGATTAAAATATTCTAAAAGTAGCATTAAAAATGATTTCAAACCTCTAAGTGACATTATATATAATTGTTGTAACCTAATAAAAGGTTGCTGAATGAGATATAACCAAAGCGGAGGTTGAAAATGTCATATAAATCTTTATAACATTAACAAAATAGAATACTCGCCAGCGGCAAGAAGAAAGTAAACCTCTGCTAGTGGTGTACTACAGAATATTAAGGTATTTGTCGCGCACCCAACCAAACGAGTGAGTACTGTACAAGGCCATTTTTTAAGGTGATCTGGATGCTGGGCCGTAGCGCAGACATGTCTAGCGGCTCAAAAATACCTCAGGTCCCATCAGGATTCCCCTAGCAAGGAGCAACTCTGGGGTCAGGCAATAAACCTAGCCCTTTCTGAGGAAGGTTAGAGCCTGGTGAGACGCCCCCCTGAAGCTCAGGAAGGATCGGTCACGAGGTAATTTACTAAGCTTTTTTTCTTAGATGTAGCACAAGGCCGCATGAATTGGGCACCAAATGAGAATCAAACTCACTCGTGTAGGTTTGCTAGTCTACCTTGCTAACCATTACACCACCCGAGTTGCCCAAGGATCGGTCACGTGCGGTGAATGCTGAGCTTCCCCGAAACCCACGTCAGGCAACGTCGACCGAGTTACCGCTAACTTAATCAGTAGATTATCCTCACTCACAATAGTGTCCAACGTATCTCTGACGAATGTGACCTATCAATTAATGTTCCTACGTACGTTATATAACAATAACATACCCCTTACCACCATCATCAACATCCGTCTTCTAAAGCAAGGTGCCGTCTATCCCTGTTGTGACGCAAATGGTATAATGGTTATTGTCAGAAAAAAATGGTCACGGTGGTTCGAATACTGGACCAAGCTGATTGCATTTCACATATCACTAATACTCTGGGAAATATATGAATCCAATTATTCTCCCTTCAGCAATGGGTAAACAGTAGGGTATACTGACTTTTTAATTTCAGCAGGGCAACCAGTCTCAGAGAAGGAAAACTCTGAATTCAAATCTGTTAAATTCCGCTTAAAGTTAACCTTGTATTGCATTCTACTCATGGTTAAATACATATTTCGGTCGTAAGGTGTATTCTGCGACTCGGCAAAAGACAGACATGTTCATTCCTGGATTATATAACTTTATTTTACTATATCTTCTGTTGGCATCTTCGTTTTCCTCTCGGTACTGTTTTTGCAGATTTTTTTCTTTTTGCTAGGGCTAATGATCTTGTCACATATCATACCACAACATTTTTTTAGAAATTTCTTTCTTGTTCCTAATCCTAGAAGAAGACTCGTTTATTATGTATAAAAACCGACAACAAAAATATTTCCTTCGTACACTAATAATTCGATACCGTGCAAGTGATAAAGAAAAGAAAAGAATAAGTTAGTACAGAGCTTTCTTAATTAAGACTAGAAAAACACTAATGAAGAAGATAAAACTTAGTTGGTGACAAGTCGTGTGCATTAAATCCAGTTGTGGCTTTCACGTTCAAATCCTTCGAATACTAGCAAAACTGCATGTAATTCACGGCTTTGATAATGTTTTAAATTCAAAATGGAGCCATCTACTGCACAATATTTTGATCTCTTTTAGTAGAGGGATGCAATATATTGCCGCTATCGTCAGCGAGCCACTTTTATACGCATAAATCAATCGGACCGTTTGGAAATACAACTGTTCAACGTTCATCAAAACACTTTTTCTCTCAAAGTATTTTTTTGGCTTTCGCCGCGTAATTCTGATAGTCTCCATCTGATTAAACTATAGTTATATCACTTCTGTAATAAAGAAACCAGAGTTAAAATGCAACAAAATAACGCCATTTTTGTTTGAGGTTTAAATTTGCATTGGTGCAGTGAGAGTTTGTCCACTTTGACAGAAGCCTTTATCTATCAAATCAAACCTCTTTCATCAAACGCTCACAATAACGTTACTGATTTGATAGCAAGTTTTACTTTAATGTTTCGGCTTCTGATCTGCGTCAGGCCATTGTAACAAGGTTCGTTTTTTACTGCACATTCCATTTTACATCTAACCTGATGACAAACAGCAAAAAGTGATTAATTTAATAGCGATAATCCTAATTAAAATAGACTTCCATACTTGTCGTTTTTTCATCAAATTTAAAAACAGATTATCAATTTTCTTTCCTGCCAATCGCTTTAAAAAATATAAAAAAAAGGATTTCTATAATAACTTGTGTTTTCATTGTATTAAAACCATTTTTCACTACATTTTTCATGTTTTATTAATATAACAAATAATTAAGAGGAAGCCAGTGAAAATATAGCTGGATTATAATATTGTGTAATTTCATCAGTAAACGATTTTTAGGAAAACATCGTTGAAAAAATCAGAAAAGAAAAATAGGAAAGAAAACAACGTTGAGAAACAAGCTAAGACATTTGCTCAGTAAATGGCATGGATTTGGCTAGGAAAGGGGAAACTGAATTGAGAAACTGAATCTCTTCTAATAGCAATTCAAGAAAATACCATAAGAAATGATTATGTCAACGCGAAATTGATAATAAGCCAAAGAATATCAAGTGTAGGTTATATGGCGATAGAGATGAAAAAGTTAATCGCATTAGCGAATTGAGCAGACTGGCTCTCAGTTGGAGAGATGATCCACCAGGAATTGTACCAGAGACTAAAATTTGGTTATGTGAACAAATGATATATGCATAAACCAGAATGATACTAATAAACTGAGGCACAAATGTCCAATAAAATAAAGATATAATCAGAGCTAGAATATGAGACAGAATGTTCATTAACACGAAGTAAAGAACTCATCGTCAAGTGAATTCTGTCTTTTCCGGCCGGGAACAGAGTGAAAATAAAAGAAAGCGAAATCATAATCAAATAATTGGATTTTGCCAAAGATCTGAAAAGGCTGTCAAATACGAAGGTAACAGTGATAATGATTATAGGTGTAATGGTTATCGTCGCAGGAAATGGACACGGCGACACGAGTTCAACTCCTGGACGAGACTGATTGCATTTCACATAGCATTAATACCCTTGGGAAAGGTATGTATCCAATTATTCTCCCTCCAGCTATGGGTAAATAGTAGGGCAGACTAGGTTATTCAGCCTTGGTGAGGCAACTAGTCTAGGAGAAGAAAAACACTGAATTCAAACCTGTTAAACTCCGCTTAAAAAAATTGACCTTGTGTCATATCCTGCCCGAGCGGAGGGGTCGGTAAATATGGATAATGATTATGGGTTGTGAGTTCGAAACGTTTTCCCAAAGGTCTGGAAAAGAGACAAGAAAAACTATAGATCGGAGGAAAAATCGAGAACTTCCAAATCGAAGCATCGCAAAAATCAGCAATAATAATTAGACGAGTCCTGGAAACCTCGAGATCCTTGCTGTCACCGTCGAAAAACCACCAGTAGAAATTAGTGTAAAAACTTGCATAGAGTGAACAAGTAAATAGCTAGAATATTCTATGTAGTTTGATTTGGTTTGGTTTGATTTCATGGCATATCAACCAATATAGGTTAATTAATCCCAAATAGTTTCTTCATATATATCAAATATAGCATTATTGAAAACAGCCAGAATACTCAGAAGAGTCCTGGAGATTTGAGGAGACTTGCTGTCACTCAATCTCCAGTGAAATACCGTCAGCTTACGCTGATGTGAAAACTTTAATGAGTAAATAATAATAATAATAATAATAATAATAATAATAATAATAATAATAATAAGAAGAAGAAGAAGAAGAAGAAGAAGAAGAAGAAGAAGAAGAAGAAGAAGAAGAAGAAGACAAAGTGAATAAAGAAAACTTGCGGAAATGATATATAAGAAAAAGAATGACTGGGTTGGAAGAGCATCTACTTGAAATTGTGCATGAAACTGAAATTTTTCAATTCTAGCCAATGGTATATTCATAAACCAGAAGTAAAACATATTTTGACAGAAATAGATTTACAGATATGCAAAAGTATGGTAGATCGAGACAAGAAGAAGAAGAAGAAGAAGAAGAAGAAGAAGAAGAAGAAGAAGAAGAAGACTGATTAAGACAATGGTGAGATGTTTTACTTCTTGACCGGAGTGTTATGATGGTATTTCCCAGTGATATCTTTGGTCGGTGTTCGAAGTCAGGAAGAAATTCATTTTCTTGCACGCTGATTTTCTAAGCAACAAGGAAGGCTCTCTCCCCTTAAATGATTAGAAAAGTGTTACCTTCTTAACAGCCATTACTCCTATTTGACCTCGAGATAAGTTGCATAAATATACAACTGATAATGATATCCGAAAGACAGATCTATCGAATCAAAATAAGCAATATGCTAAGAGAGTAGACATCGAATGAGATTTGTTTTTCTTTTGGCTTTTAGAAAAAAAAGAAAAAAAAGAAGCCAAAAGAAAGCTGAAAACCACATTCTTCCGAAAACGCTCAACAGCCAATCAGAAAAAAAGATCTGGCAATATTCGTCGACGAAAGACTGCACCAGAAGAACTTAGCTGTGACGCAAACGACAGACTATCGGTTGTGAAGGAGATGATTGTTCTTTGGAAAAGAATGTTTAAGAGTTCCTGTCATGCAGTGCAAAAGCTTAGATAGAAAATAAAATACGACGAGAAAGAAAAAAAACATGTTTTCGTTGGAACTAACGTCAAACGACAAAGAAGCGACAGAAAATAAGATTAGTTTGTACGCACAGAAAACCTATCTTTCGGAAAACAGCAACCGTGTCAATAGGGTTTTCTAGATATGAACATGACGGTTTCATGCCTATGTGACTGGTGCATGCATGTAAAATCAACGATACCTGAAGGCATTTATGTAAATCGTAGTTTTAAAGTCAGAAACACTTGAAATTTTTACCCTGTCGGCTGGGGCCGTAGAATACACAGACTGCATCTCTGCTAAGGGGTAAAACCTACCCCAACAAGGGTCCTGGACATTAAAAAATCTGATGTTGAGGTTCCAGTGATGCTGGAGTTTTGGAGAATGTGGAGTACCCGTTTATTCCTATCACTGCCCGGTCAACTTTGACCCACTGTGGTAGCACCTGATAGGGTCCTATCTATGGGTCAAATAGAACTAAACTGTGTACTTATGCTAAACTGAATTGTTTGAAATATAACTTTTAAAAATTTAAACGCCATACTTGTGCTAAACCGAATTCTTAGAAATAGAACTGTGTATATGTTTTAAAATAGATTTGGCATTTAATAACCTATAATGGCTGATATGCCATGATACCAAACTATTGAAGTTTCGCCTGGTTGGTGAGGTTTAGAATACATTGAGTGTATTCCCTGTGGAGAGGTAGAACCACCACTAAAAAGGATTTGTCCTTTGTATAACAGAAACCATCAAATGGTGAAACTTGCTCTGCAAATCTGGGGTGTGGAGAACCCCTTCTCGAATTACCCATTCTAGGTCCACTCAGTCTCGAAGTGATAGAGTTTGTTAGGCTTTCATTTTGGGGTGAAGTAGACATCTTTGAACATTATTCTTCTTTGATAGGACTATACCTGAAAAAAAAAAAAACTTCAAGAATGCAACAAATCAACAGTTACAACAAATAAAAATTGCCCAGTCGGCTTGGGCAATAGAATACACCGATTGCATCTCTGCAGAGGGGTAAAACCCTTCCTCAACGAATGTCCTGATATGACACCAAACCATCTAAAAGTGAAGTTACAGTAATACAGAGCACCCTTTCATTGCCATCATTCCAAGGTCCACTCTGACCCGGAGTGGTAGCACCTGATAACGTCCAATCTAAGCATCAAATAGAACTAAACTGCGTACTTATGCTTAACTGAATTGTTCGAAATAGAATTGTTCTGGCATTTTAATTACGCACTTATACTAAACTAAATTGTTTGAAATGAAACAGTTTTGGCATCGAAATTATCCTTACGCTAAACTGAATTGTTTAAAATAGAACTATTTCGACATTTAACTGTGTAAACAAAAACTATACTTATAGTAAACTGAATTTTTTGCATTAGAACTGTTTGATTAAACTGAATAGCTTGAAATAGAAATGTTTTGACAATTAAACTGTATACTTAAGCTAAACTGAATCACTTGTAATAGAACTGTTTATTTGTATAAAAATGGATTACAAAGATTAAAATGCCATAGAACCCAAACAAACAAACTAAAAAAAGCACTCTTGTCGACCAAGATGTGTGAGTGCCCGAGAGTTTATTTAAATGATTTGTGTAATGGCATAATGATATTTGTGGGTTATTTAATGTCAAAGCCATTCTTACAAAAGAACATTAATGGTAACCCATATCTGGGGAGATATGGGGTTTCATGGCAATGAAGGGGTACTCCGCATTCCCCAAAGCTCATGCATTACTGGAACCTCGCCATCAAATTGTTTAGTAACATATCCAATACACTAGTTGGGGGTGTTTTACCCCTCTGCAGAAAAGCAGTCGATGTAATCAACAGCCCCAGCCGACTGTGCGATTCACTTAATGTTAATAACTAGTCGACTTGTAGAAATCAAGAGTTTTAAAATAAATGGATTAAATGAAATAGAAGGGGCAGTTACGTTCTGACGTTTGAAGTTTTAAATCTTTGGAGTTTTAAATCTTTGAAAAGAGAGACAGACAGACAGAGAGACAGACAGAGACAGAGACAGACAGAGGGGTGGGGGGAAATGAAGCAAAAAACTGGGTATTTTTTCGGTGAATTAGAGATATTTGAAAATTTAGTATAAGATGTTTTTGAAATTAATGAATATATATATATATATATGTTATTTAGCTTATACAAAAAATCATCCCATTGAAATTCAAATATATCAGTGAATTTTGCAATAGCAAGAACTATTACTTATACAAGGTTTCATAAATAATGTGTCGAAAATTCAGTTTCGACAAATTAAAATATAAATGAAAACGTTTATATAGAGAAACTTACTAAAGGAAATGATGATGTGAAAACTTCCAGGTAAACATTGTACAACCATCTACAGTGGGTGATAGCCCCTCCCCTCTCATCTTCTACAATGGCCGATCCTCCACCCTGTTTTGTTAAGATTACTAACACGAAAGTAATATCATCTTTTGTGCAGATTATATCCTTCACATACATAATCCGGGCTTTAAACCCGCTGAAATTCGTCGGACCATAGATGGAAATGACTAATCGCTCACTTCAACGATTCTGAACAAACTCATTGAAAATTTAAATCTAACTTATAAACTTCTAGAAACCCTCAGTCACCTCACTGATTATCCAATCAGAGGGAAGTTGATCACGGTGTCATCATCAGGACACCAAAAGTTTCTGCTGTTTAATTCTATTGAAATTATCTATACTGCCTCTCAATTAAGAGACGCTACTATTTTATTACTTAACACAAATTTTAGAAGAGTTAGTGTAAATTTCCGATACATTTTGATCAGTAGTTTTTTAGTAAAACTCAGGATTAGCAAACCTTGTCGAGTATCAGACTGACTTTTTGAACGAGCTGATAACATGAATGGTGTTACAACGAGTCGTATTCTTCGAACAACTCTACTCATGTTTCAAATTCTAAATTTTTTCTTTTACCAGCCGATCCTTTTTCCTTGCCAGAGAGTCTTGGTCTATGAAATTTATTGCTTGTCTTTTTAACACAGGCTTTTCGTGGCAAACACATATTTAACCCTCTTTTAACTAAAACATGCTTTTCCGTACACATTACACATTTTACTGTAAACATCACAAGGTTTGAACTTCTCAGCCACCAAGTCGAGAGTATTCTGTTTAATTTACTGCCAATTTGGATAGCCGGAAAACCAAACTTTTGCAAGATGAATATACTTTTTGATATAAACCAATATCAAACAATGCAGAGCTTACGTTTGTAAAAAAAAAAAATCTGAAAAATTATTTTTCAAAAATTCCTTTTATTTATTGAATAACCCTCGCATTTTTAAATCCAAGTCGGCTGGGGCTGTAAAATAAACCTACTGCTTCTCTGCAGAGGGGTAAGGCCCCTCACCTCCAACGTATATTCAGGATATGATATCAAACCACCTAATGGTGAGACTCCAGTCCTTTAGGGAATGTGCAGTACCCGTTTATTGCCATTACTTCCAAGTCCACTCTGATGTTTAATACCAATACCATTTAATCATTTTCTAAATTTGAAATAATTTAAAAGTGTGCAAAGCAAATGATTTCTGACCTTTTTAAAATTGTTTCCTGCAAACTATATTCAATATATATGTATAGACAAAATTTGGCATTAAATTAAAAGGTTAATATGCAATAAATTCCAACCAACCAGCCAAGCAATCGTCGTATTTTGAAGGAGATCTAATTGATTTGTAAATAAGATCATGATTAAGGTTTATCCTCAATCAATCTTAATTATTTTCGTCCAAACTGGTTTAGAGGGGTTAAATTGTGTAGATAGCTCAGAAAATCCATCTAAATCTGAATTACCTTAAATCTCGTCTGAAATGACCAAAGCAAAGGAAAGGATCTAAAATTCTTCATAGGACAGATGATCACAGTCAAAGATTTGAGTGAGAATTAAGACGATGAAGACAATATCACATTTGATGAAAAGAATACAAAACTGGACATTACGAGAGGTTGAATCCCCAGGGATTAGCATCGTACGCTTTCGATAAAGGTTTGTAATAATAAGCGACCATGAGCATGGCGTAAAAGGACTGACTTACAAAAGATAGACAGAAAGAAAAGACGAAAGAAAAAGGGAAAGAAAGGAAGGATGAAATAATGAATGAAAGAAAAGGAAGGAGAAATAAAGTAATGAATAGATGTATAAATATACAGAAAAAAAGAAAGAAAGAATGGTTGGAAGCTAAAAAAAGAAAGCGGTGGAAAATGAAAGGAAGCAGAGGAGAAAGAAAGAAAGACAGAAAGAAAACAGAAAGAAAAAAAGACGAAAGAAAAGAAGAAAGAAAAGAAAGATATAAAATAAAAGTACAAGAAGTAGGAAGTAAATAAATGTTTAAATAAATAAATACGGGAGAAGAAAAGAAAGAAATTAAGAAATAAATAAAGAAAGAAAGAAAGCAAGAGAAGGTGGAAAGCAAAAGAGAAAAATAAAGAGAAAAGAATGAACTAAATGAAACAAGAAACTAGAAAGACGAAAAAAGGATGAATAAAGTGACTGGAGGACTTGAAAGTGAGAGGACAGTTAAAACTATCCAAACTACTGCATTACTGAGATTGGCCAGAATACTGAGAAGAGTCCTGGATGCAGACTCCAGTGAAAGAATATCAGCTAACGCTGATGTAAAAAAAAAACACAAGGAGTGAATAATAATAATCATATATGAAACATGAAAGTGACAATTATACCAATCATGATTAGTGCTTTTAGTACAGTAACCAACGGATTATTAAAGAGATTCGAGGATTTGGAAATAAGAGGACAAGTGGTGACCACCCAAACAACTACATTATTGAGAACGGCCAGAATACTGAGAAGAGTCCTGGAGACTTGAAAAGACTTGCTGTCAATCAAATTCCAGTGAAAGAACATCAGGTAACACTGATATGAAAGACTCTTGGAGTCAATGATAATAATGTTATGATTAATAGTAAACGACTGTAGCAAACTAATGGAAACGAAATATGAAACTAGACACGACTGGGTTGCTAAGGTAATCTACGGGGAATTGGGAAGAAATTGATGTTTGACCATACTACATTAAGGCATTGGCACAAACCAGAATCCCTCCTGGAGACTGAGACGCATAAAATTCTTTGTAATTTTGCGATACAAATAGATCACCTAATCCCAGCTAGAAGATCAGAAATAGGGATAATTAATAAAAAAAAAAAAAAAATAATAAATAACACTTGCCGTATTGTGGATTTTACCGTCCCGGCGGATCACAGTGTGAAAATCAAAGAAAACAAAAAAAGGATACAAGTAACTGTGTTGTATAGTATACTACGCGTATACTAATATCCACGGGAACATAATCAACTGACAATGACGAACGAATACACTTCTTTATGTAAATCTCTCACACTTTATTTTCAAAAAGGTGATGTTTGTTGTGTGTTAGAAATGAGTGGAGACAAGGACGGGCTGCTATATTGACCAAAATTCTTCCTCGACCATAGCAGCACTTCTTTCGCATCTTGGCTTGGGTTGCTCAACCGGGGGTCACTAAGGTCCCAAAGCCCTATATCTGCAGCTGGTTCTCACTTCGGCATCCTGTCTCCAACAGACTCAAACCGCCCGGGCACCTGGTTATATTATTTTCTAATATCCACCTGCTTCCGTTGTTCTTCCGTTTATTTACTCAGGTACATCTCTTGATTGACGGTTCGGTCGAGGGTCAATACAAAACAAATGAACCTGGCCTGGGAACTAAGAAAGCTACGGAATATGAGGGTGGAGGTGAGACCAACTGTAATTAGCGCATTTAAAAGGAGGCTTTTAAAGGATGCAGGAAGAGTGGGAAACTGGAGAACAAGATGTGGCCATCCAAACTACAGCCTTATTGAGATCGGCTAAAATACTGAGAAGACTCCAGTGAATGACAATCAGCTAACGCTGGTGTGAAAAAATCGCAAGAAATAGCACCTGTCCTAGAAAATGACTCACATAAACTCCTATGGGACTTTAATATACAAACGGATCACCTAATCCCGGCCAGGAGACCAGACTTAATAATAATCAACAAAAAAAAAAAAAAGAGAACTTGTAAAATAGTCGACTTTGCTGTCCCGGCAGACCACAGAATAAAACTGAAAGAATGTGAAAAGAAGGATAAGTACCTCGACCTTGCTAGGGAACTGAAAAAACCGTGGAACATGCAGGTGACAATTATACCAATTGTAATTGGTGCGTTTGGAACAGAAACTTAGGGATTACTAAAGGGACTAGATGACTTGGAGGTTGGCGGACGAGTGGAGACCATCCAAACGACAGCATTGTTGAGAACGACCAGAATACTAAGAAGAGTCCTGGAGACTTGAGGAGACTTGCTGTCTCTCAGACTTCAGTGAAAAACCATCGGCTATCGCTGATGTTCTAGTTTTCTAGGTAGCGACCATAGTCGAGGGTGACCCGAAGGCTCCCTTTTCGATAGCTACTACACCAAGGTGTAGGGGAGGGCGCTACTCCATTCCCAGGATTGCTCCACTTTACCCTTGAACCGTACCTTATAATGCTGAGTGTTAAGCTAGGTGGTATCAAGTTCCATTTTTAAAGTCTTTGGTTTGACTCGACCTGGGATTGAACCCAGGTCTCCCGGGCCATAATACTACTAATAATAATGATGTGATTAATGGTAAGTGAATATAGCAAACTAGCGCGAAAGGAACATAAGACTAAACACGACTGGGTCGGAAAATTGATCCACGGTGAATTGTGCAAGAAATTGAAATTTGACATACTACCAAACCAGAATCCGTCCTGGGGAATGACACATCAAAAATTTTCTGGGACTTCGGGTTATAGACCCATGAGGCAAATTGGATTTCTATCGAGAACAGCAAAACAGAATGCCATAAGAACTATGTCGAGACAAAATCTGATAAAAGACCGAAGAATAGCAAGTGCTAGATATGTGATGATAGAGACGAAACAGTTAATTAGAAAATAAGGAAATTCAGCAAGCTGACTGGATGGGAAATGCATTCCACTGGGAATTCTTTCTTTCTTTCTTTCTTTCTTTCTTTCTTTCTTTCTTTCTTTTGTGGCTAATTAGTCTTCGTCGACTATTTAATGATTTGGTTTGGTTTCGTTTGGTTTTATGGTTATCAACCAACCATTGTATGTTATTTGATGCTGAATCCTGTTTCTACATATATATTAAATATATGTATGATGTGTAAACATATTTTGTCGATAACTTTACTAAAGGAGCCTGAGCTCTTTTTTGCGCGCAATTAAACGGTTTCAAGTATTGCTTATATAACAGTCACAATTTAATATCAGTCTTTTGTTTGCACAAGTACTTCGTTCTACATAACCCATAGACAGGACCCACTCAGGTGCTTCCTCTGCGTGTCAGATTGGACCTGCGAGCAATTGCAATGAAAAGGTACTCGGCATTCACCAAATCTCCAATACTGGAACCTTGACATCAGAAGTTTTAATATTAAATCCAAGACACTCTTTGGAAAAGGGCGTCTTACCTCTCAGCAGAGATTCAGTCGGTGTATTCTACAACCCCAGCAGACCGGGTTTTGTCGTTTAATGGAAAAGCTATCTTTGAAAAGAACTGCTGTAGTACCATTTAACCTACAGCTAAGGCAATGAACTGTTTCATAACATTACCAGGTGTCTTATTTCGGAACTTTAACCTTGCTCCCAGGTCCGCTCTGGCCCGGAGTGGGAGCAGATGATAGGCTTAAATAGAACTAACTCCGCACTTATGCTGAACTAAATTGTTTGAATTAGAATTGTTTTACTAAACTGAATCGCTTGAAATAGAAATGTTTCTGACTATTTAACTGTACTTAGATTTAAACTGCGTGCTTATGCTAAACTAAATTGTTTTTGAAATTTAAACTCTACTTAGACTAAATTGAATTGTTTAATATAGAACTTTACATTTACATTTAACTGTGTGTAAACAAAATCTGTACTTATACTAAACTGAATTAGCTGAATTAGAGCTGTGTGACTAAACTGAATAGCTTGAAATAGAAAGGTTTTCGACGATTAAATTGTGTTTAGATTTAAACTGCGTGCTTATGCTAAATTGAATTGTTTGAAATGAAACTGCTTTTGACATTGAAATTCTACTTACACTAAACTGATTTCTTTAATATCGAACTGTTTTTAAAACTCAACTGTGTGTAAACAAAATCTGTACTTATACTAAACTGAATTAGCTGGATTAGAACTGTTTGATTAAACTGAATAGCTTAAAATAAAAACGTTTTGTACAATTAAACTGTGTAATCATGCTAAACAGAATTGTTTGAAATAGAACTGATTATTTGCATAACAATTGATTTATCGTTAAATAACTTACAAAGGTTGATATGCCAAAAAACCCAACCAACCGACCAACTATTTCGAAATTGAGTATACTTGCGCAGCTGGAGTTTGAACTCAATTTCTATGATATGGTAGTGCAACGCGTTAGCTAAAACACTATGGAGACACCCTCATATTTGGAAATTTGACTATAATGACAAAGGGAATATCATAGGGAATTAAATAATGTATTAATTATTTCATTTTTTTGTTTGGTTAGGTCATAAATTGTTTAGGTGTCTCTAAGCTAAACTCTTTGAGTAGAAGTGTAAGTCAAATCGGAAAGGTCAAGCGCGTGCATCAGCCATCAGGATATGTTACAATTGTCATCTCTAGAGAGGAAGGACAAATGTAAATAAAATAGATTCACGTCTTGTAATGAGTTTGTTTGAGGTAAGATGAAAACATGGTAAAATTTGGAGACACGTGTGATGATCATGATGAGATGACGCAGTAACATAATATGACACCACTCTAATGAATAGAGTGGATTTTCGAATATATAAAAAAATTGGCAAATTTTGAAAGGCAGTCGGTTAGTCTGATGGAAAGTTGAGAAGTTAAGAGTCGGTTGTCATTTGAGTTGCGATCCATTGAGCCTTTCGGGGCAGTGACAGAAGGGTGACTCTCTGTAGCAGCTGACGTGACACTGTTCATAGACACTTACAAGCTCTCTCTCTCTTTCTTTCTTTCTTTCTCTCTCTCTCTCTCTCTCTCTCTCTCTCTCTCTCTCTCTCTATCTATCTATCTATCTTTTGCTTCGATGTCTGCATAATAAACGTCTTCATATCTGGAACGACTGAGTTGCCTTGGGTTTGAAGAAATGCAATATCTATTGGAGTTCGGGATGGTGCTATGGTGTTGCACTTATCATAAATGGTACCGTGGATTCATAGTATTACATTTGGCACTGGTGCGCGCCCTTACCAGGATAGTATAATATCTAGGGTCGGTGACAACGATAGTATCACACCCTGGATTTTGGATACAAACAGATCCTAAAATCCCAGCCAGAAGACCTGTCATTGTATTAATAAAACAAGAAAATAACTTGTCCTCTTGTGAACTTTGTTTTCCCGAGAACCATTGAGTTAAAATAAATAGACGAAACGATGCGTTTTGAACTAAAAGAGAAAGCGTGAACACGAGGGTGACGGTGATACCATTATTAGTAGTTGAACTTAGAACATTTCCCGAAGGCTTCCTGATGACTCGGGGAACTGGAAATCAGATGAAGAATCGAGACCTTGCCGATCAAAGCATTGATCAGATCAGCTTGAATACAGAGAAGAGTTCTGGAGACTTGAAGTGACTTGACCATACGACCAATTGGTATTTGCACGAACTAAGGATCATTTCTAGAGAATGGGACATATAAAATTCTCTGGGATTTTGAAATACAGATGGATTCCGGCCAGAAGGCAAGACCAAGTGATAATTAAAAAAAACAAAAAGAAAAAAAAAACACTTGCTTTTCTGTCCATTTTACCGTTTCGGCAGACTACTGACGGAAAATCAAGGGAAGCGAAATAATGAATAAATACCTGGACCTAACCAGAGAACCAAAAAGTGCCACACGAAGGTCAAGATAATACCAATTGTAGTTGGTGTGCTTTGAACGGTCTTCAAGAGCTTGGAGAAGAGACTGAAAGAATTGGAAATTAGTAGGAGGAACAAAAGCATCTAGACAACAGCATTGAAGAAGCTGGCTAGAAGACTGGGAAAACGCCTAGATCCTTAAGTGGCTTGCTGTAACTCAGACTCCATTGAATGACCACCAGCTAATTCTGGTGTAAAAAAAATCACTAATAATAATAATAATAATAATAATAGTCTCCTAATTATACTAATTAGTATCTATAGTCACTGAACCGATGCTGAGTTAGAGACAGTAAAACTGGTAATTGAGATAAACGCTGCAAAGGAGAATAATCTCATTATATATAAAACACAATGTGACTTTGCACATTGACTAATTCGGTTGGAAATAATAAGTCAGTTTCAGTTTGACTTCGTTAAAGATTTAAGGTGTTATATATTATTAGAAAAAAAAAACAAGCATATAGATTGACTACTGAATTAAATCTTACAAAATAGACTGGCACAAGTTTACAAATGTGAACCTCATATGTTGAGTTCACAACTTTACCAAGAATTACAGGTTCTGGTTAGGTAAGATAAGTTTTAATTAGAATTACGAACATCTCAAGTTTGTTAAAGCCTTATTTTTCCACTTTCTGTCGGGCTACTCTAACGCTCAACCCCCTTCAATATAATTAAATGAAATGGACATAAAAAAAAAGAACTGGTTATTATTCCTGCTATAAAGAATGGAGCCAGATTTTTCTTGTGTTTTGTAGGGGCATAAGCATTAATGGATTTTATTATAAATGCCAGATTTAAAAAAAAAAAAAGGTCTGAAAGAT
Source organism: Sepioteuthis lessoniana (assembly GCA_963585895.1). NCBI lineage: Eukaryota > Metazoa > Mollusca > Cephalopoda > Myopsida > Loliginidae > Sepioteuthis > Sepioteuthis lessoniana. Next base: position 41,354,324 of record OY757920.1, read on the forward strand.
ATCTGCTCACCCTGTTGACTTAAACTGTTGAAAACGCCTACTGCCCCTCTGCAGAGGGGAAAGGCACCCTTATCCAACAAAGAATGTCCTGATATGACATTAAACCACCTGATTACTCCCTGGTTCTCCCTGACTCATATTAGTTGAAACTATTGGGGGTCCCATCAATTTTCAAATAGAACTATTCAATCATTTACTATACTAGAAAACATTTAATTGAGGAGGTGTTCTCGTGGTGTAATGGTTAGAGCAATGGACTGCGGAATTGTAGTATGCGAGTTCGTACTCCAGTCGCGCTATTACGTTCACTTTCGGCCAAATACCCTTGGGAAAGGTACGAACGCCCTATGGGTTAAATAGCACTACTGTTCTTCTAGGAGAATAGCTTTGGCATTAAATAACCTACAAAGGTTGATATGCCATTAAAACAAAGAAACCCTCAAACCATTTAATTGAGTGCAAACAAATGATTAATATAGAAAAAGGATTGGAGTTAGATAGCAATACTTTTAAATCTTTAGATTTATTAGGGATAGCAATATTTGAAACAATTTAGCTGTGTGAAAACGAATGATTAATACAAAAAAAGAATCATTATTATTGGATAGCAGTACTTGAAACTGTGAGTAAAGAAATAAACTCTGGCTCGTTTTAAAATAGTGTTATCTGCAAATTATTCCCTTATTAAATAAATTTGAATAAAATTATTTGTCTTAGATAATCGTACTTGAAACTATCTAACTGTGAGCAAGCAAATGAAGTCTGACTCGTTTAAATATAATGTTACCAACAAACTATTTGCTCTGAAATCACACATACATATACATGTGTATGTATGGGTGTATTAACTGCCTTTGGCATTAGATAACCCACAACCAAACCGAACCAAAGCAAAGCAAACCAAAAATTGTATAGCAAGAAATGTGAAAGGACTAGAAGAAAACGTTTCATCAAGATAAAACTCCTAAACATAAAACAAAGGAAGAAGGCAATGTTTTAAGATATACATCTAAGTTTCGAGCATTTAACTTCTATCTGGGGAAATATCTCGAAAAAATTAACGAAATGTCTGAAGGAACTAGCTGAATCGAGACCACCCAAACAACGACATAGCTAAAAACAACGAGAATGAATGCTAATGAGCAAAGATTGTGACTCAATCTTTTATAAACAGTAACCTAGGTTTTTGTGGCTTCATTTAGTTTTTTTGGCATATCAACCAATGTGGACTATTTAATGCCAAATACTTCCTATACATACATATGAAATATATAATGAATATTTTTGAACGAACCTGAGCTCATTTTTTTTACAGTTAAATGATTTCATTTATTTCTATTTAAATAAAAACAGTTCTATTTCAAACTATTCAATTAAGCATGAGAATAGCTTAAATATCAACAGTTATATTTTTAAAAAAATCAGTTCATCATAAGTACATAGTTTAAATGTCAAACAGTTCTGTTTAGCCCAAAGATAGGATCCTTTCAGCTGTTACCACTCCGGGGCAGAGTGGATCTGGGATCGATGGCAGTGTAGGGGTACTCTGCGTTCCTCAAAGTTCCAGCAGCACTTGACCATCACCATCAGATTGTTTTGCGTCATATCCAGGAAACCCGTTGAGGAGTCTTACCCCTCTGCTGAGATGGAGTCGATGTATTCTATGGCCCCAGCAGACTGAGCCAGTGGTCTAGTTCGGATAAGTATCGGGAGTATTGACCAACATTTTTCTCTGGTATGCTCTGATGGTTGATGGGAGAAACTTAATTACCCTATCAGAAGTAGCAAAATGCTATGATCTACGTTGTCAACATTGGCAGAGTTTCGGCATCATATCATATAACTATATCGGTCTAATTCTTTTTGACTTTAAGCATAAAGCTACTTTTCCATGTGCTTTGTCAGATCATCGTATTTCTAGACAAATATCATTTCATAACAGGTATGTCATAACAGCTAACAGGGGAAAACTCGGTAAAAGGAAGCACTTTGGCAAAGCACTATATGCAAAATTAACTAGCAACATCGTCAAACTTGATTGAGTCTAATCATTACATCATATAACTGTATCAGTCTAATTGTTATAGAGTTTTTCTCTTTTTGTATCAATGTCTTTGTTAAGAAGTAGTAACAAAAACCTCTTACCAATTGACAAGAGCCAATGAGAGTTTGGAGATGCAGCAATATAAAATGTGGAAAATAGAATCCTAAAACCCTAAGTTCAAAGTTTTAGGATGAATTTTGCACCGCTGACCTAAAGTATAAAGTTATTTTGTCTGATCACCAAATTTCTTCTGTTCATTCGGTTGGGGGTGTTGAAAACACCGACGGTACGTGGTGTATTCAATAAGTTTCCAGACTTTTTTGTACATGCATTTAAAATTGTCGTAGACTATTGAAAATTCACTATGTATATCTTATGAGATGACAGACCAATTTTTATGATTTCACGTTTAAATGAACAGCTACAGTAGGAATTGGAATGTACCCTACTAAAGCCGGATTGTCACAGCTGGTGAATTTCAAAAATGCAATCTGGACGTGAGGGCACTTTAGAAGAACGATATTCAATAAAATTCTGTTTTGAAATAGGAAAAAATGCCACAGAAACCAATGGAATGCTTCAGACTGCTTTCAGACCATCTTGCATGAATCTAGCATCAGTTTTTGATTGGCATAAGAGATTTAAGGAAGGTAGGGAGTCTGTGAGGGATGATGAGAGGTGTGGGAGGAGCAAGGGAGTGAATATATCTGAGTTCATTGGCCAAAGGGTTAGGCTTAGGGCTAGACTTACTATGTTGAGGTTTTAAGGGAGTTCAGGAAGAGATTCCGTCGGAAGAGGCCAGCACTTTTCAAATCGGATCAGTGGCATTTCCACCAGGAAAATGCACCAGTCCACAACTCCGGCCTTGTCACAGACTATTTGGTCAAGATGGGCATCAAGACAGTTCCTAACCCTCCCTATAGTCAAGGTCTTGCTCCCTGTGATTTTGGTTATTCCCTAAGCTCAGAAGCTGTCGTTATGAGACAATTGAGGAGATGAAAGAGGCTGTGACGAAGGTCATTGACACGCTCACAAAAGAGGACTCCCATGGGGCCTTCCAGAAGTGCATTGCAGTCTAAGGATATTACTTCGAAGGGGACTAGAGTTCCATGTGTGTACTATCAATAAAAGTGACGATACGAAAAAAGTCTGGAAAATTATTTTATGATCCTCGTATATCTGCAGAAGAGTAAGACCCCCTCAACGAGTGTTCTGGATATTATACAAAAAAAAGAAAAAACAATTTGAAGATAAGGTTCCTATTTTGGAGCTCTTGGGAACGTAGATTACTCTTCATGGCAATTGCTCTCATGCTCACTCTGTCCTGGAGTGGTAATACCTGATAGGGTCCTATTTAAATGTCAAGCAGAAGTGGTTGACAATGGGTGTCCTGGATATGTCTCTAAACAATCTGATTGTGAGGCTCCAGTAATTCTGTAGCTTTGAGGAACGCTGTGTACCCTTTTGTTGCTATCGTTCCCAGGTAAACTCTTGCCCGGAGTAGTAGCGCCTGATAAGGGTCCAATCTATGTGTCAAGTAGAAGTGGTTGATATTTAAATCGTGTGAAAACAAATTATTAATAGTAAATAGAAATTATTGAAACCATTTAACAGAGGGCAAAAAATTAGCTCAGACTCTTTTAAATCATATCTATTAAATGTGTTTAAAAATCATTTATATCTAACACATACACACACACACACACACACATATATATATATATATATATATCCTCATCATGTCAAGCCGCTAACACAGATATCTCTGACCCTCTCTCGCCACTTTTTCCTATCGTTCATCGCCTCTGGCAGGTCTTCAGGGCTACATCCCGTATCCTCACATAGCTGCTGTATGTATGTTCTAACTGGTCGTCCTGCTTTTGCTCGGCCATATGTGGGGGTCCATAGGAGTACACAACTTATGAGCTCATCTCTGCTTCTTCAGCGGTGTCCTGCGTGCCTGGTTCTTCTAACTTTGATAGTTTTCGTGATGGGAGACTGGTGGCCGAATAGTTGCTGCATTGTGGGATGTTGCCGCAAGGATTTACGGGTTCATTTGCCATAAAAAAACTAACCAACTAAAAAACACATTTCTTGACAAAATCATTCCCTTCACATGTACGTCACAAGAGCTGACTGGGAAAAATTGGGTAAAAAAGCATTTTAACGAATTACTATGCTTAAATAGCTAGCTTATCTGCCTAACATGTTAAAATGGTATAACCACCATTGTTGATCCTGACAGTGGGTAATGAATATATAGACATAAGATCAATAGTAGCATGAATTGACTAAGATTCATTGAATTTATTACTTTAATACATAAGTTTCTGATCTTGCCCAAGAAATGTAATATCTTTGTTTTGAAAGACTTTTGGCTAGTTTCGCTTTCATCTCATTGTTGTTACTTTATATGAATCATTATTTTTATTTATATCAGCCGAAATTTTTTCTTTTATATTCTTTTTCTGTCCTCTCAGTTGGCAAGACTTTTAATATGCCTTGCAGAATAGTAAGACCTCTTCCTCCAAAAAAGTGTCCTGAGAAAGATATTAAATATCTGATGATGAGGTTCCATTTCTGGATATCTGGAGGGCGAGCTGTACTCGTTTATCGCTATTACTCCCAGGTCAACATAAAAATATTTCAATCAGGTGCTACCCCTCCGAGTCAGATTGGAGCTGGGAGTATTAGCAATGAAGAGATATTCACATTCCCCAAATCTCAAAGGGTAGAGCTTTGCCGTCAGATTGTTTAATCTCATGTCCAGGACACTCATTGGAGACTTCTAACTCCTCTGCAGAGATGCAGTCGGTGTATTCTACGGCCGCACCCGATTGGGCTATGCCTTTTAGGGTTTCATATATGGGTCAAATAGAATTCTTAAAAAAGTTCTTAGTATTTGATAGGGTTGTGTGAAAAAAAAAACTCTTAAGAAAGAACTGCACAAAAAAAACAAAAAAACAAAACATGAATGAGTGCGGTTTTCTCACCTTTGTACATAAAATAATGTTAGACTGATTAACTGTTTTTGGTTATCTAATGCCAAATATTGTTTTTGTTTATATATATATATATATATATATATATATATATATATATAGTTTGCTTTGGTAATAGCGTATAACAACCATTGTGAGTAATTTAATGCAAAATATTCTATAGATAAGTTTTGGTTTGATTAGGACTTTGTTTTAATAGCCTATCAACCCTTGTAGGTTATTTAATGAGAAATCTTACTTTTCGTTTTATTTCTGATTTATACACAAATAGTTTAGAAGTGAATATTTTTGTTATTGAATTAATTGTTATAGCATGACACAAAGTTATAGAATCCTTTACACATGGCCTTACATATGCGCATCTTATATTTATATATAAATATCAATGTGAGGTTTGTGTTGTGTCAGTTTAAATATCCGTACTTTCTATGTATGCAGATCTACTTTGAGTTTTGGCTTTATTGAGTTTTGTTGGGTCTGGGCTTTACTGTGTCTTGTGGTGTACATAGTTTTTTTTCCGATTTTAAAAGCTCTAATTGTGATAAGTTTAGGTTGTATGTTCCTATTGTTGTTGACAAATATGTTTGCATCAAATATTTGATATCTGAAATATTTGATAGCTGTTTGATTTTAAGAATTAAAGTTTGATATTCTAAGAAATATAAAGCTTCAATCTCGACAGTTTTTGATCATTCATCACATAAACAATTCAGAAAATGTATTTGGATAAATGCCAAAAGTATTATTAAATGCTAACATCTTCCTTTACCATTCTTCAAGAAGATGCTTTTGCTCGTATTTGCCATAAAATTATTTCAAAGATCGATATAAAAAAGGATAAAATTGTCACCCTCCGTACTATGCAGAGCTCTCAAAGGAAAAGGAAACTAAGAAACGATGATAACATGTTTACTTTATTCTCTTGTTGAGAGACGAAGTTCGCTGGTTAAAAAAATAACCACAATTTCTACTGCTTCTTTCAAGATGTTTATGAAATTGGCAAAAGCTAATAGTCACCTCTCACCCGAAGGCAAGTATTGAACAGACGACGGACGTCAAAACAATCTAATATCTTCACGAAGATGTTCTTTGGAGAGATAATATAATTTTATTGTTAACTGTCAGCTAATTCTTCTTGCTCCTTCGATGCCTTTGCTACGTGTTTATGTTGAAAGCCAAATATCAATATTGTTTATTAAATTGGGTTTCTTACGTACAACGGAAGGTGATTGAGAAAAGCAGACTTAGTTCTATTCTTATTTTTCAAATGAAAAAGTTTAGATAAGGAATTTAGAGTTTGAGAATCATATTTATTGATAATCGCTGATATACTCAGAATAGTGTCCTTAACTTTGTTGTTGTTGTTATAGTTATTTTCATATTGTTCCCGCTTTCGTAACTTCCGGTTGTACAAAACTATTTGTAAAAGCCGGTTGTTTTCTGAGAATTTCAAACAGAACTCATTAAAATGAAATTATGTAAGAAGATTATTCTCCGTCAGCCGTCCATGCTTTTAAAGGGTTTTGAATCAACTGTAATTGTAAATAAAAAAACAAGGTCTAGGTTTAGATTTTTTTGTTGATGGTACATCAACTTTTGTGGGTTTTTTCAAGTTATATAATTCCTTGTCGAAAAAAGCATTGATACTGTTTATAATGGGGTTCATGCCCATATCCAATCAACTCCCGCGCTGTTTGACCATCATGTTGAAGTTTTTGACATTTCAGAGAGAGAGAGAGAGAGAGAGAGAGAGCCCGAAAAGGTCCGAATAAGTGGTGTAAGAAAAGAGAGACGGTCTTTACTGCTCTCGAAGCAAGGCCTTTTGACTGACCTCCTCAATATGGTGTATAACAAGACCGTTTTACCTGTTTGCAGAGTGAAGCTGTATTCAGAGAATCCAGCGAGACAGAGACAGAAGGTGGGAGAGAGAGTTGGAGTGAACATACTAAGAAGAGATTCTAGAGAGTGTCGGTCAGCCATCACCGCTGAAATTGAGGCCTTGTACCTAACTAGATACTTGATTTACTACAATATCGTTAATAATCGTGTTGCGTATTTCAGTATCACTTGGCTAGGCTTGGGTTAAATCGCTGTATTCAATAAATTATATAAACAATAAGTGTTTTTACATTTCTAACCCGTGTTGACTTAATTATGTGTGAGTGATTTTTTGTGTTGGAGAATTATTTTGATGCAATCACTTGTCGACCTTTTAATCACAGAAGGGGAATTATCAAATCATCTTCTAACTTTCTGTGATTAAAACACAGCGTAGACAGAGGGGCGATTTCGCGAACAACACTGATGCAGTCAAACCAAAAGGAAATCTACCGAACAATATCATAATTGTAGTGGCCCCTCATCAAAGTGTTGTAATGACTGGTTTCCGTGACCAGGTTCGACTCCAGTTGTTTGGATCATAATAGTTCTCGTGTATAATGCTCACTTCGAAATTTAGAGCTGAAAATACTGAAAAATAGTCCGGCTTATGCAAGAATAATTACGGTACTATTTTATTAACTAAAGTACCGACTTACGTCGGATAAGATTTCAACATTAAGATCAAAGCTGTTTTTAATGGCAGGCAGTTTACAGACGGACACGACAGGAAGAACGTGGGGATACCAAAAAATTCCTTCAATATTTGTATTCTTTAAACAATGAGTGGTGTAGCGGAATTTCAAAGAACGTCGGTGTAGACAAAGACTTGATGACGACCAGTTCATGTCAATAAAACAAGAAAAAAAAAGCATGACTCTTGGTTACAGAAAAATGCCGTTTTATTATCCATATTGCAACTTTTTTTCTGGAAAAAATAGGAAGAAGTGAATGTTATTCTCAAGTCAATGAAAAAAAGATATATAGCTTGACCTAACGTATACCACTCCCACGGTGTGGAGGTTGTGTGTCTTGCACTGACATTTAAATCGTTCCTTGTTACTCTGCAGGTCAATAAAAGTCTGACCCTTTTCAATAATCCCCAAACTCTTGTATGTAACCGTCCCTCGCACCTACAGAGAGAGTTCTCATTACTTATCTTATTTTGTCGTTCAATACTATCAATAACAATTTGCTGTAATTTAGATTGTCACTGATAAGGTTTAATTGCTTGAGATTCTTCTTTATGAGAAACCTTCCCTTCTAAACGAGGAAGAATATTTACTACATTTAAACCGAACCTCAGTACTATAAATTTGAAGTCTACATCAAATCATGGATGCATATAATTGTCAGTGTGCTAGGTTAACAGACCATAGCGAAATTAGTTCTCATCGGGAGCACCAGAATTCAGACCTTCTACCAGACGAGGCTAAGTTTATGTGTGCAATCTTATAACCGTTCCACTCCTTTCATCGGATGGAGACAGATATATTCGACATTGTAGCTGGTGTGCTGCAAGGAGACACATTAACCCCATAACTGTTCATTATCTACCTAGACTATGTGCTTAGAACATCTATAGATTTAATGAAAGAAAACAGTTTCAAGCAGGCAAAGGGAAGAAACAAAACTATTACGGACACGGATGACACCGATGACATAGTGATCTTAGCAAATACACCCGCCCCAGCCGAATTCCTGCTACTAAGACTAGAACGATCAGCAGGTGGCAGAGGTCTCTATGTCAACGCAAACAAGACAGAATACACGAGCTTTAATCAAAGAGGTGACATCTCCACACTAAAGTGTGATCCTTGAAACCTAGTGGACAAGTTTATCTACCACGACCGCAGCGTCTTATCAACCGAGACAGACATTAACACGCGACTAGCAAAGGCATGGACAGCTAACGATAGTCTACCCATCATATGGAAGTCAGACCTAACCGTGGGTAGAAATATCTAAAAAATTAATGATAGCATTGAATTGATATTTCCTGACAACACATATATTTTTTAATGTTTATAATATCTATTATTTAAAATTTAATTTTTTTCCTATATTTACAATACATAATAGTTTCAACGGAAATATGAATTCATATTTTATCTATAATTTTAAATGAGTCGCAAGGCACCATTTAATTTTGTCCGTTTTTTTTTTTTAATTTCAGTAGTATTGAAATTAGGATAACGTTTATTTTGTTTTTATTTTTTATAGGAATTTATCAACATTGTATCCAATAATTATTGTTATGATATTTCCAACGTAAATTTTTTTTTTAATTTAAAAAATTAGGACATTTTTTTTTCAAATACTATTCTTGCCTAAAGCACACCCAAATAATTTTTTCATTTAACATATGAAGAGAATCATCAGAGACCTGAAATAAATTTTCATGCCACCAAGGAATTGACTTAATTGAAAGCTAATACAAATATGTCATAATTTCTGAGGTGACGTATATCGTCGAAATGGCTGATCGGTTAGATACCAAGTCTAGCGTTAAGTTAGGCGGGTTTCGATCCCAGCTTGAAGCGTCCTGCATTACTAGCCACACTGATGTGTTGTGATACAACGAAACAGTCCGTCTGTATATGATAACATATATATAAGTAAAGTTGACGACCTTAGTCGAGGCCGACCCGAAGGCTCCCTTTTCAAGGTGAAGGGGATGGAGCAACTCCTTTCCCTGGATTGCTCCACTTTACCCTTGATACATACCTTATATCGCTGAGTGTTAAAAAAGGAGGTATCAAGTACCATTTTTTAAGGTCTCTGGTATGACGCGAATTAGGATTGAACCCAGGTCTCCTGGACAATTGGCGAACACTCTACACCAATCACCCGATTTTTTATATATATATATATATATATATATCCAACACCACCTAAATTAGCATGAGGCTAGGTCAATTTTTAAGAGGAGTTTAACAGGTCTAAATTCAGAAGTTTCAGTTTTCCTCGACTGGTTGTCATAAAGAGTCAAGCTGGAGTTATTGATTACCAGTTACAGGAGGGTCAATAACAGAATTCTTATAAATCTCGAGTCTATTAGCTCAATGTTAAATGCAAACAGCTTTGCCCAGTTTAGAACTCAGGCCGCTCTGCCCATTTCCATTGTGTGTGTGAGTGTTTGAGTGCCCGCGCGTACATGTTTTAAAATAATATTATGACCAATAAGAAAGCACTGACTTTATGAAAAAGGCAATATGAGACAGATATAGGATATATAAAATTACACAATGTTTTTCTACTATTCCAGTTTCATGAATATAATTTCTCAATACGTGACAAAATAGAACAAATGATGGAAGTAATATAATCTAGGTACTTCTTCAGTTACACAATTTTGCAAACTATCTGATGACTGATATTCATAAAACTCAAGTCCATAGAAAAATGTACATATCTAAAATAAAGCGTAACTGCCTATTATATAAAAGCTATTTCTATATCATCAAACACACACACACACACATATATATATATATATATTTGTGTGTGTGTCTGTGTGTGTGTTAGATGATATGAAATCATATCATCCAACAAACACACACACACACACACACACACACACACACATATATATATATATATATATATATATGGTGGGGAAGCAAAAAATGGAATAATTTTTAGTCTGATTAGTCTAATTTTTTTTTAAATGCGATAAATATAAATTTTCACGATTAGTTCTATTATTCAAGCATTTTTTTAATTAACATTCAGCCTACTATGAGTGAGCAAGAAAAGAAACGATAAAGAATCTAGAATTTGCTTAACGCCGAAGCCAAGGCGATATTTGTCTCCCGCATACAAAGCAAAGAAAAAAAATCACAGAAAAAAAGATTTTTAAAGAAAAGGAGAAGTTAAGGATTAAATAAAAAACGAAAAGAAGACTTTTTAACTGCGCTTGCTACGACGATTAAGAACGACCTCACAAAATCAATAAGAAAGCTTGCAAATGAATCGAAAATTCACGATAAAACTATGAGAATAGCAAATAAAAAACAAGGTTTAAGCCCACCCCTTAACCCCTTGATTATACTATATGGGGCGTTTTAGAAAGCAGCAAATACAACATCCAATCAAAATATTGGTCTACTTAAGACTGCTATTGAGCATGAATGGAATAAAATGTCCGAAGAATTTATTTTGAAGGCATGCAAATTGTTTCGAAGGCAAGTTGATACAATAATTGAAAAAATGGTGGACATATTGAGTGAATTTACTGTTTTGTGTTTATCTGTCGTTCATTTTTTAATATCATTTATTATATTTTATATTAATGTTAATGATTTTATATTCATAATATATGATATTTATAATAGAGTCGTTTGCAATCATAAAAATAAGGCAGATTAATAACTAATAACTCCGAGTTTTGCGTCTTCAATCGTCAGGGGAACATACTTATATCATCATCATCATCATCATCATCATCATCATCAGGTTATGCTAATGATACGGAATATCTTGACACATGCCATCCGTTCCAATCGGCTATAGGTTTTGGCGGGTCCTGGGATCCAGCATCCACACAGAGTTTATCCATGTAAAATGTTGCTGGTTTCTCAACACTAGTGTGTTCATATGTAGTAGTCCACAGGATGCCGTCTCTCCTCCAGCATGTCTTGTTCGTCTTACTTTAATGGTTTGTGATATATGGAAATTCGGTGCTCGTACTGCTGATTTTTTTGTGGGATGCTGCTTCTAGGATTTGTTCAAAGCAGCACACAGCATCCTAGTATAGTTTTCATCTAGCCTTTTCTGAAAATGTTCAGTTTGAGTCCAGGTGGAGCAACTATACAGTAGTACTAGATGGGTAAGCCATATTTTATCTTAATAGAGAGATTATATATCCAATTAAATGAATGAATAGCTATATATATATATATATATAAATACATATATACATATGTGTGTGTGTGTGTGTGTGTGTGTGTGTGTGTGTGTGTGTAATGTTGAAAAATGTTGTGCGACAAAATAGCAGAAATATAACGAGGCAATTATGATATGCACATGTATTAACTTTTTAAACATTCTAAGATTTCACTCGTTCACAAGCGAATAATTCTCTGATGAAACTTGCAATCAATGAAACTTTACCTCAAGTAAATATGTATTGCACTAAACGTACACACACACACACACACACACACACACATATATATATATATATATATATATATATATATATATATTTGTGTGCGTATAGTTAGCAACCCTTTCACCCTGAGCAGGACGTGACAGAAGGTCAGGTTTTAAGCAGAGTTTAACAGATTTAAATTCAGTTTTCCCTTCTCTCAGAATGGTTGCCATAACAAGATTAAAGAGCCCAGTCCAAACTGCTTTACTATTTACTTAATAGCTGGAAGGAGAATAGTTGGATGTTTACCTTTCGCAATAGTATTAACGCCAAGTGAAATGCAAACAGTCTCGTCAAAGTTTTGAACTCGGGTCACCATGTCTATTTCTTAGTATGATAACCATTCCACCACCACTCTCTCTCTCTCTCTATATATATATATATATATTTTTCTCTCTCTCTCTGTTTTCTCTTTTTATCTTTCTATGCCTCTCTCTCTCTCTCTCTATATATATATATATATATGTGTGTGTGTGTGTGTGTGTGCGTGTGTGTTTCTCAGAAGACATTTCTTGTGAGAGGTAAGCGGTCATAATTTTGTTTTATGTCGTTAGAACTGTTTGATCAAATATTGGTCAAGTTTTGATCTGACTTTATGTTGATCAACTAAGGAGTCACGAGATGGAAATGATAATACTTAAAGAGATAGAAAATGCTTGATGCAAACACATATAAATGGACTGTCATAATTACTAAAGAAAATAGATAGATAGATAGATAGATAGATAGATAGGAAGAGAATGGAATAGTTAGATAAATTGATGGACGTATAGGTAGATGCAAAAATAATAAGATAGATAGATAGATAGACAGATAGATATGAACAGAATAGGATACTTTGTGCGTTTGCGTTTAGTTGGAGAGGTAAAGATTTTCTTAAGATGAAAGAGAAAGGATATTGCTAATTTGAAAAAAAAATCCAACTTTGAAGCAAATAGATAACGTATACATATACAAAATACGTGTTCATGTATACAGTCTTGTTTACAAATGGCTAACCAAAGTTTCAGTGGAAGTTAAACCCTAAATGGCTTACTCAATGAAACAAAAATGATGGAAAATATTCTTTATTTATTGGTCCAGCGATCTGGGGAGATGCGTAAAATATTCGACGAAACGCTTTGGTAAGTTGACAGATGAACATATTCATGAATCTGCTTAAATTCTTCGAACTACTGGGAAAACAACACGTATAGAGAAATACATTTTGCTTCGCTGAATCTGACACGGAGATAAATTAGCATGGGAAACACAGTGTCAATTTTACAAGATATTTACTAATCTGGAGAAAATATATTGTTATTAGGCACGAGCAACAAAAAAAAAAACGCGGTCTTTTTTTCGCGGGAATCCCAATAAATATATTTAAAACTTAAATTAAAACTATCCTAATTGATTATTTTTTTAAAAATTGCTAGAACGAAACAAAACCAAATTTCTGACTAAAAAGAAAAATACATATAATTTAAACTATCGCTATTGATCCATTTCTGGGTTTTGTTTAAATTTCTGAGGCAATCTATGTGGGTGTCTCATTGGGTGCCCCTTTCATATGGCCTTGTGCCACATCTAAACAAGAAGCTGAGTAAATTTCCAATCTAGGTGGGTGTCCTCATGGTGCAATGGTTAAATCGATCGACTTCAGAATCGTAGTAAGCGAGTTCGAATTCCAGTCGCGCTATTACGTTCACTTTCGGGTAAATACCCTTGGGAAAGGTATGAACCCCGTTATCCTCTCAGCTATGGGTTAAATAGTTTCATTACTGTTCTTCTAGGAAAATGGCTTCGGCATTAAAAAACCTACAAAGAGTTGATATACCATTAAACAAAGAAATCAAACCTGAGGCAATCTATTGGTTATGACTCTCTGTTTAGTAAGGTGTTCGATAAGATAATAATTATCTACGGTTTTTGAATCTTGTTTTTCAGTTTAATTAAATAAATCTATAGTTTTGTAAACAACGAAAGGAAAGTAATTCTAACAGAAATAAATTGATAGATAAATAGATAAATAAATAAATAAAAGTTTGAATACAAGCTCAAAGAAATAAATCAGGACAATTGTTTAGCAGCCGAAGAAAAAAATTCACGCATTTAATTAATAAAAAAAGTATTCTCACAAATGGTATATTTATAACGATTATAGACATCCATACCAAAAATACTGTCTCGCCGCACAATCAGTGAATGAATGAATGAATAAGGAAAGTATGATATTTTTGCCATATCAATTATAATTATTTTTTAGAGCTTTTCATTAAGTCCGTGGCTGTAAATTTAATGTATTATTTTTAGCTTCATAAACATTACTAAAAATCATGTTTGGAGAATATGAGTTCACTTTTTCTGGCCCTTAAGAGGAGTGTTTGTAACATTTACGGCTCAAATAGATTTGTTTAAAGAAATATTCGAATTCGATAAAACCGGGCGTAAAAATAAAAAATAAAAAAAAACTCGAAAGAAAAAAACTACAAAAAATTGTCAACACGAAGGTACAATTAACATGATTCCCTGACCTGTTGGTATAAAGTAACCCAAGATGATTGACGTGCCACGAAATCAAACAATAAATCAATCAATGTTTCTACACCGTATCTCTAAAAATTAAGCTAACGGAAAAAATACTGATCATAATAATATTGCACCGTTTTTAAAGTCCAAAAACAGTTATAACTTCTTAAGAGTAAGTTAGTAATATTCTCAGAAAAAAAGATCACAACGTTTTTCTCGACGGAATTATCTTTAAAACATGCGAAATTTATTCCTTAACATTTTCCTTATTTAAAAAATTGCCTATACCTGCTAAATAAGTCGATCCCAAGGATACAGTTAGCTACTCTAACGTTAGTCTTCACAGTCAGTGCATCCGGCGCGTGATATAGCATTAATATAATTTTTAATTTTGTATTACTGTTTTATTATTCCACGTTAACCTCGGTTTTAATTTGTAAAATAGGTTCACTATTCACCAGTTGAAGTTGGAAGTGTTTCTGGCAGTCTGCTGAAGTTACGGTAAACGGTCTATATCGATTGTTTGGTTTGGTTTTCTGGTATATCTACCATTGTAGGTCATCTAATGTCAAATCCATTTATATATATATATATATATATATATATATATATATATATACATGGTTCTACTTCAAGCAATTCACTTTAGAATAAGAACATAGTTTGAATGTCAAAAACTGTTCTATTTCCAACAATTCCGTTTAACCTAAGTATACAGTTTAAATGTCAAAACATTTCTATTTTGAACAATTCAGTTTAGCATAAGTACACAGTTTAAGATGTCAAAAATAGTTCTATTTCAAACAATTCAGTTCAGCATAAGTACAATTTTTTTTGTTAACGCACAGTTAAATATGTCAAAACAGTTCTATTTCAAACAATTCAGTTTAACGTAAGTACACAGTTTAAATGTCAAAAACAGTTCTATCTTAAACAATGTAGTTTAACATAAGTACAATTTTTTTGGCTTTATACACAGTTAAATATCAAAACAGTACGATTTCAAACATTCCAGTTTAATATATGTACACAGTTGAAATATCAAAAACAGTTTAATTCAAACAATTCAGTTTAGCATAAGTACAGTTTTTTTTTTACATACAATTAAATGTCAAAGCAGTTCTATTTCAAACAATTCAGTTTAGCATAAGAACACAGTTTAGTTCTATTTAACCCATATATA
>OY757920.1:41372596-41375096 GCA_963585895.1 Sepioteuthis lessoniana
TATATATATATATATATATATATATATATATATATATATATAGTATTCTTGGTCCTGTTAAACCGGAGTTGGGAGTAATTCCACCAGGACAAGAAATTATTCATGAATGAATATTTAAAATTTTCCTGGTAAAGAGCTCAATGTACCTATAACACAGAGCAATAGATTCTTTAAGAGGTGCCCGTGGTGTAATTGTTATCGTCGTAGGAAATGAACACGGCGATACGAGTTCAAATCCTAGACGAGACTGATTGCATTTCACATAGCACTAATATCCTTGGGAAAGGTATGAATCCAATTGTTCTCCCTCCAGCTATGGGTAAATAATAGGACAGACTATGTTCTTCAGCCTTGGTTAGGCAACTAGTCTCGGAGAAGGAAATCTCTGAATTAAAACCTGTTAAACTCTGCTTAAAAATTGACCTTGTGTCATATCCTGCCCGAGCGAAGGGGTTGGTAAATAGGATAAATTCTTTAAGAAAAAACAACGAAACCGGTCACATAGGATTATAAATTTATTTCTATCCTGTTACGCATTTTTGAAATTTCCAAAAACACGAAAAAAAATTAACAGGACTTCTTCAGATCTTTTTTATCCAAAAGAAAAATGAACAGGACTTCTTCAGATCTTTTTTATGCAAAAGATCTGAAGAAGTCCTGTTAATTTTTTTTTCGTGTTTTTGGAAATTTCAAAAATGCGTAACAGGATAGAAATAAATTTATAATCCCATGTGACCGGTTTCGTTGTTTTTTCTTAAAGAAAGTATATATATATATATATATATATATATATATATATATATATATATATATACTCTGATGAGTTGTGGACGACAATATACGAGGATCTTTAAATGAGTATCCAGCCTTTTTTTCGTATGGGCACTTTTATTGATAGTACACACATGAAACTCTACTCCCCTTCGAAGTAATCTCCCCCGGCTGCAATTCACTTGTTCTACTTTTCCAACAACTTCTGGAAGGCCCCATCGAAGTCCTCGTGTGTAAGCGTGTCAATGACCTTCGTCACAGCCTCTTTCATCTCCTCAATTGTCTCATAACGACAGCCTCTGAGGTTAGGGAATAAGCAAAAATCACAGGGAGCAAGGTCTGGACTATAGGGAGGGTGATGAACTGTCTTGATGCCCATCTTGGTCAAAAAGTCTGTGACAAGGATGGAGTTGTGGACTGGTGTATTGTTCTTCTGGAAATGTCACTGACCCGATTTGAAGTATGCTGGCCTCTTACGACGGAATCTCTTCCTAAACTCTCTTAAAACCTCAACATCGTAACCCTAACCCTAACCCTTTGGCCAATCAACTCTGGTGTATTGACTTCTTTACTCCTCGCACACCTTGCATTATCCCTCACAGGCTCCCTGCCTTCCTGTGATGCGAAGCTCTTCGTATGGGTTGAGCCCTAAATAGCTGTCAAGCGTATATATTTTAAACAAAATAAAAATGATATATGTGCATTAAAATCCTATCTTTGCAACTGTGTTTGCCCGTGGCTGTGCGGTAGAATATCCGACTGCCGTCCCATCGACTAGGTTTCAATCCCATCTTCATGCACCTCGTCATACCGATTAGTCGTGATACAAGAAAACAGGGTGTCTGTGGATATATAAAGTAATTTTTAAAGCTTTTTGCTTACATGTGGCACTTGGTCGCATGAATGGGGACTCAATGAGACCCGAACTCACTTGTGAGTCTAACTTGATAACCATTACACCACCTGAGGAACCCATTTATATATATATATATATATATATATGTATATATATATATTATTATTATTATTCGGTCCAAATAAACCGGAGTTGGGAGTAATTCCATCAGGACAAAAAAATCTTTCAACAGTGAACATTTAAATTTCCGATATGTTCTTAAGTTGGAATTTTCCAAAGAGAGCTCAACTAATTAGGAGCCATATGAATTATTTTATCCGTAAGATCTGAAGAAGTCATGTTAGTTTTTTTTTGGGGGGGGGGTTGATGTATATCAAAACCCATAACAGGATGGAAATAAATTTATGATACTAATGTGTACGGTTTTTGTTTTTTCTGAAATATATATATGTATATATATATATATATATATATATATATATATTCGGAGTTTCCTACTTCTTGTTTTCCATGCTGCATTCCAGATAGGTTATCAGGGCTGCATCCAGTGTCTGCAAAGAGCTGATATAAGTTAATCTGTGTTGATCTGTGGAACACCATTTTTTTCAGGAGTCTATGAGAAAACGTTTCTTATCAGTTCGTCTTTGCTTCATCATCAATGCTTTACATGTTCTGTTCTTCGAACTTAATGGTTTATGAGATGGGAGGTAATTGGCCCTCTAGCTACTGTTTTCCTGGGTACTGTTTCCAGGTTTTCTTCAAAACGGCGCATAGTATTTGTGTGCAGTTGCCATATAGTTGATTCTGCATGGGTCTTGTTAGTATCCATATACGCAAACATTGACATCACTCACACTGAGGTCTACAAACCTA
>OY757920.1:41377596-41502596 GCA_963585895.1 Sepioteuthis lessoniana
TCTCTCTCTATCTATCTCTCTCTCTCTCTCTCTCTCTCTATATATATATATATATATATATATATATATATATGAGAGTTTCATGTTCTTATGATACACGAGTTAGAACTTAACTGAATATGCAAATGAATAAATAAATAAGTAAATAAATAAACAAATGATTAAAAACTTGGATAGAAGACTGAAGATTCCTGTTTAAGAAGGAAGCTGCTTACTTTTGTTGGTAAATGTATCTCTTTATTATTTTTGAGAATTATTTAGGTAAACGTTTAGCAGATTGGGTTGATTTACATTTAGGCTAACGTTGCCGGTTCGTATTGCAAACGGAAATAATTATAAATGGTATAACCCCCAACCACGCCATAAGTTATTTATTTAAATCAAGAAATAGGATTGATTAGAATCTTTTTGCAAACGGAAATAATTATATAAGGTATTATAAAAAGTCATATATTTAAATCAAGAAAATAGGGTTAATAGCAATTTTATTGCAAGCAAATAAATTTAAAACAGTTATAGATAAAAAAAAAATATTTCAACAAACAAACTAACAAACAAAAAAGCAAAGGAAAATTGCTGAAAATTAATAATAAATTACAATTAATTCTTTTCGAATAAGATTGTTTTTACTATAATCATTTAAAAAAATTATAATGAAGTTTTAAAGTAAAATGGGATCAAGTAAATGGATCAAGTAAAATGGGATCAAGTAAATTGATCAAGTAAAATGGATCAAGTAAAATGGATCAAGTCAAATGGGATCAAGTAAATGGATCAAGTAAAATGGGATCAAGTAAAATGGGATCAAGTAAATGGATCAAGTAAAATGGATCAAGTAAATACTGAAGCGGGAAAACGCTGTTGCTTTTGGGACACACTTTTATGTATAACCCATCAATATCAGACAAGCATATGTACACATTGTTATACAGTGTTATACAGTCATATATATAAATATATATATATACATATATAGTTTATCGTTTTTATATGTACACGAAATCTGCTTGATAAAATAGGGTTGCAGAATAGATAAAAATGAATGTAATAAAGATCCCGATATTTAAATGAAACAACGTTTTATGTATTGTAACAAAAGTACACAAGAATGAAGGCAACGTTTATAATGTATACCAACCACAAAAAGTCTTCTCACTAAAGACGACTGTTAGAAAAAATATCCCTTCTTTTGTCTTGTTTTATTGTATTATACGCTGAAAAATATCTAAAGAGAGGGGAAAAAACTTTGATTCTATAAGATATATTGAACAGCGTGGCTTCAAGTGACCTTTTCACCAGACAACACCTTACCTCGTCAAAAAAGAGCTTGTGATAGGATTATTTCCTGATGACAAAGGCAGCTCCTGACGAGGAAATGCCGATGGAAACCAAGCAATTGGTCTTGTCTGCGTATTACTCTACGAGAATGTCTCATTTTAAGAATTTCATCTTATATCACAAACTGCTTCTGGCGGAGAGGATCAAGTAAATACTGAAGCGGGAAGAGCGCTGTTGCTGTTGGGACACACTTTTATGTATAACCCATCAATATCAGACAAGCATATGTACACATTGTTATACAGTGTCATACAGATATATATATATATATATATATATATATATATATATATATATATATATATATATATATATATATATATATATATATATGGCTTATCTTTTTTTATATGTACACGAAATATAGGGTTACAGAAAAAATAAAAATGAATGCAATAAAGATCCCGATATTTAAACGAAAAAAAGTTTTATGTATTGTAACAAAAGTACATCAGAATGAAGGAAAAGTTTATAATGTATTCCAACCACAAAAAGGCTTCTGACCAAAGAAAAGTCCCAGCCAATGACAAGAAAAAATATCTGTATGCATTTTTAAGTAAAAGATATAATATGTGTGAGTGCTGGTGTAAAATTAAGCCAAAATAGGAAAGAGAAAATGTACATAGCAAAAGTAAACGGTAAAAATCTTTTCTTTTTTGTTTTTAAATATTTTAAATTACACACGTGTATCGCGAATAAGTTGCAGTTTGATTCTAAATATTTTGATTGGCTAGGCTGTGGAATATTGTGGGGACGTAATGTTTTATTTTCTGCTGGCAGATAATTCTGATTGCTATATATATATATATATATATATATATATATATATATATATATATGTATATATATATATATATATATATTTATACTCCCCCCTCTCTCTCTTTATATATATATATATATATATATATATATATATATATATATATATATATATGCTCCCCCTCTGTAGATTGAACAGTCCAGTAAATAATTGCAGGCTGCCACATCGCATAGATGCAAATCTCTTTTATTGAAATAAGCACTCCGGTAGTCGATAAGAGAATATGATCATACACCTAAAAAATTCCTTCATTTAAGCTGAGATGATGATATATCAGGGGTAAGATATCCGACTGACGTAAAATTAACCGGGATTCGATTCCAGCATGAAGTATCTCGCGTGTGTAGCCTCACTAAACAATTGTGATACAACGAAACAGCATGTCTATGGGTGACAATGTATATGTGTTTGTATTCTTTCGTGATTGTGTTTGTGAGCGTATGTTGACATGAATATGCTTACTTTTTTGTGTTTATGAGGGTGTGCGTTTATGATAGTATAAATATATAAATATATAGGTTCTTAGAGCACTAACAGATGTGCATGAATTTTTATGAAATCATCTATTATTATTATTATTATTATTATTATTATTATTATTATTATTATTATTATTATTATCATTATTATTATTATTATTATTATTATTGACTTAAGAAGTTAATAATAAGCATAATCACATATATTAATATTTACCCATTCAAGCATAAATACAAACATATAAATACACATTTTTACATATATATATATATATATATATATATATATATATATATATATATATATGTTTCGTAAACCTACTTGCACCGCACACATAATATCTATTCTTCTCAATTTTTTCACATACCCGATTTCGTATTGTGTATAAAAGGAGGAATTGGGCTTTGAGGAAAAAAATACAAAGCCTTGAAAATATTTCTCCTGTTTCTACAAATTGAATATTTTTTTTCTGCGACCGTCCACAAACATCATTTCCCGCTGATATATTTTCTGTTTTTATTTCTATTAATTTTTCTTCTCTCATTTCGTCATAATGACAGCACATTTATATGCACCTCGAGTTATTCTTCTCAAGTTTTGATTATATCTGGCAAATCATTTTTCTCTCTTCTTTCAATAAATAAATAAATAAATATTCGAAATAATATTAATAAAAAAATAGAGATAGAAAGAAAAAAAAGTCTGAAACTCTAAAGTGCACAAGAAGGCCATTATTTGTTCGAGACGCTGATGTTTTTAAACATTTAAGAGAGAAAGAATAAACAATGATTTTACAAAGAAAAAAAAAAGGTTATTTTTATTTTACACCTTGCGAGTTTTGTTTTTATAACACCGTTAGCTGATGGTTTTTCACAGGAGACTGAGTGGCAGCAAGTCTCCTGACGTCTCCAGGACTCTTTGTATTGTAGCTGATCTTAATAATACTGAAGTTTGATTAGTCTCGATTCTTCTGCAGACTTGAAGTTCCTCGAGTTTTTTTTTCAAGCCTTTGGAAACTGTTCCAAACCCATCAACTATAATCAGTATTAACATGTTCCTCATGTTCTACATTTGTTTTTAGTTCTCTGGCAAGGTCCAGGTATTTGTTTCTCCTTTTACTTCCCTTTATTTTCACTCTGTGGTCCGCTGGAACGGCAAAATTCACGAGATTACAAGTTCTTTTTCCTTGATGATTAACACTAGGTCAGGTCTACTAGCTGCGAGTAAATGATTTGCTTGAATTTCAAAATCACAGAAAAAAATATGCTTCAATTTTTCTATGACAGATTCTTGTTCGTGCCTGTACGATTTGATAGTGTGGTTAAAATTTAATCTCTGACACTATTCCCAGTATTGACCCAGGGGGTTGGGACTGTAGAATACACCAACTGCTTCTCTGCAGGGTAGTAATGCTGTATACCGTGATGAGATCAATCACAACAATACAAATACATATACAGATATATATATATATATATATATATATATATATATATATATATATATATATATATATACAAATGCAGGCGGACTGTTGTTTAAGATACGAACGGGTTAATTAATTTCTTGCTACAGTTCTTGACGACACGAGGAGGGAGACACAATTCTTAAAAGTCTATGCTAACCATACTATGCTGACTCCACCCCAACGCACGGCGCATCTTGTGTTGTTTAAGATCTCTATAGGTAGAGATCCGAAAATCCCAGCTACGTCTTCCAACGGTCAAAATCCAGCTCCCTACGGCTAAATACCCAACTCTCGCCTCCATGGTCCAATCTCAACTGACTCTTTTCAAAATCCTCTAATTCTCAAGGCCATCTCTTCCTGGCATTACGTCATTCACACTTCAGCCCCATTTCCTGTCTGAGGGTTTATTATGACAATGGTGATTGTTATATACTTTGCACGCGATTGTAAAACTACACCCAATGACTATGCGCCTGAACTCTTAACCCAAATAGTTCAAAGCCCTACTAAACTAAATGATAAAATATGATTAACGAAAATTGATTAATATATCTGGCCCAGAGTGGTAACACCTGATAGAGTCCTGTCTATGGGCCAAATAGAAATAAACTATGCCCTTATGCTAAAATGAATTGTTTGAAATAGAAGAGTTTTTAAATTTAACTGTGTGTAAACAAAAAAACTGTACTTACGCTAAATTTGAATATTTGAAATGAACCTATTCATACGTATAAAAATTGATTTGGCATTAAATAATTTAAAATGGTCGATATGGCATAAAACTAAACCAAATAAAACAAAACCAATATTTCCAGTATAGCACCTTTCCTGACCAACTGTTGTACTCCCTTTTTGATAGTTTGCTTATTGTGGGATAAATAGTTTCTTCTCAGTAGAGGATCACATTATTCTATTTTCGATTCCTCCAGCAATAAGGGATTGTTCCATGTGCACCAATTACCATTGGGATCACCTTCATCTTTATGATCAACAGACTTTTCTTTTTACTTTTCTGGTCAGATCCAAGTATTTCTTAATCTTTTCGCTTTCTTTTATTTTCACTCAGTGCTCCACTGGAACGGCAAAATCTACGAGATGACAGAAACTTTTATTCTTGTTAATAAATCGAAAGGTCTGACCTTCTGGTTAGGATGGATGGTTCGTCTCTATCTCGAAATCACAAAGAATTTCATGTGTCTCATTTTATTGCAGAACTTCCTTTCTCCTAAACTGGTAGCCTACCAAGCCTAAAGCAGCAAATCCATTATACTCTTTAATCACATACAGTGTGGGGAAAAGATAGATTCATTCCTTTCTTAAGGGAATTTACGCAAAGATAATAGCAACCAGCCTCGTGCAGGTTTTGAACCCGGGTCACTGATTCTATTTTCTACTTTTACTGTTTCAATCCCATTGGCTAAGTGGGTACAGTGTTCGCCAATTGGCCGGGAGACCGAGGTTCAATCCCAGGTCGAGTCATGCCAAAGACTCACACATCGGTAATTGATATTTCCTTGGTTATTAGGTATGCATCAAAGGGTAAAGTGGAGCAATCCAGCGAAGGGAGTAGTGCCGTCCCCTATTCAGATTATAATAAAAATAGGACTTTTCTAGTTGGCTTTTCTAATTAAGACTTAACTATGTAAACTATTTTTTATCGCTCTAATTTTTCTGGTGCAGTATCGAATCGGTTAAAAGCATATATATATATATACATTTTTTGAAACATAATTCCTTAAATGATTAGATTAAGATAAACTTCTTTCCCTGGAATAGCTGTAATTCTCCAGAAATTATTCGCTCTCCGAGGAAGCAGACTGTGGAAATAGTTGTTAAAATAAGTTCATAGTGGATTACATTTGTTTAGTCACACTAAAAAAGTCATAGCGCTTCTGGCAAATACACCCACCCCGGCTGAATCCTTGCTGTATAGTCGGGAGCGCGCAGCAGGTGACATTGGCCTACATATGAATGCAGAAAAAACGGAGTACGCGTGCTTTAATGAAAGTGGTGATATCTCCACCCTAAATGGTGTCTCTCTCTGTAACCTGTGGAAAGAGTTCACCAACCTCGGAAGTACCGTGTCGTCAACCGAGAATGACATCAATACGAGACTAGCGAACTCATGGACAGCTATCGATAGGCTATCCGTCTTATGGAAGTCAAACTTCTCTGATAAAACAGAACGCTATCTTCTCAAGCTGCGGTCGTGTCCACACTACTTTATGGATACAAGATTTAGATGCTGACAAAGTGCATCGAGAAAAACGTTTGATGGTAACTGCATAAGGATGCTATGAGCTATATTAAATAAACCCTGGAAGCAATATCCCGCAAAAAACATCTGCACGGCCACCGACCACCCTTCTTGAAGACCATTCAAATTAGACGAACAAGACATGCGGTAAACTGCTGGAGGAGCGAGGATGATCTCATAAGCAACGTTCTTCAACTGACCCCTTCATTCGGAAGGGTAAATGTAGGATGACCATCTAGAACTTATCTGCAACAGCTCTATACGGACACATGATGTAGTAATTTACTAACCTTTTGGCTTAGGAGTAGTACAAGGCCGAATGTATTGGGAACCCAATGAGACTCGAACTCAATCTTGCAGGTTTGCTTGTCAATTACACTGCCCGAGGCACCCTACGGACACATAATGTAGCCTGGAAGTACTGCTTGAGACGGATGGCGAGAGAGAGAGAGAGAGAGAGAGAGAGAGAGAGAAAGAGAAAGAGAGAGAGAGTTAGTAATACTTGTGCGAGCAGCATGAGATGATGATGATGATGATATATATATATTTCTCTCTATATATGGTGAAATATACCTTTATATATAGTGAAATATATATATATATATATATATATATATATATATATTAAGTGAAAGGCACACACACACACACACACAGACATATATATATATATATATATATATATATATATATATTAGTCTTGTTTCCTAATACCCGTAAAAATGCAGAACTTCTTTTTACTAGAAACAAAAACAAAACGAATCTTCCTCTATTCAGATTAGCATAACACCTCTTGCTGGGTGGGCTATTGTAAGTTGATCACCTTGTCCCTGGGATCGTCCCACCGAGGACAATTCTGCTCAGCAGGGCTAAATTTATCTCTTAGAGTTTGAAGTGCTATTAAAGGGGAATACTGAGGAGATCAAGCATTTTTTTAGACGGCCACACATGAATCTCGATTCATGCGTGCCTCTCCCTTCATGAAATTGGTTTCATGTCAAATCTGACTTGTTGGGAAGTCGGATAAAACCTTCATCGTTTCCTAAGTCTATTATCACATAACTATGGAAACAAAGATAAGACTTTCTTATCATGCCCTGTTACCCAGACTGCAACCAAGTTATTCCAGTCTGTTGAAGTTGGTTCCATTTTTTCTCACCGATTCCGCCTTTTCATTCTGGCCTTCCATTAACGTTTGCTCTGTGTATAATAAATAATGTCCGTCTGATTTGACAAAATAGCTTCGAAGAACCTTCATTTCTTTCCATAATTTGTCTGAGAAAGAAAATGATAACAAGACAAAAAATAAAATAAAATAAAATAAAATAACGGAGACGATATGACAAACAGATCGAGCGGAACTGATACGATGTGAGAAGACAAGAAAAGCAACCCGACTGTCGAAGATGACTGACGTCGTTTAAGTTACGAAGAAGTGGATGGTTTCTCGTCCGATCAAGATTTGACACAAGATTAGGACGCCATTTTCTTTCTTCTTGTCTTTTTAGCCCCAGTCTTTTTTTCCTTTTCATTTTATTTATTTATTTAGTTGTTTGTTTATCGTGAAACTCAGACTGGACATAATTCATTAATTAGTCTTATAGCTCAGAGAATGATAAAACCGGATTACACACACACGCGCATGCGCATAAATATACGTTGAAAGATGTTTGCAGACACAGACAATGACACAGCGAAACACAGACACACACAATTTCAATGAAACACTCTTACACAGTGAGAGAGAAATATATATATCTGTGTGTGTGTTTATTGGTCATTCAATAAATAACGCGAATTGTGCCAAAAGAGTTGGCAATGGGAAGCATTTACAGTTTCACCTTTTCAAGAGAATCAATAATGATGATTTCTTCCATGTCCCAAAATGACATCAGCATCTCCTTCTTTATTGGCGGCTGCCCCTTTCGGAACTTTGCCTTTACCAGAGAGTCACCAATGAAAAGCAAATAAATCGTCGCAAATCAATGTAATTTTCCTCTTTAAAACTGCCAAAACTCGAAATTCAAGGTACTACTGTCCACACACACACGCATATATATATATGTATATATTCAAGCGAAAATTTATTCAGTTTGAATGGTAAATTTTGACAGTGGGGTTGACATTAATAATTTTTGACTACATTTGTACTCTTTCAAGGAAATCAATACTGATCAGTCCTTTTAGATGGCTCTCAGCATGAATTTCTTTACTGCGCACGAGACTTTTTCTTTACTGAAGAGTCAGTGATTTTCGACTACATTATCTGTTTTTTCGACTCAGACTTGTTGTTGTAAACCCAGGTTCGCAAAAATTATTTTGACAGTCTTGCTTCTCCTGACATATCATCCATTCTTTTGTAAATTTCACACAGTTTCCATTTCTCAGCTACCAGAAGTATGATTTCAGAACTCTGTTCGAGAATGGAGCACATTTTTTAAAAATTATCAACCTTTTAGAATAGAATAAAAAATATTTCAGTGAGATTACGGCTGGAGAAGAAACTTGACGGCAACTACACAAGAATGTTGAGAGCAATATTGAACAAGTCCTGGCGACAACATCCCACGAGACGCCAACTGTACGGCCACTTGCCTCCCATCACGAAAACTATATAGGTTAGACAAGCCAGACACGCTGGACACTGCTGGAGAAGCAAGGACGAGCTCGTAAGTGACATACTCCTATGGACCCCCACATATGGCCAAGCAAAAGCAGGACGACCAGCCTGAACTTACATACAGCAGCTATGTGAGGACACAGGATGTTGCCCAGAAGACCTGCCGGAGGCGATGATTTATAGGGAGAAGTGGCGAGAGATGGTCAAGGATATCCGTGCTGGCGGCACGATATGATGATGATGATGATTGGTATAAAAGTAAAAGTTGCCGATCTTAGTAGAGGGCGACACAAAGGCTCCCCTTTTCAATAGCTAATACACCGAGGTATAGGAGAGGGTGCTACTTCATTCGGAGGATTGCTCCACTTTACCCTTGATCCTCACTTTATAGTGCTGTGCTTAGCAAATCGGCATCAAGTATCATGTTTTGAGTCTTTGGTATAACTCGAATTGGGATTGAACCCTGGTCTCCCAGACCATTCGCAAATAGTCTACTCATTAGGCCAATGGCCCGATTTAAAACAATTCCAAACCATGTAGAATTTACATTTATTGAACAAAATTTTGAAAATCATTTTTTTTAAAGCCCCTTATTAACTGAATAACCTGCCCATTACATAGTGGGTAGAGTGTTCGCCAATGGCCAAGGAGATCGGGGTTCAATCCTAGTCATACCCAAAAATGGTACTTGATACTTCCTTGCTTAGCACTCAAAATTATAAGGTACTTATCAAGGGTAAAGTGAAGCAAACAAAGGAAAAGAGTAGCGCGTTCCCCAGCGCCTCGGTGTTGTAGTTATTAAAAAGGGAGCCTTCAAGTTGCCCTCGACTATGGTCGCCAACCTTACTTATATATATATATATATATATATATATATATATATAAACGTATTATAGTCACTTATTTGGTCGTGTAGGTGTATTTAGACATAATAATTATTAGTATTTCCTAGTTATGTTAGCCACTCTAGGAGAATCAAACCCACTAGTAATGATATTTTAGCATATATTGCAAACTGTAACATCAGGCAAGGTACTCTTTTTGCTTAACAGTTGAACAGTTGTGGGTATTCTTAAGAGGCAATTTACGTATTGCATACCCAATAAAATCATTTCAAAGAAAATCAAAGCTTTTTTAGTTTAACGGATTATCTATTTTATTTGTTTCCGAAAACGTTTTAGGTTTCAAGTTAAATAATTTACATGATGAACACTTGAAACTTTTAAGTAACCATTTGCATTTGAAAATATGTACATCTGATACCAAAAATTCAATTTGCCTCAAGCTGTTTCCACAATAAAATGATAAAACCTATCCCGAAGAAATATGGATTTGATTGATTGATTGACTGATTGATTTTAAATGGCACGACAACCGTCTTTATGCCAATAGATTAGGGTACCTTGGGAAAGGTATGAATCCAAATATTCTCCCTCCAGCTATGGGTAAATAGTAGGGCAGACTAGGTTCTTCAGCCTTGGTGAGGCAACTAGTCTAGGAGAAGGAAAACTCTGAATTCAAACCTGTATATTCAGTTTAAAAATTGACCTTGTGTCATATCCTGCCCGAGCGGAGGGGTTGGTAAATATGATTAGGGTACCTTATTCATATTTATATTTTTGTAAAGGTATTTTCAAATTTTTTTTTTTTTTTTTACAGGGGATTATTTTTTAAATAGATCTGTTTAGCCACTAGATGGGACCATAATAGATACTACCTTGGTGGGTTAAGAGTGTGCCTCGGAGTAATGGAGCCTCAAAATCAGATGCAGGTAAGTTTAATCCCCAGGAAACGTTTTTTTTAGAGATCTTAGCTCTCTGCAAACCATACGATCAGCAAATCCAAACAGAATTAAATGAGTTGAATAAATATGGAATAAATCTGGGTAAATACTACATTTACCCAGTAAGCTGAGCATTCAGCTGCTGTTGAATTGAGTAAAGTGAGTTAAGACAATGCGTATAACATTTTTCGATAGTTTTTGCCCGTAGCATAATTCATTTTTCAATTTGTTTCGGTTGAAATCATTATTTTTATAATATTCTTGAATGGTTCTATGATCATAAATAATTGGTTGCTTGGTTGGTGGGTTAGTTAGTTGTTAGGGTTTTATGGCATAACAAATTTTGTTGGTTATTAACGTCAAATCCATTTTAATACAAATAATCAGTTCTATTTCAAACAATTCATTTTAGCGTGAGTACACAATTTACATGTCAAAAACATTTCTATCTCACGCTATTCAATTTATTTAGATAGTTCTAATTCAGCCAATTCGGTTTAGTACAAGTATACATTTTGTTTACACACAGATAAAAGTAAAACCAGTTCTAAATTAAACAACTCAGTTTAGCATAAGTACGCAGTTTAAACGTAAGTACACTGTTTAATTGTCAAAAACATTTCTATTTCAAGCTATTTAGTTTATTCAAACAGATCTAGTTCAAACAATTTAGTTTAGCATAAATATGCAGTTTATTTCTATTTAACTCATAGATCAGGTGCTACGACTCTGGGTTAGAGTGGACCGAGAAGTAATGGCAATGAAGGGGTGCTTCGCATTCCCTAAAGCTCCAGCATCACTGGAACCTCACCATCAGATTGTTTAGTGTCATATCCAGGACTCTCGTTGTGGCTTCTTACCCCTCTGCTGAGGTATAGTCGGTGTATCCTAGAGCCCCCCCCCAACCGACTGGGCAACATAAATAATTGATATTGCAAAAAGAAATATCATTCAATGATATCGTCTTTTTTCGAAACTTTCTTTTGAAAGATATTCTCGGATGTTGGTAACCGTAAACCGAAATACAACTCATCAATATGTTAAATTAACAAAATAAATATTTATTTTCATCTTATAACCGAGTTATTTGCTTATTCCATCATATTTTTCCCAAACACACTATAAACACGTAGATATGTAAGTAAATTTACAAATAAATGTTGAAAAAAAAAAAACGATTTATTTTCCGTAATAAATATTTACTCTCAGCCTAATATCCTTTCTTGAGGACACCTTTAATTAAATAAACAATAATAACTCAGACTGAATAGAGAGCTTTTCAAATAAAACTTTCTCTTATAAGTCACAACATTCAACAAAGTGTTTACCACTGAGGTAAAAACGCGTGTTTTAAATGCTATCGGATCAGCTGAAAATGTACACCATACACCACTAGTAAACCTGTACACAGTCCTCTTTTAACCATTTTACACTGACCCCAGACTCATTAAGAAGCAATCACAACCGCTAAATAATATTTTTCTAATCTAAACGTAATACAGAACTCAAAGCAGGCATTTTCATTGTGGTCTGAACAAGAGAATATCATGACTGACAAAAGGTTCAGTGATAAACAGAAGCCATTGCTCCGTCGGCTAGGATGTAGAATACATCGACTGCATATCTGCAGAGGATAATACCCCACCCAACGAATGTCCTGGATATAAGACTAAACAATCAGATGATGAGGTTTCAGTAATGTTGGGGCTTTCGGGAATGCGGAGTACCCCTTCATTGCCATCGCTTCCAGGTCCACTCTGGCCCGGAGTAGTAGGACCTGATGGGTTTAATAGAACTCAACTACATACAAATGCTAAATTGAAGTTTTTGAATTAGAACTGTTTGAATAAACTTAATAGCTTGAAATAGAAATGATTTCGACAATTAAACAGTATACTTAATCGAAATGGAACTGTTTTTGATATTGAAACTGTACTTACGCTAAACTGAATTCTTTGAAATAGAACTGTTTTGACATTTAGCATCGGGTAAACAAAAACTATACTTATTCTAAACTTAATTGTTTTAATTGGAACTTTTTGACTAATCTGAATGGCTTGAAGTAGAAATGTTTTTGACAAATAAACAACGTACTCATGCTAAACTGAATTGTTTGAATGAAACTATTTTTTATAGAAATCTATTTGGTATTAAATAACGTACAAAGGTTGATATGCCATAAAACCTAAGCAAACAAATAAACAACAAAACAGAAGCCATTCGTTTTAAGTATACACGTATTTCTTTGAGCTGAAAACAATGCTAGTTTAATAAACAAACCAACAGAGTAATAAAAAATTGAATGGTATTGCATTCTTGTCTCGATTTTTTTTCACTTAATCTGGGCGAGACAAGCGATGAGCAAGTAGAAAAAAAAAGTCACTGGTAATGAAAGCCAGTGACGTTACATCCAAAATATGATGAGAGATTGTTGACGATGTCTACGACGGAAGATCAGTACCTACGACAAACGAAAGAGTAAATAGCTTTGTATTGACCAATTCTTAAGTTGGATATATTTTGGCCACATGAGCTCGAAGTTAATAAGATATTATTTTTTTATTGAAATAATACTAAACTGATCTAATTTGATTAATATCATACGAATATGAGAATATAACGTAATAAAATATTTACTGAATCTGAATACTTAAGTTCACTTTCCAACGAGAAAATGATATATAGAAGATACATTTTTATTATTTTCTAAGTTATATTTTATTGAAATTCGCATTTCTTTAATTGATCTAATATGAATATAATATGTAGACAAAATAACGTAATAAATTATTTATAGAGTCTGAGTGCTCATTTTTTTTCCAGTGTGCCGATATACGATATGATATGACATACAATGAGACACTGTGCATATAACACTTAAATGAATTTAACTTGTACGTGTGATATGACGTCAAGATTCTAAATTCTAGTTTGAATTCAGGGGTCCTAATTCAATAAAGAAGAAAGCAACTTTCTTTTGTGTCATCAGAAAATTTTATTTATTTTTTCAGTGATATAAAGTTATTGTCTGAACTGGGTTTGTAAATATACTTATGCATGAATTTGAGTATTGGTTGTTAGAGGAAAGTCTGCTGTCCTTTCATGCGCACAAAAAAATAACATAAAAAGCTGTATCACAAAGCTGATCACTGACAGGTTGTCATTGAAATAAAGCACCAGCAGTTTAAATAAGGAGGTGCCCGTGGTGTAGACGTTATCGTCGTAGGAAATGAACACGGCGACTCGAGTTCAAATCCTGGATGAAACTGATTGCATTTCACATAGCACTAATACCCTTGGGAAAGTTATGAATCCAATTATTCTCCCTCCAGCTATGGGTAAATAGTAGGGCAGACTGGGTTCTCCAGCCTTGGTGAGGCAACTAGTCTAGGAAAAGGAAAACTCTGAATTCAAACCTGTTAAACTCCACTTAAAAATTGACCTTGTGTCATATCCTGCCAGAGCGGAGGGGTTGGGTAAATAGTACCAGCAGTTTAAATAACTTGGCTCACTTACTCAGAAAGTACCAAGTACAATACCAATTGTAATAGGAAGATGGAAACCATCTGGACTGGCAAGAACCAACTGATGTAGAACTGGCGAAAGCATGCAGAGGAAGATTATTCTTACGTGAAACAAGACAGAAACTGCTGCAAAAAGCACAGGATGAATCAGGTCAAATCATCGGACCCCTGTTTGCCAATCTCTTATAATAGTAAAAATGTCCCCTTAGAATTGTCTCCAAAAATCAGGAACAGTCCATAAAGGAGTAAAAAAAGAATAATAATGATGATAAATAGGAAAGAAAGCAACTGTATGTACATTTCAATCGACTAACATTTCAAGAAACAAACAAGCGAAATCCCACTCGAGAAATCTTGGACACGGCTAAGAAAGGGAAACCTCAAGAGAGAAACTGAATCTCTTCAGATAGCAGCATAAGACACCGTTATAAGGGCTAACTATGTCAAAGCAAGTGTAGACACGACGCAACAAAAGAGCTGGTGTATATTATGTGGTGTAGAAACGAAACAATCACGTTGTAAGCGAGTGATGTAAACTAACGCAAAAAGAATATGAGACTAGACACGACTGGGTGTGGAAATTGATCCTCTAGGAATTGTGCAAGAAGTTTAAATTAGACTACACGGACAAGTGGTATATACACAACCCAGAATCCGTCTAAGAAAATAAGACACACAACCTCTCTGGGCCTTTGAGTTACAAACAAATAATCTAATCTCGGCAAAACGACCCGAATTAGACATAGACAAAAAAAAACACCTGCTGAATAGTGGACTTTTCCATTTCGGCTGACCACAGGGTAAAAGTGGAAGAAGGCGAAAAGAGAAATAAGTACGTAGACCTTCCTAGAGAACTGAAAAAAACAACAACTTTGGAACATTAAAGTAACGGTGATACTCGTTGTAATTGGTTCACTCGGTACAGTCACCAACTGTTTGGTTCAGGGACTGGAAATCTTGGAAATAAGAGGACGGGTGAAGATCATGCAAACTACAGCATTGTTGAGATGGGCCAGAATACTGAGAAGAGTCCTGGATATTTAAGGAGACATGTAACCTAGACTCCAAAAAAACGATCAGCTAACGCTGGTGTGAAAAACTATTGAACGAGTAAAAAATGATAGTGTGTAGATTTTGGAAGAAAAATAACTGTGTCACTTCCGGAAATAAACCAAAAAAAATTGTCATGAGATGATCTGGACAGGGCTTCGCAAAGGACACTTAAACAGAGAAATAGGAAACTTAAAGAGACTAATTAACGTCAGAAAGTTGAGTTATACAGAAACTAGAATAAATTGGAGACAGTAGAATAGCAAGTTTATACTATGCAGAGAGAGAGAGAGAGAGAGAATAAACTAGACAAGCGGTTTCAGTAATATATATGCGAGAATCTGACTGTCACTCAGCGTCATTGATTCCGTCTACGCTATCTTAACTTACTGTTCTGTCACTACTGAGAAATCTAAACTAGTCAACATAGCAAAGTATTCACTCATGAAAACAGAGATAAAGGATTAAGAAAGAAAGAAAGAAATACCACCGAAAAACCAAAAATCTATGGAAACCAAACCATGTTATAGCCAAGGAAATACATTCTTCTAGAGCAATATCCCTTGCAAGATACTTTGTTTCTTTCTTTAACTGGACATTTGCGGTATTCTGTAGTATAAATATTTGAATAAGAAAATTGGTAACAATGCCCAAGGATTTACAACTTTGAGAGAGTATATTGCAGCACTGTCACCAACGACTGCTATATCAGTGACAGCTAATGAAGATGAAAATCAAGAAAAGCACAAATCGTGTGAGCGTTAAGTTCTCGTTGTTTCGTTTTCTCCGTTCAGTCTCCGAGGGGCAAGAATCAGAAAGAAATAAAGAACGGGTATGATGTGCTGCCGGGATTCTCCGTTCTTTTAGGAACTGTCTCTTCTCCTATCGTCGATTTATTCCTCATTCTCCATTCATAAGAACGTTCTCTCATCTGGCACCCCAGTTAACTAAAGAGACTGACGAAATCTGTGATAGATAGATAGATAGATAGACGAGGTGCATACGATAAGTTTCCAGACTTTTTTTCGTATGGGTATTTAGAATTGTCGTAGACTCTTGAAAATTCAGTACTTTAATGCTATACATCTTTTGAGATGACTGACTAATTTTTATGATTTCAGGTTCAAATGACCCGCTAAAGCAGGAATTCGAATACACCCTGATTGTCAAAGCTGGTGAATTTCAAAAATGCAATCTGACGCTTTAAAAGAACGATATGCAATCAAATTCTGTTTTAAACTTGGAAAAAATGCCAGAGAAACGTATGGAATGCTTCAGACTGCTTTTGGAGCATCTTGCATGAATCGAGCATCAGTTTTTGAGTGGCATAAGAGATTGAACGAAAGTAGCGAGTCTGTAAGGGATGATGAAAGGTGTGGGAGGAGTAAGGAAGTCAATACACCTGAGTTGATTGGCCAAAGGGTTAGGCTTAGGCTTAGGGCTACTCTGTTGAGGTTTTAAGGGAGTTCAAGTAGATATTCCGTTGGAAGAGGCCAGCACTTTTCAAATTGGGTCAGTGGCATTTCCAGCAAGACAATGCACCAGTCCACAACTCCATCCTTGTCACAGACTATTTGACCAAGATAGGCATCAAGACAGTTCCTCACCGTCCCTATAGTCCAGACCTTGCTCACTGTGACTTTTGGCTATTCCCTAGGCTTAGAGTCTGTCGTTATGAGACAATTGAGGAGATGAAAGA
Organism: Sepioteuthis lessoniana; assembly: GCA_963585895.1. Classification (NCBI taxonomy): domain Eukaryota; kingdom Metazoa; phylum Mollusca; class Cephalopoda; order Myopsida; family Loliginidae; genus Sepioteuthis; species Sepioteuthis lessoniana. Next base: position 41,394,639 of record OY757920.1, read on the forward strand.
GGCTGAGAAGAAGGTCATTGACACGCTCACACAAGAGGACTTCCATAGGGCCTTCCAGAAGTTGTTAGAACAGTAAAACAAGTGCATTGCAACCGGTGGAGATCACTTCGAAGGGGACTAGAGTTTCATGTGTGTACTATCAATAAAAGTGCCCATACGAAAAAAGTCTGGAAACTTATTTAATGATCCTTATATATATATATATATATATATATATATATATATATATATATATGCTGCCCTGCCGGGGTTTGAGCACTCTTGGTAATGAGTTAACGGTTGCCAATCGCGTAATGCAAAGCTCTTCCAATAAACTGACCCCTCGGTAGCCGTTAATTGCTAATACGTAAACAAAAGAAAAATGATAAATATACGTTAAAACCTATTCGCTTACGTTAAAATTGTTGATGGTTCTGTGGTAGGATATCCGACTGCAGTTAAGTCAGCCGGATCTTGATCCTGGCTTGAGGTATCTCACGTATCTAGCCACAGAAGAGTTGTGATGCAACGAAACTGTGGATGACAATGTAAGTACATATAATTTTTTTCGATCTTGATTTGCTTAAACTTAAATGATGTCAGCAATAAATCGGACCAGGGAGCTAGATTAAACATACCTTGTTATGCTTAGCCTTAGGGAAGAGATGTTGAGCTCTGTCATCTCGTCCATCTTCTGCATGGTGAATGTTTTTTTGGTACCATATTTATCAACAATCTTGTTCTATTTGCTTAGAATTATAAACAGGATGCATTAAACGAAAAAATCGAAAAAGAAAACAATTCAAATAAGCGTATACAATAAAGGATAAATTCAGCAAATTTCACACAAGAGGATTTAGTTATAGCTACGCATTGGACACGTAAACTGAGAAACGGAATCGCTGTTAAAAGTAGCTCAGAATAAGATATTAAAAACGAATGGTGCATGCATTTATAGAACTCCTCCGTACAAGCAGAATGCATGAGAATTTCAGCTTGTTGAAAATCCGTTTTTTTTTCTTTTCTAATCTAGTTGTCTCCACAAAACAAAACAAAATCCAGTCTATTCTTCAATTTAACCATAGCTGGGGCTGTATTTATCTCTGATTCCCACCAGGCATGACTTGACACAAGTTCAATGACCCGAAGGTCGGCTTAAAGTGGGGATTAGGGGAGGGGAAGGTCGGGCATGAGCCAAGGCTCGAACTCTGCTGGACATTGTTGGTCGTTAACTCACAGTGCAATGTGAACCTGATGAGCCAAGCTGGACATGGACCCAAACATGGGTCTAGGCACGGATGCCTGATTATAGCTTAAACTGAACAGCGAGGTCCAGTGCTATACGAAGGTGACAAAGGTGTCAATGATGCAGCTTGCCCACCCGAAGGTGGCCAAGCCAATCCCGGGGGCCCTTCAGCCTCAAGTCGGCCTTCGCTGGACAATGCCCGACACGAATGCCAGACAGTCCGACTAAAAAGCCGGCTGGAGGTCAAAACCAACGGCAAATTAATGTCGCGGGGCAATAACTGCAGGCATTAGCGTGAAGCAACACGCAAAGAACCTAGAGCAGGATTTGAACATGGGTCACCGATTATATTTCCTACGGCGTGTGTAATGGCATATCAGCGTTTATGGGTTATTCAATGTCAAAGCCTTCCTTGCCTAAGTACAACAGTGATAGTATTTATCTCTCTAAAAGGAACATAATAACGTCACTGTATTTTAACTTGCTTTTCTCGAAGCCGCAATCCTGCACTTTAGTCATAATGCCCGGAATACTCCCTCTCTGTAAACGTTTGAATTGATGAAACGCAGGAAAATCGTAAGTGTAGGTTATGTTTGTTTGGTTTGGTTTTGCTTTTACTGAATTTTATGGCATATAAACCATCATGGGTTATTTAATGCTAAATCCGTTTTATGCACGTATATCAAATATATGATTGGTGAACACATTTTTAGGCGATCTGGAGCTCTCTTTTTTTGCACAGTTAAATGGTTTCAAATATTTCTATCTAATACGAATAATTCGATTTAATTGTAATCATTTTTTGCACAAAGTTAAATGATTTCATGTATTCCTATGTAATAGTAACAATATAACAACAGTCATTTATTTGCCAACTTTGTATATATATATATATATATATATATATATATACACAAAGGATTTGTAAGTAAATGATTTCTCGGTAATTTCATTTTTAAACGAGTTTGAACTAATTTGTTTGGTCACTAGTACTGCTATTGTTTCCACACAGTTCAATGGTTTCAATTATTGCTTACTAACACTAATAATTCTACGCAATATTATCACTTTTTCAATCTGTGATGTGGCTACAAGTATTGGTATTTACGACTAATCATTATATTCAACACTCATTCACTTGCACACAGTACATGACCCCAAGTATTGCAATGTTATACCAATAATTCAATAAAACAACATTTATTTGTTTACCATATTTACCAACCCCTCCTCTCGGGCAGGGTATGACACAAGGTCAACTTTTAAGCGGATTTTAACGGGTTTGAATTCAGATTATTCCTTTTCCTACACTAGATGCCTCGCCAAGGCTGAAAAACCTTGTCTGTCCTACTATTTACCCATAGCTGGAGGGAGAATAATTGGATTCATACCTTTCCCAAGGGTATTAGTGCTATGTGAAATGCAGTCAGTCACGTCAAGGATTTGAACTCGTGTCGCCGTGTTCATTTCCTACGACGATAACCATTATACCACGGGCACCTTCAATTATTTGTTTACACTGTTAAATGGTCACATTCTATTCTTAACATTTCGATTTAACCTAAATCATTTGTTTACTCAAAGTTTAAATGTCAAACAGATCTATTTGACCCATGGATAGGACCCTATCAGGTGCTACTACCGGGTCAGAGTAGACCTGGGTGCAATGGCAATGAAGGGGTACTCCATATTATCCAAAGCTTCAGATCTGGGGCCTTGCCATCAGATGATTTAATGTAATATCTATGACATTCTTTAATATGGTGGTGTCTTACGCCTCTGCAGAGATTCAGTTGGTGTATTCTACAGCCCCAGTTTACTGGGCTAGTAGGCTACATAGAGAAAAGAAGAGATGGAACAGTCGACAATATAAGACATTAATTCAGTAAATTGACACAAAACACATATAAGAACGTACATGTGTGCATATCTTTGCTCAACACAAACAACTGCAAATTTCATGGATACATGCATCAATAACAAAAAGTCATGCCAGGCAAAATGCAGATTTATGGACATTGTTACACTGCGCAGATTCATACACTGTTTGGAAAGCGTTAAGATGCTTATGCGTACTCAGTGACACTAACACTGTCAAAATTTGACGAGAAATCAATGGATGCACATTCAGATACGGTTTCTTTTTTCGGTTCCAATATCAATCAAATTCAGTCATAAAAAAAATGAATGACCTTGATGAATGTACAGATATTCAGTAAAACCTGTGGAACTTAAAATGATTAACCCAGTGAGGGATTGCTAGCTCTTTAAAAATCTTTTTAGATAGATTTTCTTTGATACTTTCATTATTCATGAGGCAATTCGGCACGTACAGGAAGAAATATAACAAACAAACATGGTTACTTTTGCTTTATCATGTACTTACATACATATATATATATATATATATATATATATATATATATATATATATATATATATATATATTGATAGATTTATAGAGACAGTTGCTGTTAAATTGATAGACAGATGGATTGACAGAAGAGTATGTTTATAAAGCTCAGTGTTTACTTAAAGAATAATATAACCTAGTTGCAGAAAAAATAAAATAACAAACAGCTGTCTCACCACCTTTATATATATATATATATATATATATATATATATATATATATATATATATATATACATATATATATATATATATATATATATATATATATATATATATATGTGTGCAAGTAAATATTGATCTGAAGCCGACAGTATAAAAAAAGTAGAAAAACAGAATAATCTAACTTAGATGAATTTATTTTCATGTAAAGCCAACGTTAAACGTTCCGGTTTTAAAAACATTCATCAGGACTTTGATATCATGAGAATTGTTCACACAGCGATGCATTATTGTCGAGATAACAGGAGCAAATAAAATGTATACAACAAAAGGGATATAACATTCTCAAATATCATTCCACGTGCCAAACACGTACTTAATACATATAAATTAAGAACGCTAAATGATCGTTTATATCTTTTTAGTAATATTCATTTAATTTGCTCATGTTATGTCAACAAGCATCCATTGCTATGTGAACTATTCCTATGATATCAAAGTCCCGATGAAAGTTATTAAAACCGAAAAGTTTACCATTCGTTTTACATCAAAATTAATTCATCTCATTTGGTTTATTCTGTTTTTCTACTTTCTTCATATCTATCTATCAATCTATCTATGAAACTGATAGATAACATATGCTACTATTTGTATATACATTCTTGTTTCCTTTGTCTTTGTCTTTCTCTCTCTCCCTATATATATATATATATATATATATATATATATATATATGTTTATAGGGAGAAGGAGAAAGAGAAAGGAGACAAGAATGTATAAAGATACACAAGTGTATATAAAGGACAGAATAGACTATACGGTCTATTTTCCTTCGTCCAGGGACTGACCTTAAGATAGGGTTTGGAATACGCCGACTGCAATCCCGAAAAAACACTGCTCTATTCATGACAATAAATTGCACCTGATGGTGAGGCTCCAGTTCTGGACATCTGGTGAGTGTTGAGTACCTCTTCATTACTATTAGGCACAGGTGATGACTTAGAGAGGTAGTACCTGTTACAGTTCCTTCAATGGGTCAAATAGAATTATTTGTATTCTATAAGAATACTTGATGCCACATGCCTGTAAATCATCTGTATTCAGTCTAGTTGCTCGAAGCTATAGTTGTTTACTAAAGATCATTTTTACTTACCAGAAATGGTATAATTGTGTGCAGACATATGATTAATTTTAAATCTACGTTTTCTTTTTTAAGTTGAGGAATTATATTGTGAATTGAATTACCATGACCAAAAAATCCGACGAACACTTACACACGAGATACGGAAACACTGGACAGCTGTTTCGACCTTATTAGGTCTCATCGGCAGTGTATACCGTGATCTCCACAACTAGAGATCGAACAAACGACCACAGATGTCAGCCGAAACTCTGCTATAGAGCCACGTGGCTATATAGCACACAAGTGACGCCAAATCAACTTATCATGGTAATTGCGCAGCCAATTAACCTCAGTGTGTCTTGCAAGTTACACTCTGTACTCCTTACAGAGGACACGGTCACCTCCAGGGCCATGTCTTACCAAGAGGATTAGAAATACGCACCTGAGAAATTATTATCACCTCAAGGGCAAGGATATACATCTACATTTTCTTTTTTAAGTAGCGGAATTATATTGTAAATTGAATTACCATGACCAGAAAATAATAAGGTTGAAACACATGCGCAGTATTTCCGTATGTCGATTATTTTTAGATTGAAATAATTATGTAAAACCATATAATTATCAGAATTGGAAAGGTATCCTTGAAATTATACAAATGTGCGCAAATTATTTGCATTAGATAGGAATACGTTAAGTCAAATATATGCGAGCAGAAAAATCTTAACTAACACCTGCGCTGATAGATATAAATGCAAATGTGCAATGACTGCAATTCTTTAACCTTTAGGTATAAAATAACTCATTAAGTGTTGACATGCCATTAAAATCAATTAATCAGTCGTTCAGAAATCTGAATGCAATTCTTAACTTAGAAGGAGCCAAAATCATGGCTAGAAGAAGAAGAAGAAGAAGAAGAAGAAGAAGAAGAAGAAGAGACCCACGAAAGACAACTAAATTGAAAGCGAGTCAGAAAGTAGAATTAAACGTAAAATGTTTTGGAATGTCCAAAGGTTTTTGCATATTAATGTGAATTCGCACAAACCACCACAAAAGTTGATAAAATCAATAATCAATAAGTGATAGAGCTTTGCATAAACTTAAAAAGATCTCCTGTTTTGAAATGACTGTTCTGAATGTTTTATACAGCTTTCCTCGATAATCCATTTTATGATTCAAATATACATGCTAATTAGAATAGGATATGAACGATTAATCGATTATTGACTAAAAGTAGTCACAAATTCTAACCAGTTTTAAAACAAGGCATAAATTTATTGGTGACGATTTAGTTATTTAAAAAAATGTTACATGCATTTTTAATTTTTAAACATCTATTTGAGCCATAGATGGAACCCTGATGGATATTACAACTTCAAGTCTGGGTGGACATGGGAGTAATACCACTCTCCAGAGATGTAGAAATGGAGCCTAAAACACCAATATTTTGCCTGCAATTATACTGTTTCAATTAAAAAAAATGATTATCTATCGAGAACAAGTAATTATATCCAATACTGTTGCCTTCTGGTTAGTGAACGCTAGTAATATTAAATAAAGGACAAACTACGATATGAGAGGAAATAGAGATATATTCTCAGGAAAAACTATGTACAATAGAGAGACTATTAGTAGACAATAATATAGGATTAGTGAATACAGAATAAAGATATAGTCCAACGATAGTATTGGCTTCCGTTATTACGGTAGCAAGTAAGGTGATCTAGTGCGATCTCCAGTCTTTAACGTTCTAATACTATTCCTATAAGAAGCCGCTCTTCACCTTCTAGTGTGTCCTGGTATAAGTAGCTGCTGCTATATATGGCAAATTGACTAGTTCATTGTGTGGAAAACAAATACCAATAATGGTTTACATTGTTTTCTTTGTTTAATGTCATATTAACCTTGAGGGGTTATTTAATACCAAAGCCATATTAGTAGAAAACCAGGTATGGTATTATTTAATCAATAATCGGGGAATAAGTTGTTTGTTTGGTTGGTTGGGTGGATTTTATGGCATATCAACATTTGTAGTTTATTTAATGCCAAATCAATTTTTATACAAATAATCAGTTCTATTTCAAACAATTCATTTTAGCGTGAGTACTCAGTTTAATTGTCAAAAACATTTCTATTTCAAGCTATTCTGTCTAGTCAAAAAGTTCAGATTCAAACAATTCAGTTTAGTATAATTATAGTTTTTGTCCAATACCAAAACAGTTCTATTTCAAACAATTCAGTTTAGCAAAAGTACTTAGTTTATATGTAAAAACCGTTCTATATTAAGCAGTTCAGTTTAACATACAAAAATAGTTCGATTTCAAACAATTCAGTTTATCATAAGCACGTAGTTTGAATATCAAAATAGTTCTATTTCAAGTAATTTAATTTACTATAAGTGCGCAATTTAGTTCTATTTGGCCCATAGATAGGACTCTATCAGGTACTACCGCTCTGAGCCAGAGCTGACTAAAGAGAAATGACTATGAGGGGAATACGGAGGTTCAAACCTTTTCCAATGATATTAGTGTAAAAGTGAACGTAACTAGGAGACTGGTTATCGAATTTGTTTACCACGATGACGAAATCCAGTACATTAGCCGCTACACCACGGAGACTCCCAACTTCATATCAATAACTTACTCAGAGTTATGTGTTATCCATATGTAGTACAAATAATTATCAAACAGATTTGATTGCCCCATAGATGTGACTCAAACAAGTACAATTGTTTGTTTGTTCGTTTGGGTTTTAGGGCATATCAACCTTTGTAGGTTATTTGATGCCAAATTTATTTTAATACAAATTGACAGTTCTATTTCAAACGATTCAGTTTAGCGTTAGTACAGTTTCAATGTCAAAAACAGTTTAGTATAACTACGTAGTTTAGTTTTATTTGACCCATAGATAGGATGATATAAGGTGCTACCACTTCGGGCCAGAGTGGACCAGAAAGCGATATCAATGAAGGGGTACCCCGCATTCCCCAAAGCTCCTGGATTACTGGAACCTCACCATCGGATAGTTTAATGTTATATCAAGGACTATCGTTGATGGCGGGGGGGTCTTACCCCTCTGCAGAGAAACTGTCAGTATATTCTACAGCCCCAGTCGACTGGGCAAAACAAGTACTTCTGCCCGGGTTAGAATATAGTTAGAATTAATAGACTAAGGATTAATAGACTTAGGATTAATGACATTAAAGGATTACCTCACCACCAGATGCAATTTTGTGTCATATCCATGGCACCCAATTTTTTTGGTGGGGGAGTTTGCCCCCACAGAGGATACAATCTGCGTATTCTAAGCTTCGCCAACAAGTCGGTCCTCTACCCGAAGGAAATGTATAAAATATCATTTACGTTCAAGTCGTAATTTACTAAGCGCTTGGCTCAAATGTTGCACAAGACTGTCTGAATGGGGCCGCTCGTGAAGGTTTGTTAGTTTAGCTTGCATATCATTACACCACCAGAGGTATCCTCATTTAAGTTAAACTATGACAGATTTTTAACTGCATCTCAACTGTCTAAGGTTATTTTATTTCTAGAGGCTAGTTAGTTTGTTGGTTGGTGCTTTACGGTATATTGTTCCGTCATCGAGGCTGAGAATACGTTGCATATAAAAAACTCGGCTGGGGCTGTAGTATACACCAACTGCATCTCTGCAGAGGGGTAAGACAGCCACCCAACGAATATCCCGGATATGACATTAAACCATTTGATGGCAAGGTTCTAGCATTGGAAATTTAAGAAAAGTGGATTACATCTTCATTGCCATTGCTCCCAGGTCCACTTTGACCCTGAGTGGTAGCACCTAACAGAGTCTTATCTATGTGTCAAATAGAACTGTTTGACATTTAAACTGAGTGCAAATAAATGACTTATGCTCAACTGATTTTTAAATAGAACTGTTTGATTATTTAATTGTGTGTAAAGAAATGATTGATGTTTCATTGATGTTTAGTGATACATAACAATACTTGAAATCATTAAACTGTGTACAAGGAAGAGCTTAGGCTCGGTAAAAAATGTTATCAACAAAATGTTTTTACAATCGCGTATATTCAATAAATATATATTAATAGGATTTGGCATTAAATAACCAACAATGGTTGAAATGCCATAACCCCTCTGCAAAAAAGTATTGTCCCGAGTAAAGCACTTCATCTGGTTGTGATGCTTTAGATCTAGGAAGTGTAATGTACACCTTCAACTACCATTATTCCCAGATCAAATTTGACCTTTAGTGGTTGTACTTGTTAGGTTTGGTTCCTTTGTTTTAATGGCATATCAATGTTCGTGGGTCATCTAATGTCTAACCTGTTTAATAAAATAATAGTAGTAATACAATCCAATCCATAGCAGGAGGGTATGAGGGGCTTCATAGCTTTCCTAAGAAAATTGGTCCAGAAGTGATCGTAATAGTGATACTAAAGCTACCCTTTAGGGTCTCGTTTGTTGGTCAAATAGATCAGTTTCGATCGCATTAATAGAACCGTATGCCAAAAATCTCTCAATAAACGTTATTCATTAAGCTATAGGTAAAGAATAACTCATAACGAGATGACATGCCGTTAAAACCAACCATCCCAAAAGTATTTATCAAACTCCTAAAAAGGCTTGAACATAAGACAAGGTCATTTAAACTGGAGACCCCGAAAATATCGCAGAGTTCCGTCCTCATTCTCCCTAAGGGTCTCCTCAAGTGGTGCGCAATAAACGCAGCCTTTACCCCTTTAGACAAATTGGCCGGTGCTGTCTGCATTTACAAAACCACTCAGTTAGAGCCAGGATGTGATAAAAATTCAGTCTTTTGGTGGCCAGTTCCGTCTCGGGAAAAAGACTACTGCAAGTGAGTTGATACAATTTTGTTATGTTTATAAAGTATAAACATTTGATGAGTCAAATTCTTTAATACTTCGAAGATAAAATATCATGTCTATGCTATCAACACAGCTATGTTACTTACACATGTAATAGTCATCAAGACTGATGGACTTCTCTCATCAGTGCTCAAGCCTAAACAATACCCTGCAAAAAGAACGTGATATCAAGCAGGTGGAACCACCTGAGTAACTCTGCGACAACAGCATCATCTGTTCGAAACTGCTTCCTGAAAAAATGTGGTCTGAGTGGGCAGAACAGATGATAATCTAATGAAGTCAATTCAGGCGAATACAATAAAATACCTGAACTAAATCATTCCAGACAGTGAAGTTTGCGTTCTTCAGGTTGATTGGTTCGTTGTTTTGTTTTTACGGCGTATCAACCCTTTTCGGGTAATTTAACGCCAAATGAAGTCATTTTGATAAAAGTTTCAAACAATTCAGTTTAGTATAAGCACAATTTTGTTTACCCATTAAATGTCAAAACAGTTCTATTTCAAACAATTCAGTTTAGCATAAGTACATTTTTTTACACTCAGTTAACTGTGTATAAACAATTGTATAAAGGTACTTTTAAACAATTCATTTTTGCGTTTGTACAGAATTTAGTTCTATTTGACCCATAGATATGACTTGATCAGGCGCAAAATCTCCGAGCCAGAGTCGATCTAGAAGCGATGGCAAGAAAGGGGTATTCCGCATTCCACAAAGCTGCAGGATTACTGGAGCCTCATCATCAGATTTTTAAATGCCATATTTAGGGAATTCGTTAATGGAGTCGTACCCCTTTGCAGAGATGCAGTCGGTGTATTCTGCAGCCCTAGCTGACTGGGCCATTGTGTTCTTCAAGCAATTGATTCGAACCCAACGAGATGTTACCTCACATGAATGATTTTAGGAAGTATTGAATTCAAATTATTAAAATAATCGGGAAGTTTATTGCACCGAACCTATCTATTTTTTTCTGTTTTGAAGCAACAATTACTTTACTGTGATGTCACATATGCATGAGCTCAATATTTAAGCACTTCTGGCTGATGAAACAGTAGCGAAAAAAAAAATTGAAGTAGACCAAAAGCAACAGGGTGTTTCTTTGGATTTGTTTCCTGTTTTTTGATCTTTACACTAAAGAACTCGCTCATTTGAAATCCAATACAATAAAGTAGATTTGATATAACAGCGTTCTCGGATAAGATATGATTACAGATTATAGTGAATCTTTGCGTTCTAGTGAACGACGGGTGGCAGGTCAAATTTCAATCCCTACCATGAGAAATTATAAGAAACAACAAGGTGAAACTCAAGTAAGTCATATTAGTTTCATCTAAACAGTCAATTTTGAACTGGAAAAGGAATTTAAAAAAAAAAAAAAAGCAAAGGGAAACATGTTTAAAAAACAAATGTCGTTCAAACTCATTGCAAAACTCATTGCAAATCTTATCTTTAACAAATCTATTCGGAATATAATTAAGAATCATGTGTCATAGTGGATGTGAGAGTAATAGTATTAGAACGTCCTTTGTTACCCATGGAGGCCATTAATAGTCCGGACCTATACGCTGTGTTTGATAATAATGGTCTGAACTCTTTCTTTCTTTGAACGCTGCATGCTGTTTCGTCGTCAAGAATAAACATCTCTTGCAAGGAAGAATAAATATCCGTATTCGTGAGAATAAATACGGGTATTTCATTTTTTGTGAGTATAAATAAGCGTATTTTATTCATGTTTGTGTGTGTAAGTCCATTTTATTTTTTTTATCTTGATCATTGACCAGGTCATTAGTAGCTGACCACAGATAGAAAATTATGCCTGATCACTTCAACTGGTCTCGGCTAACCGATTAATTTGTTGTATGAATGTAAGATTAGAACAGTTTGGTGTAGGGCTCAAAATGGTTAGTGTAGTGCTATCAAACAAAAGCATTTTGTTTTAAGACTCTGAGATTAAATCCGTTTGGTATAAGACGATTAGACGAAACCAGTATGGTTTTAGGATTATCAGGGAAGATCTGTTTGGTACACTAAGAACCCATTTCTGGAGCTCTGAAGTGTATGAAGTAATTCATTTGTTACTATTATTCCCTGGTCCATTTTGATCAGGAGTGAAATTACGAGTTAGGGCCAAATAGATCCGTTTAAAAAAAGCCTAAGTATAAATTCTGGACCATGTTGTTTGCATATCACTAATACACTTAAGAACAGTTTGGTATATAACTATCAGGTTAGACTAGTTTGGTCTTTTTCTACCTGGATGCACATAGCAAAACGACGAGTCGATATTTCCGTCTTGAATGTAAAGGTGGATTCATGGAGAGAACAAACTTGTCCACCGGATACAATTTAGTTTCATGCCCAAATTAACGTTTTTAGGGGTGCGGTAACAGGATTCTCAAGCGATATTCTTACAGACTGAATGATTTTAACGGCATCAAGGGTTATTTTATGTCCACGTTTTAGACAAATGCGTTCATTGTACGTTCATATTTGTATTTCCTGTGTAGTTGCTTCTTAAACATTTTCTTTTTTGCTCGCGGACGTACCAGATAAAAAATAATTCTTAAATGGATCTGTTTTGCCAATTAATGGAATCCTAACAGGTAAAACAACACTGGGTAAGGGATAACCTTGCAGTTACGGCAATGAAGGGGTACTTTACACTCCCCAGATCTCCAGAACTTGAACCTCACAAATAGATGTGTTATACACAGGTCACTCCTATTTTTATTTTTTGAGGAAGTGTATTAACCTTGTACAGGGGACACATCCAGCGTTTTCCAGGGTCCATTAACTCTCTCTCTCTCTCTCTCTCTCTCTCTCTCTCTCTCTCTCTCACACACACACACACACACACACAGTGTGAGAGAGAGAGAGAAGGGAGGGAAAGATTGGAAACCTCGGGGAGTGTAATGGCTAACAAAATGGACCAGAAAACCTTCACGGGTGATTCTCATTGGGGACTCAATTCATGCAGACTTGTGCCACGTTAAATCAAAAAGCTTAGTAAACTACAATAGAGAGAAAGAGAGAGCGAGAGAGAGAGTGAGAAAAAGGGGATTGGTTGTGTTTTATAGCATGACAACAACACATGTAAGCTATTTAATGCCATTGGCCAGTCGGCTGGGTTTATAGAATACACCGACAGCATCTCTAGAGAGTGGTACAACTCACCCAATGAGTGTCCTGGATATGGCACTAAACAATCTGATAGTGAGGCTTCAGTAAAGCTGGAGCTTTTGAGAATGCGACGTACCCCTTTATTGCCATCGCTCCCAGGTCCACTCTGGCTCGCAGTGGAAGCACCTGAAAAGTTTCTATCTATGGGTCAAGTAGAACTAAACTGTGTACTTAGGCTGAACTGAATTGTTTGAAATAGAACTGTTTTGACATTTAACTGAATTGTTTCGATATTTAACTGTATGTAAACAAAAACTATACTGATACTAAACTGAATTGTTTGAAATTTACTTCGGTGTGAAATGACGCGGAAAGGGTACCGTAAAATAAAACAACTAACCAACATGTTTAATACCAAATAAGATAGATAGATAGATAAAATTTGTAATTGAATTAGTTGCCGATATTTCATAAAAATATAGAGCTATTTTATTTTGAACACAGTTGAATGGTTTCAAGGATTACTATCTAATATTAGTGTTTCTATTTAACATTGATCATTCGTTGGCAGACGGTTAAATGGTTCAAGTATTCTAATTAAACACAAATTGTTTGACTTGCACACAGTTTAATGGGTTAAAGTATTGCTATGTTACACAAACAGTTAAATTTAACTTCAATCATTTGTTCACACACTACTAGATTGATAGTAAAGTTGGCGACCTTAGTCGAGCGTGACTCGAAGGCTCCCTTTTCGATAGCTACTACACCTAGGTGTAGGTCAGGGGGCAACCCCATTCCATGGATTGCTCAACTTTACCCTTGATCCTTACCTTATAATGCTGAGTGTTATACAACGCGGCATCAAGTATTATTTTTTTTAGTCTTTGGTATGACTCGACCTGGGATTGAACTCCAGTCACCCGGAGGATTGGCGAACACACTGCTCATTGGGCCAGTGGATAAAGAGTCCTATGCAACCAATACATAGAGCCCTAATAGGTAATACGTCTCTGGGTCAGTGTGGAACTGGTTTTAATGGTAATGAAAGGTTACTCCACATTTCCAAAATCTCCAGGACTGAATACTCATCGACAGATGAAGCTTAGTGTCATGCGTAGGATACTGGTTGTATTTGACCCATAGACGGAGCACTGATGGTTACTTTCAAATCGGGTCATAGGGCACCTGAAAAGAGAGAGAGAGAGAGAGAGAGAGATTCTCATTGTGTGTCCCAGTATTGTGACTTTGTGCGAGTAAATATACCTCAATAATATTCATTAATACCCGCCAAAAATGTTTCTAATAAGATTAAATACATTTAAATAGGATATCTACTTTTTAATAAATTTTTATTTAACGTTGGGTTTGGGTGGGTTTTATGCCATATTAATCATTTACTTATTTAATGTCATATTCTGTTTATACACACGCACACACACACACACACACACACACACACACACACACACAGACACACACGCATATATATATATATATATATATATATGATTTTTAAACACATTTTATATGTAATATTTTTAAACGAGACGGAGCTCATTTGTTTTGTTTTGTTGCTGTTTTTTTTTCTTTTCTTTTTTGCCCTATAAAATCGTTTCTAGTATTTTTCTTCACTGACATTTTACTGCACACTGCTAAATGGCCACAAGTGTTGCCATGTAACAGTCACAATGTAACATCATTCATTAGTTTGCACACATTGTTTGTTGGTAATTTCATTTTGTTAACTTGTTTTCACAGTAGTATAGTGTTTTCTTCAGCACAATTAAATAGTTTCAATTATAGGTATCTAACATAAATAATTCTATTTAATATCAATCATTTTTTGCCGACAGGGAGTGCTTACAATTATTTCTATTTAACAATAATAATTCTATTCAAATATCAATTTGCAATCAGACAAATGGTTGCAAGTATTGCTATGTATCGCTAACAATTCAAACCAACATCAGTCATTTTTTAGACACAGATAAATAATCAAACAAGTTCTGTTTCTAACAATTTAATTTAGTAAACGTAATTTGTTTGCACACAGTTTAAATGTCAAAAAGTTCTATCTAACCCATAGATACAACCCTTTTAGGCGTTACCACGCCTGGTCCAAGTGGACCTGGGAACAATGGCAATGAAGGGGTACTCTATATTCTCCAAAGCTCTAAGACTGGAGCCTCACCATCATATAGTTTAATGTCACACCAGTACACTCTTTGGGGTGGAGTCTTATACCTCTGCAGAGGTGTAGTCTGTGTATTCTACAGCCCCAGCCAAGTGCGCTGTTTTTATTAGCTCACCAAGAATAGACAATCATGTATAAAAGTCAATCCATGATGATTGTCTGCTCACATGATACATCCTCAGAATTCTAGCCTTTACAAACACACTCACTGGTCCAAACTGGCAATATACCTGCCGTCACAGGCACCTGTAGAAAGACCGAAATACAAGCCATTTGAACCTCAGGCCTCTCGGCCCAAGCCAACTGCTTAATAACGTAATTATTGCAATAATGATTCCGCTGAGATCTCGGCGCAGTATGATATGACTCGAACCCATAAACGTAAGAAGATTGAACGCACGAGGGATCGACTTTATTAAGAATCCTTCTTGGAACTCAGCCATCCGATGTTCGAAGCGATGTCGGTGGGGGGAGTGAAACATATTTCATCAGAGATGGCTAGCAGGAGACCCTTGTTATTTCATGAGTCAGATATTGGACAATCGATTCGATCTTGTTCGGAAATATTCCGGCTTAATGAAATTTGGAAACACCCAACGATGTTTGGCCGCGAAATCAGCGAGAGTACATCTCGAAAATAAGAGGTAGAAATGTGAGATTTGGCGGGAGAAAGCCAAGTTCTCTGCGTCCGATGAAAGTGAAGCCGCGAAAACAATTGTTATTTTGATCCAGCAAAATGAGTTGTGGATGCTATGGATGTTGGTTGGTTGGTTGGTTGTGTTTTATACCAAGCATATCAATCCTAGTAGGTTATTTGAATGCAAACCCTATTTATATATACCCAAGTATATGCAGAGAAAATACATGATTTGTAAATAAATACTTCATTTATAACAATATTTTTAAACGACCCAGAGCTCACTTTCTTGGGCAGTTAAATAGCTCAAGTATTGCTATTTCATTCAAATTGTTCTTTATGCACTCTGGATTTGTTTCAAGTATTGTTATTTAAGATTAGAGGTTCTATTCACCAAGGACTACTGTCTACTTTTATGCTTGTCACTGGTTTGCACTCAGTTAAATCGCTTCAAGTATTAGTATTTAACACTAATAATTATATTCATCATTATTCATTCCCTTGTACAAGATGAAATGGTTCAAGCTATTCAGTTTATTCAAACAATTCTAATTCAGCTAATTCAGTTTAGTATAAATACAGATTTTGTTTACACACAGTTAAATGTCAAAACAGTTCTATATTAAACATTTCGGTTTAGTGTAAGTCGAGTTTAAATTTCAAAAACAGTTCCATTTCAAACAATTCAGTTGAGCATAAGTACGCAGTTTAAATATAAGTACAATTTAATTGTCAAAAACTTTTCTATTTCAAGCTATTCAGTTTAGTCAAACAGTTCAAATTCAAACAATTCAGTTTAGCATAAGTTTGCAGTTCGTACTATTTAACCCATAGATAGGCCCCTATCAGGTGCTACCTTTTCAGGCCAGAGTGGACCTGGGAGCAGTGGCAATGAAGGGGTGCTCCGCATTCCCCAAAGCTCCAGCATCACTGGAACCTCACCATCAGATTGTCTAGTGTCATATCCAGAGCACTAGTTGGTGGTGGTCGTACCCCTCTGTAGGTGTGCACTCGGTGTATTCTACAGCCTCAGCCTACTGGGCAATATGCATTCAGGTAAATTTTGTTATATATATATATATATATATATATATAGCCATCTACAGACTGATCTGTTTCGTTCTATCAGAACTCATCAGTGTGGCAAGACACTAGCTTCCCGTAGTTGGGATCGAAACCCGGTTGACTCAAACGTCAAACCAAGCCTCTAACCATTCAGCCACGAGGAAATTTTAGCTGCGAAGTAAATTTTAAACGGTTATGAATCACAATTATTATTGTTTACATACATCCGTTCAACGGCTATCGAGACCTCAATTCATATATGAAGAGGCTTACAATATACGCCAATGGCAACACGATTTCTTCTTCACCAGAGAACTCAACCTTACGGGTGTAAGGGGGTATATATACATATATATATATACGATGGTCACTCAATAATAAGGTGAAATTTTGAATAGGTCCCACTGTTTACGGTTTTATTTTTTCAAGGAAGTTAATTGTATTTGGTCCTTTACTGTCAAAGAGGCAGCGGTTGTGTCGATACTGCTATATGGATGCACCACATGGACGCTTACGAAGCGGCTGGAGAGGAGGCTGGACGGAAATTACACAAGAATGTTGAGAGCAGTATTAAACAAGTCCTGGCGACAACACCCCACGAGACTCCAACTATACGGACACTTGCCCCCCATCACAAAAACTATACAAGTTCGACGAACCAGACACGCGGGACACTGCTGGAGAAGCAAGGACGAGCTCATAAGCGATGTACTCCTGTGGACCCCCACTCATGGATGTGCAAGTGTGGGACGACCAGCACGAACTTACATACAGCAGCTATGTGAGGACACGGGTTGTAATCCTGAAGACCTGCCGGAGGCGATGAGTGATAGGGAGAAATGGCGAGAGACGGTCAGGGATATCCGCGCAGACGGCGCGACATGATGATGATGATGATGATATATATATATATATATATATATATATATATAAGTATGAGTGTGTGTAATATATGCTGTATAAGATTTCCCATTTCTAGTGTCAGGCATGGTTTTGCAATCAAACCATTTTAACAACTAACCCTGGATCATCATTAACGCGCCAATTTAAGAAGTTTTAATTCTGCGATATAAGGTTTAAATTGACGGACTAAATGATAAGTCAGTACACAGAACGAGAAATTAAATTTTCGTTCAGTTCACATGTTAAGTCAGTATACAAAATTCAAGTATGGAAACGTTGATCGTTATTAGATTTAGAGCCTAAAAACTAAACGTGTAAAAGTGAACGTAATGAGGTACTGGTGGTGCAATAGTTATCGTCGTAGGAAATGGACACGGCGACACGAGTTCAAATCCTATGACGAGACTGATTGCATTTCAAATAGCACTAACACCCTTGGGAAAGGTATGAATCCAATCATTCTCCCTCCAGCTATGGATAAATAGTAGGGCAAACTGGGTTCTTCATCCTTGGTGAGGCAACTAGTCTAGGAGAAGGAAAACTCTGAATTCAAACCTGTTAAACTCCGCTGAAAAATTGACCTTGTGTCATATTCTGCCCGAGCGGAGGGGTTGGTTAATATGATAATAGTAAGTTGGCAACCGTAGTCGAGGGTGACCCGAAGGCTCCCCTTTCAATAGCTACAACTACAAGGAGAGGGCGCTACTTCATTCTCTGGACTGCACTACTTTACCCTTGATGCATACCTTATAATGCTGAGGCGGAATCAAGGACCATTTTTGAGTCTTTGTTATGACTCGACCTGCGATTGAACTCCGGTCTTCCGGACCATTGGCCAACACTCTAACCATTATGTCAATGGTCCGGTTTAAAAACGATAATAATTCATAAAAAATTATCAGTACTTCATTTTTCTTCTTTTTTTTTTTTTTCACTTAAACAGATACAATGTTATAACTGTTGTCCAGTTTTGGAAGCCATCGATTTTTTCAACCTTTCCTCACCCTCTTCACACAAATAGGACAGTTACACTACTCCAATATACAGTTGCATAATATGATATATTATTAAACGCAAAACTGAACAAAGTTATATATTTCAACAAAAAATTATAACAGAAATTATTTAATCTAATAAAAACAAAAGATTCCGACCCACTTTGTCAGCAGGGCATAGAATAAGCAAACTGCCTTCCTTGCGGAGGGATAAGATCTTCCTTATGAAAGAATACTGACCTGTGTATGAAACTTAACTGCATCTGTGGTGAGTCTCCAGTTCTGGAGGTATGGGTAGTGTGGAGCACTCATCATGACCATTACTCTAACCCGGGGGTTTAAGTATCTGTTGAAATCCCATCTATATATCAGATAAATCTGTGTAAAAATAATTAGTATTAGATAGGAATACTTAAAACAATATAACTAAATAATTAGTATTAACATTAGTTCTTGCCCAGTCGGCTGGGGCTGTAGAATAAATCGATTGTTTCTCTGCAGAGGGGTGAAATAAACTGTATACTTATGCTAAACTGATTTGTTTGAAATAGAACAGTTTTGACATTTGAATTGCGTACTTACGCTTAACTGAATTGTTTGAAATATAACTCTTTATATGTATACAAATGGATTCGGTATCAAATAACCTACAATGGTTGATATGCCATAAAACAAACCAAACCCAATCAAACATTAGTTACTTGAAGTAAATCTGACGTTATTTTTTAGGTAGGACTACGGATTTACCGCTGTCATTTTTTTTTTAAATCAACTTTTAGAAAAAAAGTTTTAGCGCTGAGAAATCTTCGGCAATTAGCAGTACAAAATACTGTTGGGTGGATGCAAAACATTTTAAAATTTTGGTTTGGTCCGGTTATTGTTTAATGGCATATCAACCCTTGCGGGTTATTTAATTCCAAATTTTATACGAACATATATAGGCCCATTTTCCAAGTTAGTTGAGTGTTCACCACTTGCCATGAAGACCGGGGTTCAATCCCTGGTTAAGTCATATCAAATACTAAAAAAAAAAAAGGTACTTGATACTGCCTCAGCATTATAAGGTACACAGAAAGGGTAAAATCGAAACAAAATATAATCTAAAAGAAAAGGAAAAACCTATTATCAAATATATTATTTAGTAATGATCAACTTTGCTATAGTTTTTATGATTTAAAAAAATTCTCTTAAATCAATATTTCTTGATTCAGGAGATTGGTTGGTTGGTTGGTTGGTTATTTTTATGACGGAGTATCGATCCTTTTCGTGTCATTCTATGCCGAAATTTCAAATAATTCAATTTAGTATAAGTATAGTTTTCGTTCACAAATATCTAAATGTCAAAACAGTTCAGTTAAATGTCAAAACAGTTCTATCTCAAGCAGTTCAGTTTGACTCATAGATAGAACCCTATAAGAGCTACCACTTCGGGCCAAACTGGACCTGGAAGCGATGGCAACAAAGGGCTAATCGGCATTCCCCAAAGCTCCCGCATTAATGGAACCTCACCATCAGATTGTTTTGTGTCATATCCAAGATACTCGTTTCGGGGTGTTACCCCTCTGTAAAGAAGCACTCGGTATATTCTACAGCCTCAGCCGACTGGGAAAGATTCAAGATGAACAATCTATTTTGCCAGCAAGTCTTTAAAAGTTCCCACATACTTCAAGTGAAAGGATTTCGCTTGATTAACTATTTTCAGATTCCAAGCTGAGGTTTAACAACGCAAGATTTTTCTGATATACAAAATCTTCACTCACGGATTTTTTTCCCATCTTGTGAAGACGCCCTCTCTTTTTGATAAAAGCCCCAATAGAAAAGAAAGGAAAAGAAAACTTTGAATATTATGCGACAAATCACACAATATTTTAGAGATATTTGCTTGCAGTTAAAGAAAAATGCAGCACAAAGGACAAGGGAAGAAAGGAAGGAGTTCAACAGCGACTGATACAAGCCTACTCTTTAGGCAGCCAACCGTTCAAAGAATAATTTCATTGAAGCAGAAGATACGATTATGTACGCTTTTGTCGCATTACGTATAATTCGCTGATGTCGCAAGGAAACGGCAATTTCTTTCTCATCTGTGGATGAAGCAGGGATTCATTTGCATTATTTTGCGTGGTTTATTCGTTAATAGAGAAGCCGAGGTCTCCCACTCTCTCTCTCTCTCTCTCTCTCACTTTTTTGTTGTCTTTTTACCTCTGTGCATTTTCCTTGCTTGCTTAGAATTATAAAAACAACAACGGCTTCGGAAGCCCCCGCCTCTGAGATTTCTTGTTTTGCCATTTCTACTCCGTGTGAGTAGCAACTCGTTTTGTTTTCCTTTTCTATTAATTCGTTTTTGTTTTCTATTTATCAGATTGGAATATATGATGAGTCAGCCTTGGGCACTTGAAAAGACGAATTAAACCATGCAAAAACTGCTTTGAAATAATCAGCATTAGAATAAATTATAAAGAGATAAGAAAAGAGACATTGAACGGAAGATGGAAAGAAAACAATTAAATCTACCGTGTTTGTAACAAAAATAAAAATACCGTATTATTGTCGTACATTAACCAGTTAATATCGCAGGCCATTTTTAGTGAGTTTAATCCTCTTAGTTTCACATTAGCTTAGATCTTTGCCACATTAGTCTTATCAACTCTTGTTGGGATATTTCATGTTGAGAGATGAGAGAATCGCCTCTATTGAGCACTTATTTTATATTTTTGGTGTAGTTGTTTCTTAAGAGTTTTTTGTACATGGTTATGTGATATCAAGTATTCCTCAGGAGAGCCCTCGTGGCGTAGTGGTTGGTTGGTTGTTTGTATTGTATTGTATTTAATGCCAATGTTGGTTGTTTGTATTGTATTGTATTTAATGCCAATTACATTTTTATATGAATAATCAGTTCTATTTCAAACAATTCAGTTTAACACGAATACTCAGCTTAATTTTCCAAAACATTTCTATTTCAAGCTATTAAGTTTATTCAAAAAGTTCTTATTCAAACAATCAAGTTTAGTATGAGAATAAATTTTGTTTACATATGCTCAAATGTCAAAACAGTTCTATTTCAAACAATTTAGTATAGTGTAAGTAGAATTTCAATGCCATTAACAGTTCCATTTTAAACAATTCTATTTAGCATAACTACGCAGTTTAAACGTCAAAACTGTTTGATTTAAAGCAAATCAGTTAAGCATAATGTTAGTTCTATTTGACCCATAGGCCAGAGTGAACCTGGGAGCAATGACAATGAATGGGTGTTTTGCATTCCTGAAAGTTCCTGTATTTCTGGAACTTCTCCTCAGATTGTTTTGTATCATATCCAGGACACTCGTTGGGGGGCGTCTTACCCCTCTGCAGAGATGCAGTTGGTGTATTCTACAGCCCCCGCCGACTGGGCAACATATGGCGTTGTGTTTAACGCGCTGGACAGCTACATCATGGTAAATCAGTTCGAATTTTAGTTGCGTTAAGGGGGTGTCAACAATTATAGCTTCAAGTTAGTATTCTTGGGAAAAATATTTTAAACATTTATCCCATAAAGATTATTATCGAATCCTAAAAATCTTCAAACATAATTATATAACCCATAGAAGGGACCCAAAACATAACCACGACCCAGGGTCAGATTGGTCGTAGGATTAATTGTAATGAAGAGTACTCTACACTGCCCATATCTCCAGAACTGGAGCCTCACCTTCAAAAGACACCTCATTTTCTGCTTAGAGGTCTTAACCCTTAGCAGGGGATACAGTCAACGTATTCTAAGCCCATCAACATGACGGACGTCTTGAATGGGTTTAATTTTATTCTAAATTAAATATGATATAGATACGTAAAAATACGTTCGTATAACGTTAAACTTTTTCCTACTAAGCTAGGAAGGCACTCTGGTTTCAGGCGATCAACTAAATAACACCCACCCAGCTCTAACGATATATATAAGCTAGATATTCCAATAAGTTATATTTTAGGAAGCCGGAATTTTCAGTGATTAAGAAAATAATTCCTATCCGGTCTGTTATTTGTTCCTTTACTGCTAAAAAAATCTTAGTAAATATTCTCTAAGAATGTTGATTCCATAAATTTTGCCAGGGATAGTAGTTTATGATTCAATCTTGTCTGCCAAGCTAAGAGAGTTTCACACAAGGCGAGAAAAAAGAAAAAAAGAAGAAAACTTTAAAGAAAAACAATGAGGAGAGAAAGGAAAGAAATTGAAAAAAAAAGAGAAAAATATTCAGCAGAAAAAATTAAGAGAGTAAAAAAGAGAAATCGAAAAAAGAAAGAAAGGAAAAATGTAAAAAAGTAAGAACAGTCGAAAGAAAAAAAGAAAGAGAAATTGGGAAAAGAAAGAAAGGAAAAAGAAAGAGTATAAAAAAAGAACTTGAAAAAGAAAAAAAACAAGAAATTCGTCATGGAATTAAAAAAAAATGAAACATATTAAGAAAACGAAAAGAAGGTATAGAGAGAGACGCAGAGAGAGTATAAGGAGGAGGGGAGAGAGCGTGTGAGAGAGAGTTTGAGGAAGAGGAAGAGAGAAAGGAGTAGAAAGGGCACATGCGTGTGTGTTTTTGAGGGAGAGATAGAGAGAGAGAGAGAGAGAGAGAGAGAGAGAGAGAATTCGAGGACGGAGACAGAGACAGGGGTAATAGCTGAAAGGTATACTCCTCCAAGGTATTCCCTGTGAATACTTTTCCGGATATATTTGAACTTAAGTGATTGTTATTTTAGAAAAAAAAAACAACAAAATCTAAAGCGTATCTTTGAAATATGAGAACGAAATTTCTCATTACATAACAGTGAAATATTGGCTGACCAGCAAAAATTTACATCGGCTCTGTGCGGACATTGATGTATTTTGGAGGACCTGACTGGAGCGATGGATGTTGGGGACGGATGGCAAGAGAGAGAGAGAGAGAGAGTCAGGGAACACCATGCAGTCAGCGATCATATATTTTTATATATATACATATATATATGTATGTGTGTGTGTGTGTGTGTGAGAGAGAGAGAGAGAGAAAGAGCGAGCGTGTGTATACACATACATACACACACAAGCATATATATATATATATATATATATATTATTCAATCCAGTAAATCCGGAATAGGGATAATTCCAATCAGGACAAATAAAATATTCAAAAATAAAATATTAAATTTAAACATTCCTGGTAAAGAGCTCAATGTAAATAAAATCCAGAGCAAATAATTTTTTCCAAACAAAACCAACAATCGGACACATTAGGGTAATAAATTGATTTACATTACGTTTTTTCAAATTATACAAACCATTCATAGGGCAATTCATTTTAGTTTTTCAATTACATGGAAATAAATTTATTACGTGGAAATAAATGGGAATAAGTTTATTTTATGGAAATAATAACATGGAAATGAATTTATCATCCCAATGTGACCGATTGTTGTTTTTTTGGAAAAAAAATATATGCAAAAGTTGTTTAGTTAGTTAATCTCATAAATCAATTGCAAATGAGTTCGATCCTCATTGGGTGATTATCTCATATTCGTATCTTTTTACCAAATATACGCCAAGCTTATTGGATAATTTTTTTATAGATATAATATTTTATACAGCTTCAGAATTTACCAAACCTCAACCGAAATTCAGAAAATACGAATTTTTCAAGATAAAAAAATTCCGATGTTTTCTTTTTTCTTAGAATGATTGATTAATTGATTCATTTTAAAGGATGTCAACCCATCTCGGGTTACTTTATACTTTGATGTTAGGAAATCACATTCATTTTATGTTTATATTTACGTTTTTTGAGCAGTTTCTTAATCTTATGTAAAAACCTCCAGGTTGCAGGTTCAATCTTCACTACAGGCGAGTAACAATACAGGAATACCTAACACTTGTACTCGGTTATGGCTAACGGAATCAGAACAGGTACTATTTACCAACCCCTCCGCTCGGGCAGGATATGACACAAGGTCAATTTTTTTTAAGCGGAGTTTAACAGGTTTGAATTCAGAGTTTTCCTTCTCCTAGACTAGTTGCCTCACCAAGGCTGAAGAACCTAGTCCGTCCTACTATTTACCCATAGCTGGAGGGAGAATAAGGGGGTTCATACCTTTCCCAAGGGTATTTGCCTGAAAGTGAACGTAATAGTGCGACTGGAGTACGAACTCGCGTACTACGATTCCGCAGTTCATCGCTTTAACCATTACGGAATCAGAACAGGTGACTCCCGTGGATTCAATAAAGGACGTAGTTCGAAGTTCCGTGAAGGTTCCCTAGTTCGACAAACAACTGAAGAAGGCCGGAGGACATATCGGCCGAAACGTTGTAGAAATAACAATAAAGATGAAGACAATAGTCCGAAAACCCTTAATGATAAAAATCAACAAGCTTCGTCTCAGAAATTTAGACAACTAGTTTCTTAATTTTTTTTTTTTAATCAAGTGTTCTCGTTAAATACAAATACCTTTTTCTTTAAATAATAACACATCAACCTTCGAGGGTTATTCAGTGCCAAATCCATCCTTCTGGATGAATATCAGTGGTACAATTTAACCTATATATAGCAGATAATTAAGAGGGCTCATACTTTTCTCTTAGGTGTTAATTCGAAAGTGAACTTAATAGCGTAACTGAAGTTCGAACTGGCTTTCTCCGATGCCACAGTTCAGTGACTAAGTAATGCTCTACGGGACTTCCTCTATTCCACGGATAATTGAAATTCATCATGAATTTACCAGACACGTGACAACTTCTAATTCCCTTGAGTATCCAAAAAAAATCTTTTCCGAGAATAAATCTGGCTCGCAAAATGATTCTCTTCTAAACAGTCATAAAATAAACATATCTCTATCTATATGATTGTGTTGTATATACATTAATACTTTCTTAACATTCATTTACTTATGGCAAACTTTATCAATCAAATAATCAAATAATAATTATTTGATTATTGCGAATATATATCAATATTTGAAAGACTCACCAATTATTTGAAAACAGAACTATTTGACCCATAAATGAGATTTCCTCACAGGTACTAGCACTCCGGGCGAGAGTCTACTTGGGAGTAATTGCTATGATGGGGTACTCCACACATCAAATCTCTAGATCAGAAACTTCACCACCCGTAGCAATTTATTGTCATAGCCAGAATATGTTTTTTCTGGGAGGGGGTGTGGATATCTTACTTCCCTTCAGCTAAAACAGTCAGCGTATCTTAATCTCCGCTTTCTCTATTGATTGATTGATTTTAACAGCATGTCAAGGAGTCTAGGGTTATTTTATGCGTTGAGATTAGTGAATCCCGTTTATTGTACGTTTGTATTTTAATTCATGTTGTTGTAGTAATTTACGAAGGTCTTTACTTCGATTTAGCACAAGGCCAAATGAATGGGGCACCCAATGAGACTCGAATAATTTACGAAGGTCTTTACTTCGGTTTAGCACAAGGCCAAATGAATGGGGCACCCAATGAGACTCGAACTAATTCATGTTGTTGTATCTAAAAAGTTTTCTCTTTTCTTTACACTCGGTCTGATCGAATACGAATAATATTTATATAAATTTATTTGACCCATAGATAACAACGAATTCTGGTTAGAATCGACCTGGGGGTAATACCAATGAGTTTTATTATTTTTATTTTTAGTTCCCCAATGCAAAATCTATGATATTCTTTATAAACGTGATTGTTTTTCCTTAATTAGATTAAATCGAAAAAGTTCTGTTTTCTTTAACGATAATTTTCTCTTGTATCGACAATTTTTGGGAAGAAATTCTAACATAAAATAACTATCTGCTTCCTTTTCCTATATTAAGGTTTTCCTCTATCCAAGTGGATTCACGGCCCCACCATTAGTCTATGCTGGTTGGCTAGAAACAGCACATACTCGAACCCTAACCCTAAACCCTAACCCCAACCTTAACCCTAACCTCTCTCAATGGGTCTAGATTTTGCTATCCAACTGGTAATTTCAATCGCAGATTGTCGGGATAATTGAAATTCATCATGAATTTACCAGACACGTGACAACTTCTAATTATCTAGCGCACCAAAACTAACGTTTCCGCGGACAAATCTGGCATGCAAAATCATTCTCTCATAAACAGTCATAAAATAAACATATCTGTATCTATATGAGTGTGTTGTATATACTTCAGTAATTTCCTGACATTCAATTACATATGGCTGACTTAATTTGTTATTTGATTATCATGAATATATTACATTAATAATAATAATAATAATAATAATAATAATAATAATAAGAAGAAGAAGAAGAAGAAGAAGAAGAAGAAGAAGAAGAAGACTTACTTGTTTTAATGCATTGAAAAAATACCCGAGAAGCTGGAAAATAGGCTGTGATGAATTGGAGATTAGAGGAGGAATTAGTCCATTTTTTAGGTGTTTATATGTCAATGCGTATCTGTCCATCCAATTTTAAAACAGTAATTTGACGACGTTAAAGCCATTTGGGGCCAATGATTGGTACATTTTATATATCATCTCCCTCTTGTTGTCAAATATATTTTTGGTCTATTCTTTTTATAATGGTGAATTTTGCATCTCTTAAAATTATGTCCGTTTGTGCGGAAAAGATGTTCTACAAATATCAGTTTGTAGTAATCAAAGTTGATTTTTAAAAAATAGGTTGTTCCGCAGTAGTTCTTTTTCTTTCAAAAGTAAAACATTCATTCTGTCTTTCTAATGTATTGGTTTTGGTTGCTTGTAAAATCTAGTGAATAAAATACACTTTTGCATCTGCAATGAAATTAGTGGTAAATTATAAAATTATCTATCTATCTATCTATCTATCTATCTATGTGTATGTGTGTGTGTGTGTGTGTGTGTGTGTGTTATCTATAAAATTCTAGCGGGGCTTTGAATCAGTTGACAGTATCTATTGCAAGTGGGTAAGAATCTATCTCACACTGACTCAAAAAATTATGGATGTCTTGTGTACGATAGAAAATGGCAAGCAGTGTATTCATATATTCAGTATCTTCCTAATTT
Organism: Sepioteuthis lessoniana; assembly: GCA_963585895.1. NCBI lineage: Eukaryota > Metazoa > Mollusca > Cephalopoda > Myopsida > Loliginidae > Sepioteuthis > Sepioteuthis lessoniana. The sequence continues at coordinate 41,422,351 of OY757920.1, forward strand.
CTTCAGAGATTAGATTATAATGACCAATGTAAAGGGATAATCATCGGGGAGAACATTTCTGATATATTTTTTACATAAAATCGAAACTACGAAACCAAACAGTCAAACGAAGAGAAAAATTAATAAAAATATTTCGGAAAAATGGAAATTGTGTGGGTTTTTTCATGAAACATGTTTTATATATATATATATATATATATATATATATATACTAAAATGAATAGGTCTTAAAGTTGAGTTGGTTTCATTTCTTTTCTCTGCGCGTGTTTCTGATTTAGAGTCACCTTCTGGAAGCTATATATATATATATATATATGGCTTCCAGAAGGTCACTCTAAATCAGAAACACGTGTAGAGGCCAAAAAAAAAAAAAATGAAACCAACTTAACTTTCGGACCTATTCATTTATATATATATATGTATATATATATACCTAAATTATCCAGTTAGTGTCCAAGGACAGTAGGTGTGGATTATCGTTTTACATATATGAGGGTAATCATATAAATCTATGAGAGTGCTCAATGTATGGCTATTGTTAGTTCCCTATTTATTCTCTAGGGTATAACAAAATTCACATTCAGAGCGTATATAGTGCAATTAAATGTAGACTCAAACTCGGTTAAGCCGTCATTAACCGAGTTTGAGTCTCCATTTAATTGCACTATATATACATATATATATATCTATATATATACTTCAGGAGCAAATGTGTGAAAAGTGAGTTATCATCCATATTCAGGATGTGATGTATGGTCTCATGGTATTATGTAATACACTTGATACTCATACCCACACACACACACACATATATATATATATATATACATATATTTGTGTGTGAGTGTGTGTGTGTGTGTGTGTATACCGCGCACACAAGGTCAAAATTTAACGGGCTTCAATACAGAGTTTTCCTTCTCCTAGACCAGTTGCCTAAGCAAGGCTAAAGGACCTTGTCTGTTCAACTATTTACCAGGAGGGAGAATAATAAGATTCATACTTTTCCCAAGGATATTAGTGCTATGTGAAAAGCAATCAGCCTCGTCCAGGGTTTGAACTCGTGTCACAGTGTCAATTTCCTACGTCTATAACCATTACCCAGGAGGTACTTCTAAATATATACATACATACTTACAAATGTGGGTGTTAAAGACTGTACTTAGGAGCCATATATATTTATATATATAGCTCCTAACTACACTCTCAAGCACACACACACACACACACACATATATATATATATATATATATATATATATATATATATATATATATATATAGTGATGTGAATAGGAGAGTCGTTGAATGCCTGAAATAAATAGATGTTTTCTGACCTCTGCATTCCAGGATCATGACTCTAAATTTCATGCGGTTGTGAAAAATAAGAAATTCAATCCTCAGATGAAACATGCGAGTAGAATGGCTGGAGAAGGATTCATGAAAACTCAATCTTCTTTGCAAAATGTACAAAAATGTTGGAATGGTTTAGGAGCAGAAGTAAGAAGGCAAAAGAGAGAAGTGAAGAAAGCAGCACTAGAAGAAGAATTTACCCTTTTACAAAATATACTAATTATGATAGGTCTTATGATATATATATATATATATATATATATATATATATATATATATATATGTATAAAAGGAGAAACAGAGAGTAAGAGAGAGAGAGAGAAGGAAAGAGAGAGAGAGAGAAAGAGAAAGAAAGAAGGCCGGTAGATAGAGTTTGGTTTCTTTGTTTAATGGCATATCAATCGACACGGGTTATTTGATACTAAGCACATATTTGCAGTAGAACAACAGCGATACTATTTAACCCATAGTTGGGAAAAGTGGGGTTCATATCTTTCAAAAAGATTTGAACCCCGAAAAGGTAACGTAATACTGAGACTAGAGTTCAAGTCCTCTCACTACGACGTTGTAGTCCAGCACTTTAGTCGCTACGCTATGGAGACTCTCAAAGGATAGAGAGAGAGAGAGAGAGAGAGAGAGAGAGAGAGAGAGAGGTGAAAGAGAGAAAGAAGGAGAGATAGAGAGAGTTTTATAAAAAACCGTTTTTTCCTTAATGAAAAAAAGTGCTGAAATACTGACGAGCAGTAAATATTTATCATTTCCTCATGTCTGTTTCAAAATTACAAGTTTCATTTGAAGTGTGTATATTATTGAAGCTCGACCAGCTGCTGCTTCGTGCAGAGGCTTTTCAGTGGACTGTCTGACATTCGTGCCGGACAGTCAATGCTCCATGGCAGACTTGAGACCGAAAGGCTCCCGGCTTCAGCTGGACAAACTTCTGATGGACGAGCTGCATTATAGACATCTTCGTCACTCTTGTATACTTCTGGACCTTGCAGTCCAGTTTAAGCTATTATCAGGCACACGTGACTGGACCCAGATTTGGTTCTAAGTCCAGCTAGGCTCATCAGACCCACATTGCACTATGTCTAGTAGGGCTCGAGCCTCGACTTCTCCTTCATCTCAACTCCCACTATAATCGACCTTTGGGTCATTTACCTTGTGTCAAGTTCTGTTTGATGGGAGGCAGTGATAAATATCTGAAGTTTGTATAGTTTTTAAAAACATGAAATTAATAGTCATGACACGGACACGAGAAGTTGAGAACACACACACACACACACACACACACACACACACACACACACACACACACACACACATAATTTTAGAAAAATCAAAATAAATAAATGAATAAATATAATATAGAGGAATTAAAAAACAACACAATTTTGAAAAATAGCAAAAGAAAGAAAATGAAATAAAAAAATGACCAAAAATTGACAAATATATATATATATATATATATATGTGTGTGTGTGTGTGTGTGTGTGTGTGTGTGTGTGTGTGTGTGTGTGTGTATATATGTTAGTAAGTACGCATATCTGTGCGTGTCTGTGAGTATGTCTGTGAATGTGTGTGTATTTGCGTACTGTCTGTGTGTCTGTTTTTGTCTGTTAGTGAGTATGCGTGTCTGTGTGTGTCTATGAGCATCTGTGTGTATGTGTATGTGTTTGTGTATGTATGTCCTGTCTGTGTGTCTGTTTGTGTCTATCAGTGAGAATGCGTGTCTGTGTGTGTGCGAGAGTTTGCGTGTATGAGTGTGTATGTTTTCGTGTGTTTTGAGATTGCTGGTATTCTGTTTCTCAGACTTTAAGTGGATATTGTTTTTGTTCGTACGATCAAAATTCCTGCACGAGTGATTTAGGATTTTCCCTTAGGGGAACGAAGCCTGTTAGCGGACTCGGTCACAATTGTCATTAATTTCAGTTCAGATTCAATTACCAAGCCCACTAGCTTGTGTTCAGGGTAAAATGGATTTTTTGAGCGCTTTGAAAGCCTTTACAAATATACCTCACCGTTGTCAGTATCCTTGTAACGTTCTTTTATGCGTCTGTCTGTTTACAGCAAGCTTCCGGTTGCCGTCCCTGGGAAACGAGTGACGGCATCTTACTCCAAAATTTCCTTTCACATCCCTTAGCTGTATTGCCGACTACATCCCTGTCATTTTCTGCACAGTTCCAAGGTTACTGTCTACGGCAGACACCTAAAGAAAGCAGGGAATTATCATTTGCCAAATGTTGTCACAAATAAAAACCAAGAAATATAATGAAAAAAAAAAAGCAAATGATTACAGTTACAGAGAGATTATAGAAATTTGGATTAATTACTTTTCTAGAAATAAGAATGAGTGTTGATCTAAAAGAAACTTTTAAAATAATTAATGGAATTTCTTATTATCGTAGATATTTTTTTTAAATTTTTTTTCGAAGTGGAAATTTACTCTCTTGACAAATTTCAAAAATTAAGTTTACGAACCAATTGTTTTTTTTTTTAATATTTTTGCAAAAAAAAAAAAAAAAAAAAAAAAAAAAAAGAAATGAAATTTTGTAACAAATTGCTTGAGCAGATCAAAAATAGTCGTGTAAAAAATAGGATTAAGTTCTGGAATAATAGCAAGAAAAACAATTCAAGATGCTATTTTTGGGAAACATTGGATGAATTACTTACTCGAATTTGATCTGTATATAAATATCTTATTAATAGTGCATATATTCTATGCAAAGATATTTTTAGAGGTCGATGTGAGAAAATAGTAAAAAAATGACAACTGAATAAGAGCACATAACAAGCAAAAAGATATTAATACAGTGAGAGCTGCATGTTGGTTGGCTAGTTGGTTGTTTGGGTTTTATGGCTTATCAACCTTTGAATGTTATTTAAAGCCAAATCCATTTTTTTATGCAAATAGTCAATTCTGTTTTAAACAATTCGGTTTAGCATGAGTACACAGTTTAATTGTCAAAAAAATTCCTATTTCAAGCTATTCAGTTTAGTCAAAGAGTTCTAATTCAGCTAATTTAGTTAAGTATAAGTACAGATTTTGTATACACACAGTTAAATGTCAAAACAGTTCTATATTAAACAATTTAATTTAGTGTAAGTACAGTTTCAATGTTAAAAACAGTTCCATTTCAAACAATTCAGTTTAGCATAAATACGTAGTTGAAACGTAAGTACAGTTTAATTGTCAAAAACATTTCTACTTCAAGCTATTCAGTTTAGTCAAACCATTCTAATTCAAACAATTCAGTGTAGCATAAGTATGTAGTTAAGTTCTATTTAATCCATAGGTAGAGCCCTATCAGGTGCTACCACACCAGGCCAGAGTGGACCTGGGAGCAATGGCAATGACGGGGTACTCCCCATTCCCCAAAGCTCCAACATCACTGGAACCTAACTAGCTGATTGTTTAGTATAATATTCGGGTTATTCATTGGGGTGGGGGTCTTACTCCTCTGCAGAGTTGCAGTCGGTGTATTCTACAGCCCCAGCCGACTGGGCAAGGTCAGAGGAGGAGTCCGAATACAATAGGTTCATTTAATATATAAGTAAAAAGTAAAGTTGGCGACAAAAATCGAGGGTGACCCGAGGGCTCCCTTTTCGATATCTACTACACCAAGGTGTAGGGGAGGGCGCTACTCCTTTCCCTGGATTGCTCCACTTTACTCTTGATACTTACCTTATAATGATGAGTGTTAAGCAAGGAGGCATCAAGTACCATTTTTTGAGTTTTTGGTATGACTCGACCTGGGATTGAACCCAGGTCTCCGGGGCCATTGGCGAACACTCTAACCATTATACCAATGTCCTGATTTGAGAAAAAAAGGAGACAAATTGTCATATTTATTATTTTCTCAAATCAGGATTTTTTTTCAGAATTTTCTTCCATAAATATCAACTCTGTATTGTTTGAAATGAGTTTACACCAAAAAATTATTTTATTCTTGAAAAGATATTCCTTCAAATTTCAATATTTCGGCAAAGCAAACCGACTGCTCCGGTTTTGAAAAGACAGCTGTAAGTACTTTCGATGGCTGAAATATGTAAACCACATGAATTTTATACGAGAATGTGTGATGTGCAGGGAGAAGCAGTTTTTAGTCAAAAGAAGATCTTTACACTGGGGCACACTATGTGTCCGCCACTAGAAGCCGAAGTCAAAAAGATAGTTTATGGAGTGGAAACGTACTGACTTTCCGCTAGAGAAAAAGTTTCGGGCTCAGCGATCAGTAAAAAGTGCATTCAGACAGTCTTTAGAGACATGAAAGGACCCATAGCTATTGATTTCTTTGAAAAGGGTGCAACTGTAACCCATGCTTTCTATTACCAACCCCTCAGGCAAATTTCTGTTTACTTATTTAATGACCCTCGTATAATAATGGTAATTCATCTTAGAAATAGCTGAAACCCTGTGATTGAAAAACATCTTAGATACCAACTCTAATCTCAGTACACTAATGAATAATCGTGAGTGTTCAAATATCTTTATTTAAAATTCCCACTCTCTTCGGTACGCTTCACACGATTATTCTGCATAAGATTCGAACCCATATATCCGACCTTTTCTTCAATGACTTTATATCACCGATATATCCTATATCACTTTATTTGCCCTGTCGGCTGGGGCTGTAGAATACACCGACTGTTTCTCTGCGGAGGGGTAAGACCCCACCAACGAGTGTCAACGAATGACACTAAACAATCTGATGGTGAGGTTCCAGGAGTGCTGGAACTTTGGGGAATGCGGAGTACCCCTTCATTGACTTCGCTCCCAGATCCACTCTGGCCCGGCGTGGTAGCACCTGATAAGGCCCTATCAATGGGTTAAATAGAACTAACAGCATTCTTAAATAGCTTGAAATAGAACTGTACTTACATTTAAACAGCGTGCTTATGCTTAACTGAATTATTTGAAATAGAACTGCTTTTCGACATTGAGACTGTATTTACACTTAACTGAGTTGTTACATATAACTGATTGAATAGTTTGAAATGGAAATGTTTTTGACAATTAAAATGTGTACTTATGCTAAACTGAATTGTTTTAAATAGAACTGATTATTTACATAAAAAATGGATTTGGCGTTAAATAACCAACAAAAGTTGATATGCCATAAAACCCAACAAACCAAACCAAACCATATATCACTTTATATCCTGCTCTCTCTCAAAATGAGTCTAAAAAATGGCGTACAAGGATTCTTAATTCCAGTACCTAAAATTAGAATTTATTCCAGTGAAAACTGATGCAAAAATAAAAGCAGGCATTTTCCTTGAGTCAAAGATCGAGGAATTTATGCCTGCTTGCCAGTTGATAAGTAAATTGAATCGAATTAGATCCATTGTAGGCATTTGTCCATCGAGATGAAAACTTTGCCTATTAAATAAACAAATTAACAGCGTGTGAAACAATGTCATGCCAGATGTTTTTAGTGAATTCTCATGTCGATTTTTTCCAACGGGCTTGAATTCCGTAAGCCGTGAGAATAGTTAAAGTTTTCACTCGGTCAAGTTGGGTGAGACCGACAAATAAGTGACTACTGTTCGTTCCTTCAACGAAATAAAAAAGCTCAACGGGTAAGGATAAAGTGCCGAAAAATACCTGAAAATATCAGAAAGTGAGTGTTATTGGTTTATTTATTTAATTAATCATTATCCTCATCTAAAATCTAATTGAAATTAGATATGCTATTTAGTGATAAATATGACCTGAATATAAATATACAACCAAGCCGTTGATGGGGCTAAGAATATATTGAATGTATCCCTTGCAGAAAGATAAGATACTCTCCAGAAACATACTAAACTAAATAACATGAAGAGGTTCTAGTCCTAGAAGTATGGAGTGTGTGGAGTACACCAAGATTTTAATTAATTCCAAGCTCACTCTGACTAGCAACGATAGTACACAACCTAACCGAGATAAAAAGTACGTCTGCACAAAACTCATTGGGTTTGCTTGATACTAATATCTATTGCTTAGCGAAAACGTCTAGTAATCGGTGAAAAGAGAGTGTGAACAAATTCATCAGCCAGATAGATAGGCAAAGAGGTGAAAAAGGGAGAGACGAAAGTGTAAGACAGGGACAAAATCACTTCTCTGTTTACGGCCGCCACCTTTCGGGGTCTCGTCAGGGGCCTCGCTCGTCTGGGTCTCGTCTGCCGCATCCAAACAGGTCTGCTTCGTCTTCCCGCGTGGTCTGCGAATCCGTTCCTTATATCTACATCCTACACTTGATCCTTACGCCATCGTTCAATTGCACGTCATCACTGAGTCCTTTAGTGACGCATCATTTCTAAATTCCTAATATCAGCTGATTTTACCCACTTGTTTATCTTGGAATATTAGATATCAGCTGATTCTAAAAATAACTCGTCCATCTTTAAATTTGCTTTTTACAATAATATTTACATGTCCACGAAAACAAAGGCCCATCGAGTCTTGATCTTTACAAACGAAACCCTGCACTTTCAAATTCCAAGTTTGTCTCGAAAAAGAATTTTCAACTAATATAATTAACTGAAATCCCCAATTATTTTGCATCGGTCACATAGATATGTTTGAAAATTATTTCTGAACACGGTTCCTTAACTGCTAGACATAAAATAATCCTAGACGGGTTCGCATGCTGTTAAAATCATTGTCTCTTAGTAATATAATGAATATATTTTGTTTTCAATGTCGTTACTATAAACCGAGATATATGCATTTGAAGTAAATATTTCAGCTACTACCCGTGGTGCAGTGGTTAACGCACTGTGATATTGAAGTTAACGGGTTCAAACTCTAGTCGCGCTATTACGTTCACTTTCTACTAATACTCTTGGAAAAGTTATGAAAATCCTTCTTCCTCAGCTATGGGTTAACTTATACCACTACTGATCTTTGACAATGGTAGCTTTTGAATTGAATAACCCAGGACGGTTAAACAAAGAAACCAAACAAGATCTAAAGTCAACATTTCTATTTCATTCAGATTTTCTACTTTTAGACTGAAAATTGGGATGTTTTCTTTGTAGCAAAAAAAAGAAAAAAAAGAAAAAAGAAAAAAAAAGGGAAAAAAGAAAGAAAAGAATACTTAACGATAGTTTTACTTTTTTTGATTTATCACTTTAATTAATGAAAGTTTGACTATAGTATTTTAATATATTTTATGACCACCCCGCAAAAAAAACCAAACAAACAAACAAAAAAAAAAACAAGAACGATATTTTTATATTCTACATTCATAAATTTAATTAATGAAAGTATGAATTTAATTTCTAAATTTCTTTTATGAAAAAAGTAAAAACTAAAAAACGATAATATTACATTTTTCATTTCTAAATTTATTTAATGAAATTAAAAATTTAATTTCTGAATTCATTTAACGAAAAAGAAAAGAAAACTTAATATTAATACATTTTCTATGTTTAAGATATATTTTGTTGAAGTTTTCTTCCCAAAAAATGAGCGTCTCATTTTGAAAACATCCAACAAACACGAATAAAAACTACATTTTAACACATGGAACCTTCCAACATTTACCGAACAATCTTCTTCCTTCCTTGAAAACATCGAAACAGAGACCAATTTTTGAGAGAAAGCAGAGGAGTTGTGATATGTCACTCATAAAATGGTTTTTCTTTTCCTCGGCCAAAACGGTTTTCCGGTCGAGCAAGCAATTCAAGAAAACGACTCTCTTTTCGTGCTACAACTCTTGAGAATTGTTCAACGGGAGAACACAACCCTCAAGCGTATTCCCTCGGCTCTTGGAGGGCTGTCATGATTTCTGTGGTAATTGGCTGGAATTTACCCCCACGTTTTTGGAATTTCGCAATAATTGATGTTGGCACTTCTCTCACGAAATGCGGTCTGCTTTGTTTCAGACAAGTCATCGTTTTCCTCTGCGGGAAGTGGCAGGAGTATTTTGGATGATGAAAGTTACGTGCCTGTGTAATAAGAGAACGCATTATAAGAAGCTTTTCAAAACGGTTAACCATCTCGGCAGGGATCTTAAATCATGAAAGATGCAGTAGTGGTTAGATTATTTTGGTTTTCTTTGTTTAATGGCATGTAAATCTTCGTGGGTTATTTAATGCCAGAACCATCATAGTAGAAAAACATTATCATCATCATGTCGCGCTGCTAGCACGGATCTCCCTGACCCTCACTCGCCACTCGTCTCTATCGTCCATCGCTCCCGGAAGATCTTCCAGGCTGAATCCTGTATCGGCACAGAACTCTTGTATATAGTTTCTTGATGGTCGTCCAACCATTACTCGTCCATGAGAAGGGGACCATAGGAGTATATCACTTATGGGCTCATCCTTACTTCTCCAACATGTCTGGTTCGTCAAACTTGGATAATTTTCGTGATGGGTGTAGGTAACCGTTTTGGGGGTGTTGCGTCCAGGCCTTGTTCAATACAGCTCACATTATTCTTGTGGAATAGCCGTCAAGATTTTTCTCCATATGTTTAGTTAGCAATCATGTGGTGCATCCATATAGCAGTATAGACACGACTGCAGTTTGGAAAAACGACGTTTTATTTCATCGGTAAGGTCTGATTTCTGTATGACAGATATCTACTGTTAGCTGTCCATGCCTTTGCTAGTCGCGTGTTGAGCAGTGATATTATCTAACTCTTGCTGGGAGGATAAGATGTGTTCATGTTATTGCCAAGGGTAGAAGTCCGAAAGTGAACCTAATAGCATGACTGGAATTCGAACTTGCTTATCTCGATGACACTATCTAGCTGGTCAGTCATTGCACCATGAGAAATTCTCTTGTCATAAATAGTGTTTGGTTTGGGTTGGTTTGATTTTATGGCACATCAACCATTTCAGGTCGTAATGCTAAATCCATCTTTAAACATATAAACTGTTTTATTACAAACAATTCAGTTTAGTATAAGTATATTTTTTTGTTTATACGCAGTTAAATCTCAAAACAGTTCTATTTTTTAAAAAATCAGTTTAGCGTAAGTATAAAGTTTAAACGTTAAAAACACTTCTATTTCAAACAATTCAGTTTAGCATAAGTACACAGGTTCAATGTCAAAAACAGTTCTAGTTCAAACAATTCAGTTTAGTTTAAGTACACTGGTTCAATAACTAAAACAGATCTACTTCAAACAATTCAGTTTAGCAAAAGTACACAGTTTACTTCTATTTAGCCCATAGATAGGACCCTATCTGATGTAACCACTCTAGGTTAGAGTGGACGTTGGAGCGATGACAATGAAGGCGCATCCCGCATTCTCCAAAGTTCCTGCATTACTGGATCTCAGTATCAGATTGTTTAGTTTCTTATCCAGGACTCTCGTAGTAGAGGTTGGTCATACCTTTCTGCAGAGAAGAAGTCAGTGTATTCTACAGTCCCAGCGGACTGGGTAATAATAAATAGAGCTATTTAAATTTAATGATCTTTGTCTTCAACACATGTCTTCGTATTTACCCATCCCCTCCGCTGGATATGACACAAGGTCAATTTTTAAAGCAAAGTTTAACAGGTTTGAATTCAGAGTTTTCCTTCTCCTAGACTAGTTGCCTCACCAAGGCTATTTACCCATAGCTGGAGGGAGAATAATTGGATTCTTACCTTTCCCAAAGGTATTAGTGCTATGTGAAATGCAATCAGTCTCGGCCAGGATTTGAACTCGTATCACCGTGTCCATTTCCTACGACGATAACCATTACACCACGGGTACCTCCACGTATTTATAAACTTATAGAATAATTTTCTTCTACATTTCTTATTAATTTCTCGCTAATAACACAAATGATTAGATTATAAAAATGTATTGTACGCTCGATGCCCTTAAAAATCCTTTTGGTGTTAATTTCTAGAAGACTTTCGTTTATACCTAGAGTTTGTGTCTACCCAACTCTTTCGCCACAAGTATGTGACGACACAAGGTCAATTTTCCTGGATTCAATCCCAGATCGAGTCATACCAAAGACACAAAAATGAGACTTGGTATCGCCTTGCTTAATACTCAGCATTATTAGGTACGGATCACAGGTCAAGTGGAACATTCCAGGGAAAGGAGTAGCGACCTCTCTTATATCTCCGTGTAGTAGCTAATAAAAAAGGAGCCTTTGGGTCACCCTCGACTACGGTCGACAACTTTAATTTAGTTACGTATAATTTGGGGGCATGCTTAGCTTAGTGGTTATGATCGAAGAAAATAGAATCAATAATTCGAGTTCAAAACTTTGACGAAGTTGTGCATATTTCACTTCGCAGTAATGTCCAAGGAAAAGTCATGAATTCATCCGTTCTCTCCCTTGCTATGGGTAATTAGTTGGGCAGGCTGGTTTCTTTGACCTTTTTAGAAAAGCTAGTATAGAGTAACCCTGATTTCGAACTAGCTTTACTCCGTTTAAAATGGATCTTGCGTTACATTCTGCACGTAGGGAGGGAGTGAGTTAATGTATACATGAGGCTTGAAATTAGTGCTTTCATTATCCTAGACCGGTTGTTATGCCACGATTAATATCTCTCAGTCTGCCTAACAATTCGCCCAATGCTAGGGGTAGAATAGACAGATTCGTATCTTTCCCTAGATTATTAGCACAATGTGAAATGCAGACAGTCTAGTCCTGGATTTGAACTCTGGTTGCAGATTTTATTTTCTATGATGATAAACGTTATGCCAAGTGTTTCCCTTAGCATATAACACTCAGAATTTATGTGCTGATAAGTATTATTTAATTATTACGAGTTTGTCTGGTTAATCGGTCTCGTAAATGAACAGAAAAAAACAAAAAAGTATTGACTAGCGTAATGCAAACAAATTTTATGTCAATCTTCATGATAGACACTTTAATCAAGATCAATTTCTATCCTGGATCCAGGTTTTTAGGTAACCTGATACATTTTTAAAAGGCCAAAATACAATGTAAGTTGAATCTTGATGTAGTCAACTAATCTCTTCACAAACCAACTAAAATACAACAAAGGTGAGATCACAAGGTTTTGTATTCGCATTTATTTGGTGCTTTTAAATCAATTTTATGATCTCTGTCTTCAACACATATATTTATAATCTAACATTAAGTTCCGTCCCATACACAGACTTTCATGTCGTATTGAATATTTTTGAACGTGGAAGACACTGCAGATATTGAATCAAGATTTAGACAAACGCTCAGTTCACAAACTGAGGAAAATGAAACAAAAATGAGGATTCTCATTTGATCTGATTGAGATTTAATGGAGATATTGATTAGTCATGGTTTAATTTGAATCAGAATGTCCATTACATTTGGATACGTTTAGGAAAATCTGCGCAAGACAAGGTCCAAAAAGGATATTCCTGTGGTAACACGATCTGTTTGATTCTCTAATTCCTGTGGTTGCTTTTTCTGAACTGGTTAGAATATGAAATAATTAGTTACCAACTGGGGACAGTGTTAGTTGAAGACCTCCAAAATATTTCCCAAGAGTGTTTTGGTATATGGCTTCACCCCCAAAATATTTTTATTGATAAAAATTTCCATCATTATTTAACTTAAATGATCTTATCTTTTTGTGAACATATATGGATATTTATTCGAATTTCTAAGGTGCAATTTTTTATCAAAAGAATTCCTTATTTGAATAAAGTATTTGGGTATTGAAAAAAATACTTTCCTTCAAACAAAAAATGTCCTTTAAATGAACATACGCCTTCAGTGATCTGGTTGGTTTTTATGACATGTCAAACCGTGTAGGTTATTTATGTGAAAACATGATTATATATAAATATAAATGTCTTCTACTGGCTGAGCGGTAAGATACTAGGCTTAACGTAAAGTTAGGTGGGTTTCTGTCACAGCTTGAAGCATCCTTCGTGTCTAGTCACATTGAAGAGTTGTGATACGAAGAAACAGACTGTCCGTGGATGCCAACATACATGCTCCCCTCCCGGAAGCTTAGCACCCTGGCGAAGGAATTAACGGCTATCACTTGCGTTACGTAAAGCTCTTCATAAGAATTCTACACTCCGGTATCTGGTAAGGCAAAATGTAAACAAATAAGCTGATACATAATGCGTTGTGATTCTCGAGCTGACGTACATTGACTTAGGGCTGAGCAGTAAGATACTAAGCCTAACGTAACGTTGGGCGGGTTTCAATCCAGCTTCAAGTGTCCTGCGTGTCTAACCATACTGAAGAGTTCTGATACAAGGATACAGTCAGTCTGTGGATGAATATATATATATATATATATATATATATATATATATATATATATATATATATATATATATATATACGTTGGGAATTCAATAAGTTTCCAGACTTTTTTGTACAGGCTTTTAGAATTGTCGTAGACTCTTGAAAATTCAGTACGTTATTGCTATACATCTTATGAGATGGCTGACCAATGTTTATGATTTCAGGTTCAAATTAACAGCTACAGCAGGAATTGGAATACACCCTACTAAAGCCTGATTGCCACAGCTGGTGAATTTCAGAAATGCAATCTGGATGTGAGGAAGAACGATATGCAATAAAATTCTGTGTTAAATTTGGAAAAAATGCCACAGAAACGTATGGAATGCTTCAGATTGCTTTTCGACCATCTTGCATGAATTGAGCATCAGTTTTTGAGTGGCAAAAGAGATTCAAGGATGGCAGGGAGTCTGTGAGGGATAATGAGAGGTGTGGGAGGAGTAAGGAAGTCAATAGGCCAGAGTTGATTGGCCAAAGGGGTAGAGTTAGGGTTAGGGTTACTATGTTGAGGTTTTAAAGGAGTTCAGCAAGAGATTCCGTCGGAAGAGGCCAACACTTTTCAAATTGAGTCAGTGGCATTTCCACCAGGACAATGCCCCAGTCCACAACACCATCCTTGTCACAGACTATTTGAGCAAGATGGGCATCAAGACAGTTCCTCACCCGCCCTATAGTCCAGACCTTGTTCCCTGTGATTTTGGTTATTCCCTAAGCTCAGAGGCTGTTGTTATGGGACAATTGAGGAGATGAAAGAGGCTGGGACGAAGGTTATTGGCACGCTAACACAAGAGGACTTCCATGGGGCCTTCCAGAAGTAGTTAGAACAGTACAAGTGCATTGCAGCCGGAGGAGATTCCTCCGAAGGGGACTAGAGTTTCATGTGTGTACTATCAATAAAAGTGCCCATACGAAGAAAGTCTGGGAACTTATTTAATGATCCTCGTATATATATATACACTTTGCACACAATATTTTAAACAAGCAAGTGGTCATCTAATTGCACGAAAATAAATGCTTTCAAGTATAAATTAACCCAAATAATTCAATGTAGTAATCATTTGCTCACATATAGATAGTAGCTGTAGATTTATGGCAAATCAACACTCATCTCACTATATATATATATATATATATATATATATATATATATATATATATATATATATAATCTACAAACTATTTTTCTACAAATCACCTCCCAATATATATATATATATATATATATATATATATATATATATATATATATATATATATAAACTACAACAATCTATTATTCTACAAATCTCCTCCCAATATATATATATATATATATATATATATATATATATAATCTACAAACTATTTTTCAACAAATCTCCTCCCAATATATATATATATATATATATATATATATATATATATATTATATACTACATATATATATAATCTATCAAACTATTTTTCTACAAATCTCCTCCCAATATATATATACATATATATAATATATATATATATATATATATATATATATATATATATATATAATCTTCAAATTATTTTTCTACAAATCTCCTCTCAATATATATATATATATATATATACATATATATATATATATATTGGGAGGAAATTTGTAGAAACATAGTTTGTAGATTACCTTTTAATATAAGCCAGAGTTTATTTGTTTGAGAAATCTTAAATGGTTTCAAGTATTTCTTTTATAATAACAATTCCTTTTAATCATTTTTTTGCACACAGTTAAATCCTTTCAAGTCTTGCTATGTCATACTATCCATTTCACACCCGTTATTTTGTTTACACACAATCAAATTGTTATATATAATGGTGTTATGGTTATCGTCGTAGGAATAGACACGGCGACACGAGTTCAAATCCTGGACGAGGCTGATTGCATTTCACATAGCACTAATAACCCCCGGGTAAGGTATGAATCTAATTATTCTCCCTCCAGCTATGGTCAAATAGTAGGGCAGACTGGTTCTTCAGCCTTGAGTGAGGCAACTAGTCTAGGAGAAGGAAAATTCTGAATTCAAACCTGTTAAACTCCGCCTAAAAATTTGACCTTGTGTCATATCTTTGCCCGAGCGGAGGGGTTGGTAAATATATATATATATATATATATATATATATATATATATGAATTTACATGACTTCTCAGTGAATTCTTTGGAGGCAATGTCATTTATAAATGAGTTAGAGCTCATTTGTTTTCAATCACAATACCGTAATGCTACTGTTGGCATTCAGTTAAATGATTAATGTATTACTATCTAACACTAATTATTCTGTTTAATGCCAAAAATTTATTAGTTCTCTTCTCATTGAATTGAACCACTTAACTGTGTGCAAATGAATGAATGAATAGTGTTGAATAGAATTAAAAGTGTATTATCAATAATTCAAATTTTGCACACATTCAAATATTTTCAGTTATATCCATCAACCAGAAACAATTCTGTTTAATATTATTCTTTTATTTGCATACATTTGAACGGTTTCACGTTTTCCTATGTTACTCGAACAATTAAATTTAACACTCATTTGTTTTCATACAGTTAACTGTTAAACAGTTCTTTTTGTCCATAGTTGGGACCCTTACAGATAATACCTCTCCAAGTCAGAGGAAAGCAATGACAATGAAAGCATACTCCACATATTTCTGAACTGAAGGAATTGAGCCTCTCCATCAGATGCTTTTGTGTGATATCCAGGACACTTGTTGGTGAGGGGGAATCTGACCCCTCTGCAGAGTAGAAGTCGGTGTATTCGTAACCCCAGTCGATAGACCTGTAAGTCTTGAGTAAAATTGAATTATGTTGAAATTATGTTTTTTTTAAGTCAGTGAGTTAATGAGCCTCTTAAAGTATAATCAGGCATGACTCAAAGTAAACTATTGGAACTAGGCGTGAAAATTTGAGTGACAGGTAAAAAATGAAATGGTAATTTAGAAATGATGAGCACAACAGTGTGTCAGAGATTAAGTGCGAACATAATATAATCGTTCATAATGAGTTTCTTCCAGGGGAAAAATCTGTATCAATAGAAGATTTGTCGGAAGCGCACCGAACGATTCTGCCTCGATATCCGCTTATGCAGGCTTAATACGTGGTAACTAAACAGAAGGAACCTTATTGTACTTTCAGGTTGTGATGTGTTTTAGAATAGTGTATCGAAGCTGTGGATAATCAGCTTAGAATAATACTTCTACATATAACATCATTAATTTAAATACAATACAATCTGGATGGGGCAGAGGGTACTGGTTATTATTGCTGGCTAAAGGACACTGTGACCTGGATTCAAATCCATTACGAATTTTTTGCATCCTCTATTGCGCTAATACCTTTGTAAAAGTTATGAATCCAGCTCCTTTCCCTCCTGCTAAAGGCAAATTGCAGAGCTTACTGTGCTCTTTAATGCAACAGGTCTACGAGGAGAAATCTCTGAATTCAAAACTGACTGTTTAACTCTACAAAAGAATTAAACTTGTATTTCGTCGTGCTTATATATATATATATATATATATATATTATATATATAAATAAAGTAAAGTTGGCGACCATAGTCGAGGGTGACCGAAGGCTCCCTTTTCGCTAGCTACCACACCAAGGAGTAGGGAGGGCACTACTCCTTTCCCTGGATTTCTCCACTTTATCCTTCATCCGTACCTTATAATGCTGAGTGTTAAGCAAGGAGGCATTAAGTACGATTTTTAAATCTTTGGTATGACTCGGCCACGGGATTGAACCCAGGTCTCTCGCGTCATTGGCGAACACTCTAATCATTATGCCAATATATATATACGAGCAATACAATCGTGTTGATTTAAGAAAAGCATTAATCCATCTCTTTTTCGCTCCAGCTATCACTTGAAAGACTGAGTTCTTTAGTCTTGGTTAACTAACCATTTTAGTTGATGGGAAACTAAAAATCCAAACCAGCTATACTCTTTTTAAAAATATTTCAAATCCAGGTCTTAGTGGGAGGATAGAGTTAGTAAATATGATCTAGTAATTTCCATCCTCTCTTTACAGGAACAAACGTCAATCATAGCAAGTTTTCTTAAATTTCAGAGATAGCAGTGTTATGTACCTAGCCTCAGTGATTTTATCCAGGAACTCATGAAGCAAAAAGTGATATTCCTGCGTAAATTTTATCATGAAAGCCGATGAGAAGACCAAATAAACGGATCGAATAGATATGTAATCATTTATCACTGTTTGGAATGTCGGTAAATATTGTAAAATAAACAAAAAAACAAACAAAGCAACCACAACAATAGATGTCGATCTACACATATTTTGCAACCTTGTGTCTATGTGCAAAATCTCTGTGGAAATGAATCGAGCGTTCCGTGCAAGGATGTTTCAAACATATCAGTACCTTGAATAATTTACATACATGAAGCAGCGTTAGTCTCACGAACTCTAGAGAAGAGAGGCGTCCCTGACATGATTGTAGACAATTGTCCAGCAAGGTCACCATCAAGCTGTGGTAACAAAACACGTTTTGCGATGTTCATGACATTGTCAAAAAACATCGTCGGAATTATTCGGTAAGATTCTGTATGTTTAGGGTTCCCTTTTTAAAAACTAACATTACCTATGGTGAGGATGCTCGCCGAAAAAATTGTATGTGTGTATGTATATATTTGTGTGTGTCAGGTTATTTGGTTAAAGATTGATGTTTTTTCATGCCATATCCTATTACCCCCCCACACACACACATATATATATATATATAATTGTATTTAACATTACTCATTTGTTTTAACATAGGTACATGGATTCAATATTACTGTCGAAGTAACAAACTAACTAACTGTATATATATATATATATATATATATATATATATATATATATATATATATATATATATATATATATATACTGACGCTATTTATAGGAACAAATTCGAAAAGTAAACGTTACACAATACAGCAGTACAGACGCTCATTCTTACAAAGTAGTAATTTACTCACAAAAGTTTCACCACTTTTGAAATACATCCTCCCTTGATGATGGCCCAAAGCTGGACAGAAAGTACTTTGGAAATAACTAATTAGGAAAGATATATTAACCAATTCCCGCTGAATATCATAAGATCAATACGACAATTCGAAAGGATTTTTTAAAATATGTAGACGAAAATGTCCAAATATATATATATATATATATATATATATATATATATATATATATATATATATATATATATATATATATTGTAAATTGTAAGTGTAAACTGAAAATATATTATTGACTTACAGAATATATCAAAATGTACCCAACATCGAAATGAAGTGTTAGTTTACAAGTTCAGACCTTTAATTAAACGTAAAACAATCATAATCAGTTACGAGTCGCTATGATAAAAAAAAACAATTATACACACATATATATATATATATATATATATATATATATATATATATATATATATCCGTGTGTATATATATATGTATATATATATATAAGATCTTTTGTATTGTTAACATTTACAGAATCATATCTCTCTCCCACTTGCTGTCTTCCCTTCTTGTGTGTTCATTCTTTCTTTCTTCTTTCTTTCTGTCTTTCTTTCTTACTTTTTTTCTTTTTTTTTTCTTTTTCTATTGTATCTTATGATTTACCTGTCTATTTTCTTGCCTCTCTTCTATTAAAAAAATTATTCAATCTATCTATCTATCTATCTATCTATCTACGCATATCTGTGTCTGCATTTGTGTGTATAATATATTTAGGTACAAAAGTATTTATATTTCTATCTATAGATTTTGCATTCTTCTATTCGTATGCATTTGATTATGGAAATATGTTCGCATCAACGTGAATATTTACGCTGGTAACATTGGAAATAGTTGCTTGCCGCCATGATCTGTCCGCTTCTCAACCTTATCCGAGTGTGTTTTCCCAACAACAGGACGTAAATATGTCCGGGCAGTGGGCTAAGCAGTCTAAATAGATTAGGACACGAGCGTAGGAAAATGGTATTGGTTCCGACATTTTGATGGATAGCTATCACCGGTTGCCCTGACAACCACATCTTCATAAACTAAGAACGAACTATGAAGATGCCTCCGTAATCAGCGCACAAATAAACGGGGATAGGCTCATTCCCAGTGAACTACATAACAGTGTTCTTTCCTTGACACCATCTGTGGAGCAGTAATTTGTCAATGCGATCTCGAAGAACATTTATTTTTCAAGTCAATTTAATTCTTGCTTTTGTTTTTTTAATTATTGCCATTTTTTGCAGGGAAAATAAAAACTCTGTGAATCACCCTATAAGTGTTTAGCACTTTTAAATGATGAATTTCTTCGTACAGTTTCAAAACGAAAAATCTTTCACAAAACGCGCCAAAATAAAAGCTCTAAAAATTCACAAACATTAACGTTTTCTGAAAATCTCCAAAAATAATTTTCCGAATAAGTACCACGATATATATATATATATATATATATATATATATATATATATATATATATATATATATATATAAAGTTGGTTGTTGGTCCAATGAGAGGAAAGTAATTATTTTAAAAGATGGTTGGTTGGTTTGTTGTTTACGTTTTATGGCATATCAAGCGTTGTAAGTTACTTAATGCCACATCCGTTTTCATGAAAATAGTTCTTTTTTAAACAATTTAGCATGAGTACACATATATATTAAAACGTCTCTATTTTAAGCTATTCAGTTTAGTCAAACAGTTCTAATTCAGGTGGTTCCTCGTGGTGTAATGATTAAAGCGATGGACTACAGAATCGTAGTAAGCTAGTTCGTACTACAGTCGCGCTCTTATGATCACTTTCGTGCAAATACCCTTGGGAACGGTATGAACAACCTTATCCTCCTAGCTATGGGTGAGATAGTACCAATATTGTTCTTCTAGGAAAATGGCTTTGGCATTAAATAACCTATAAAGGTTCATATGCCATTAAACAAAAAAAAAAAATTCTAATTCAGTTTAGTTTGAGTACAGATTTTGTTTACACACAGTTAAATTTCAAAACAGTTCTGTATTAAACAATTCAGTCTAGTTTAAGTAGAGTTTCAATGTCAAAAACAGTTCTATTTCAAACAATTCAGTTTAGCATAAGCACGCAGTTTAAATGTAAGTACATGATTTATTTGTCAATAACATTTCTGTTTCAAGCTCTTCAGTTTAGGCAAACAGTTCTAATTCAAACAATTCAGTTTAGCATAAGTATGCCGATTAGTTCTACTTAACCCATAGATAGGGCCCCATCAAATGCTATCATTCCGGGCCAGAGTGGACCAGGGAGCAATGGCAATTCCCCAAAAGCTTCAGCATCGTTTAGTGCAAAATCTAGGACCCTCATTGGAGGGGAATTCTTACCCCTCTGCAGAGGTGCAGTCTGTGTATTCTTCAGCCCAACTGACTGGGTAAATTTTAAATGATAAAGGTCAGCAAATTATTCAAAATTTTTTATTGCCTTTTTTTTTATCATTCCATATATTTATGCACTGGATGCGTTTCAAACTTTACTCTTACTACAGGAGATTTCAGTTGTTGTTTTTATAGTAATAATTGTTTTCATGGGATGTTATTTTTTTTAATTCAACGATTTATTTCATTAAAGTTGATTGTCCGTGAAGTCCTCTAATCTCTGCAGGTATTCTCTGTACATATAAGTAAGGAAGTAAAGTTGGCGACATAAGTCGAGGGTGACCTGAAGGCTCCCTTTTCAATAGCTACTACACCAAGATGTTGGGGAGGGGGTTACTTCTTTACCTTGATTGATCCACTTTACCCTTGATCCTTACCTTATAATACTGAGTGTTAAGCAAGGCGGCATCAAGTACTATTTTTTGAGTCTTTAGTATGACTCGACCTGGGATTGAACCCCGGTCCTCAAGACCTTTGGCCAACACTCTACTCATTTATATAAGTAAATGTTCTTTATTTTTGTATAAGTACGTATTTTTTGTGCTTGGCTATGTGTGTAATGTGTATGTGAGTGTGTGTGTGCGCGCGCATCTAAATATGTAATGACATTCTTGAATGTATGTACTTGATATTTTCTTTAAAATTTGTTTCATTGTAGATTTGTGGCTTTGAATATCTTTTTGAGGTTATTATCCGTGAAGACCTCTGATCTTTGTAATATATTACGATAATCATCCCCATGTCATGCTGCTAGCACGGATTCCTCAAACTCTTTCACGTCATTCGTCTCTATCATCTATCGTTTCTGGCAGGTCCTCTGAACTACACCCTGTGTCTGTACAGAGCCGTTGTAGATAGGTTCTAGTTGGTTGTCCAATACTTGTGTAACATACTGACCTTCGACCGAGCCGAAAATCAAGGAACAGGGGCATCCGGTCGAGGATATCAAGATATAGCCTTGATCATGGACGGGTTGAATTCGGTGCAAATGCAATGCTCACAGGAAGCAGGTGGATGTCAAACAATGATATAACCTGGTGCGACAGGAAGTTCAGTTAGTTGGAGTCAGTGAGTGAGAGATAAGATGCTGTAGAGAGAACCAGCACCCAGCAGAGGGCTATGGGCCCTCAGGACCCCCGACTGGGCAGCCCAGCAGAACGAGAAAGAAGTGCTGCTAAAGACAAAGGAACTGGGGTCAATATGTTGCAGTTTGTTCAGTCTCCAACTTACCTCTCACACATAACCCTTTCGCAACCATTTCGAAAAGTGTGAGAGGTATATTTTTCTAAAGAAGTGTGTTTGTTCGTCATTATTGTGTTGACTATGTTTCCACATGTATATGTGTATAGTTGTATATGTATCATGGTTGTGACTATGCAACACTTGCACGTCCGTGTGAAAGGGTCCATAAAAGAACGTTGCTTATGAGTTCGTTATTACTTCTCCAGCAGAGTCCCGTATATCTTGTCCGTCTTATTTGGATGGTTTTAGAGAGGAGAGGTAAGTTACCGTGCAGCTGCTGCTTTGTGCGATGTTGTTTCGGGGATTTTTTTCAATACATGTGTGTGCATTAATGTGCATACATGCAAGTACACTCATGTACACACGCACTGGTACACGCATATAGTTTCAGGAGTGTTGTGTGGCTTTTTTCCGTGATTGTTCTCTCTCTCTCTCTCTATCTCTCTCTCTCTCTCCATACAAATATACACACAAATGTAAAACTATGCATATATACCCATATATTTATGAATGAGTGTATTGGGTGGGTTTAATATGTGTTACAATCTATTTGCCCATACAAATAAATATATTTTAAGCTATTCTGTGTGTATATGTATGCACACGTGAGTGTGTTTACGTATGCTTGTGTGGTTAGGCTCTGATTAAAGTTTGTTTAAATCTATATTTTTCTTCTTTTATTTGTATTTATCAGTAACTTTTAGTATGGTATTTAGATATTATCTAAAATCTCCTTTGCAGTATTTCTAAAAGTGTTTTGAGACATAAAGTTTTCTATTATTTGGTAATGTAATGTTCCTTTTATGTAAAGAGATTCTTTTTTCGGTGCTTTAGAACAGTCAACGTATATTTCTTTGCAGTAAGTGCATTTGATTATGCAGACTACATTTTTTGGACTAGAGCTTAAATCTCTATTTATTATGAATGTTGTTTTAAGGTTTAGAAAGTATAGGATTTTCCTTCAATAATTATATTAGATACTCCACATCTTTCATTTTTATATTTTGAGATTCCTAGCGTTATATGTTCCCCAGATTTTGTGGAGGTTAGTGTGTGCTTTAAGTCTTTTGATTGCCGGTTATTTTTCATGTTTTTTTGTTGTGTCTCAAATGATTTTAAGTCTATAATTGATCTTAGTTGATGTAGATTTTTGATATTCCACTGAATAGCTCCAGGTGGATTTTTGATGTTGAGACATATGCTAAAAGTTAATCTGTATTATGTTTTTTTGGAAGTTTATTGTTATTTTAATGGTATTTTTCTGCTAATTCGAATCCATTATTTATTAGTGTTACTAGATATCCTTTCTTGAAGTTTATGCACAATTCTTCTATGCAAGTTTGTCAAATATTTTTGTTAATAGCAATGGTGGAGATCTAAGTGGTAGAGTATAAGATATGGATTTTTGGCAGTCTTTGTTTGGTTCCTTCGTTAGTTGCTTTGTTTTACGACATATCAAACCTTTCCGGGTCATTTAACGCTGAATAAAATCATTTTGATAAAAGTTTCAAACCACCCAGTCTTTTGTCTACACACAGTTAAATGTCAGAACTGTTCTATTTCAAACAATTCAGTTTAGCGTAAGTACACAGTTTAAATGTCAAAAACAGTTTTATTTCAAACACTTCAGTCTAGTACTAGTATAAATCTTAGTTTAACACTGGTAAATGTAAAAAAAAGTTCTATTTCGAACATCTCGGTTTTGCATTAGTATGCTGTTTAAACAAACACTTAAATGTAAAAACAGTTAATTTCAAACAGTTTAGTTTAGCCTAATTACATAGCTTATTTCTATTTGGCCCTTAAATAGGACCTGATCAGGTGCTACCACTCCAAGACAGAGTGGGCCTGGGAGCAATGAAAATGAAGGGATACTAGGCATTTCCCAAAGCTATAGCATTTCTGAAACCTAACCATTATATTAATTAGTGTCATATCAAGGACAGTCGTTGGGATAGCGTTACCCGTCTTCGGCAGCCCCAGCCAACTGAGCTATATGTTATTCTTAAATGTAAAAACAGTTCTAATTCAGACAATTCAGTTTAGCGTAATTGCACAGTTTAGTTTTATTTGACCCATATATAGGGCCCTATCTGGTGCTATAGTGGACCTGGGAGCGTTAGTAATGAAGAGGTATTCCGCATTCCTCAGAGCTCCAGCATTACTGGAACCTCACCATCAGATTGTTTAGTGTCATATCCAAAACACTGACATATTCTTTTACTGGCATATTCATTTTAATATATTTATATATATATATATATATATATATATATATATATACACAGGCATAATCGTTAGATTGTTCGCTAATAGTCAGGGAGACCGGGGTAATTCCTTGTCGATAAAAAAGTTATGTTTGAAAAATATTAATTCTGGACGAGAAACGTAAAACCATACACTACAACCAACCAACCGACCGACCGACCAACCAACCTAGAGCCTTTATTTGCATGAATTGAGAGTTTCAGAAATTAGAATTAAATAATAAAAAAGTAAACATCAACTTATAAATGCTGGTATTTAAACAAGCAAACATATGACCCCTCTCCTTTGCTCCTTGAAGAAGTGAATTTTGATAGTGGCTTGAAGTTTATTTTAATTTTAGTTCTTCTGAGATTTTAGCATCTGATTCTGTTACATCTATCTGAATATCTGTTTCTATTATAATCTTTCCAAACTGTTTGGACATTTCTCAATCATGATGGCTATTCATCTTGACAGGAATGAAAAGCCTCTGGGCTTCAGGTAACTGATCGATCATTAAGTATCTTAATCTCAGTGGAGGGAGGGATCAACAAATACGTCAAATTAACTGAACCACAATCTTTGGTGACGATAGGACAAAAAGTCTCGACTAATAAAAAATATAATTTCCAATATCCTCATTGAGTTTCTTCTTTCTCGGTGACTCTTTCTTAGTATCTTCCAATCACTTAAAAGACTGTATTTTCTTGACTCTAAATTTTGTCTTCCGTATTTTTGTTTGTTTGTCTGTCTTTCATCGCATAAATCAAGGATAGGTAAAATTCTGAACGAGGATGTTTGTGTTTCACTTCATGCTAGAGTATTTGGGAAAGGCATGAAACCATCTCTTCTCTCCCTAGCTATGAGCAAATAGTAGAACAGACTGGGTCTCTTTGTTTTGGTACGGCAATTGGTCTAAGGGAAGGAAGACTGAATTCCATCAAGCAATACTGCACTGGAAAGAATTGACCTTGACTCTTATAAAGCTAATGGCGAAGGGCTTCAGTTAATACATATTTACGATATTTCGGTTGTGCACCTTCTTCAGATAATGTTCGATTTATTCAGCTGGTGGTATCTACTGGTCAATATTCAATAGTTTTCAAATACAAATAAGATACCCGAAAGAATCTGAGTAAGTAATGTGCTCAGTTGCCTTAATTAGCAGACAAACTACTATTCATTATGTAATTGTGAAATAAACTGATTTTTAATCTTACTATAATTTCACCAAATCTAATTTATATACCAGTCATTGACTCACTTAAGGATATAAAGAATCATCCTATTTACCCAACCCCTCCGCTCGGTCAGGATATGACACAAGGTCAATTTTTAAGCGGAGTTTACGAGGCTTGAATTCAGAGGTTTCTTTCTCCCAGACTAGTTGCCTCACCAAGGATGAAGAAATCAGTCTGCCCTACTATTTATCCATAGCTGGAGGGAGAATAATTGGATTCATACCTTTCCCAAGGGTATTAGTGCTATGTGAAATGCAATCAGTCTCGTCTAGGATTTGAACTCGTGTCACCGTGTCGATTTCCTACGACGATAACCATTACACCACGGATATAAAGAATCATAAGCACCACATATTCTATGGACGTTAATAGGACTCTGGATCATCTATTTGATATTTTTTAATCTTGTCTGTTTGGTTTGATTTTATGTTATATCAACCTCCGTATGTTGATTAATGCTAAATCCTGTTTATACATATATCAAATATATCTATGATTAGTAAACATATTTTGTTGATAATATTTTTAAACATGCTTGAAGTGAGTTTTTTCTGTTATGTATTACTAACAATTCAATCAAACATCAGTCACTATTTACTGATTAAACTGTTCTATTTCTGACAATTCAATTTAGCATAAGTCATTTGTTTGCACACAGTTAAAATAATCAAGCAGTTCTATTTGACCCATAGATAGGACTCTACCAAATGCTATCATACTGGTTATGAGTGGACCTGATATCAAAGACAATAAATAGGTAATCCACATTCCCCAAAGCTCAAATACTGGAGCTACAGCAGATTGTTTTGCGTCATATCCAGGAGACTCGTTGAGGAATAGGTCTTGCCTATTTGCAGAGAAGCAGTCGGGGTATTCTACAGCCCCAGCCGATTGGGCTCTATCTTTTTTGATTTTTGTTTTACAGGTCTTGTAATAAGTAATTTTTCATTAACTGGACAATTTTTCCAACTATTTTTACAGGGAATAAGTCACATATATTTACCAACCCTTCTGCACGAGTAGGATACAACTCAAGGTACTTTTTTAGCGGGATGTCCTATACTGATTGCCATACCATGGCTTAAGAGCACAGTCTGTCCTACTATTTACCCAAAGCTTTTTTAAAGTTATTAGCACTATGTGAAATTCAAACAACCTCCTCAGGATTTGAACTCGGGTCATTGTGTCCATTTCCTATAAAGGTAACCCTTATACCACGAACGCTTTAGTTGGTTTAAGTCATCTATCCAATAGTCGTCTTCTAGTTATGATATTTTTGTTCGAGTGGTCAGAGCTGGTATCCCATAGAATTAATATAGAAATACAATTTTTCTTCGACTAAAATTGTTAGACTTAAATCAAATATTTGGAACAACAATGAATTGATATTTGACTGAAGTACATGTTATAGTGAGACAGGAAACGAGAAAGAAAGGAAGCAATAAAAAGAAGAATGCAAAATAAGAATAAGTCGGTAAAAAATGATAAACGAACATAAAAAAATGACATACAAAAAAAAAAGAGAAGATTGAAGTCGAGAAAGGAAAAAAAAGAAAAGAAAGAAAAGATTAAGAGAAAGAAAGAGTGATTAAGTGACAATTCATGCATAAATAATAGCGTCATTTATAACAGGAGTTTTCTTTTTTTTATTAATTGGTTTATTTTCATTCTTTTTTTTTTTACACTGTTTGAGTCATGTCCTCTATCGTCTTCTGTTGGTGTTAGATTCATTCAACTGGCGGTTGCTGCTGTACAGTGTTCATCAGAATTTAAATACAAATACAATTTGAATACCAGCTGTCACCAGTTGAATAAATGCAACATTTCGGGCAGAAGGTCTAAGAGTACACGGAATACACACCATAAATAAATAAGCACTTGATCCGTTGATTGCTAAGTGAGAAACTGGACGTCATCAAGCACTGCTAACTCCGTATTTCAGTTATCATAATTTATATATATATATATATATAGACAGAGAGAGAGAGAGAGTGAGGCTGAGGGAGATAAAGAGAAAATGACAGAGGAGGGTGAACGATTGACGGAACTATATATATATATATATATATATATATATATATATATATATATATATGAAGTGCATTTATCAAACTCTCTTATCTCAGAGTGCTTCGTGCATTGAAGACTGAGCGTAGATTACGGTAAACATATCGACTTGGATGTGATACTACATTTTGGTCAGGATACCCGTACCAAAACAATATGCTGAATATGTTTGCACGGTACCATCGCATAGCCGTGACCGTGGCTTCTCGGGGTCGAATCCTGTTTATGGCTGCGCCCTCCGTCTGGCTGTGTCGATGATTTTCAGGGTCGAATCCTGGTAAATGCATTTTCGGATAGTTCTTTCTTTAAATCCGTGCCTACGCTGTCTTGGAAAGATCCACGGACACAAGCCACCCGGACTTCTGTCGGTTGGGGTGATCCGTTGGAACAAAGTTGTCTGGGTGTTGGCAATTCAAAAAGAAGAAGAACTGTCTGTCAACGATTAACAATCATTGTTCGATGTTCAGACTGCATATAGTAGTACGATAGAGAGAGAGAGAGAGAGAGAAAGAGAGAGAGAACCTGTAAGAATATAATAGTACGAGAGAGAGGGAGAGAGAGAAAATGAGAGAGAGAGATAGAGAGAGTGAGAGAGAGAAAGAGAGAGAGAATCTGTAAGAATATAGTGGTCTGTAAGAGAGGGAGAGAGAGAGTGTGTGAGAGAGAGAGTGAGAGATAGAGAGAAAGTGAGAGTGAGAGAGAGAGAAAGAGAGAGAGAATCTGTAAGAATATAGTAGTACAAGAGAGAGGGAGAGAGAGAGTGAAAGAGAGATAGAGAGAGAGAGAGAGAAAGAGAGAGAGAATATGTAAGAATCTATGAACGGACAGAAAAAGACACCCCCCCCAGCCCGACCAAACTCATTGAACGCAAACTTCTCACTGACAACTGAACCACTGAGTAACTGACAACTTTTTCAAAATTCGCTAATTTTTATCTATCTAAATTCAGGATATCGGTGGCGGTGAAGTCATTTTGCTGAATTATTGCGTCATCTCTCATATGTCCTACATTCACTGTTTTCTTTTCTCCAATCAAAACTGTCACAGACAAGATGTGAATCAATTTTGTTTGCATTTTGACCTTCCTGTGTTGTTCGTTTTGTACTCGCTTTAACTTTCCAATTTGACTTAAATTTCCGCACAAAGATTTTTGCTAACTTAACAGCTATCTGAAAAACTCGCGGCCTAACCAAACAAGGTAATGAAATAATTAATCATCACGGTAACAGTGTTACATCGAAAAATCATCTACGAAATCTATAACGTGTTCGAAACACAAATTATCGAACACTCCAGACTGAAACGCATTCTTCGGATGCAGGACTCTTGGTCCCTAACACTCTACGAACTAAAAATGTTTATAACATCTGTAGTAGGGTATGTAAGCCCATATCTAGATTTACTAGTCATATGAGATCTCACGAGATGTATTTGATTAGTTCCAAACAAGACCATCCTCCTCAATCAACTTATGGTTGGTAACTTGTGTCAAATCTGTGACAAAGTTTGCGGATCAATAGCAGGTTTGATAAGTCAAGAGAGTGTACAGAAGACAGCTAATTCTTTTCTTATACTCATTATAGTGCTTGCAAAGACGGAGAAGGCACAAACGCTCCCAAGGTTACTCTTATCGAATCGAGAAGAGAGCATTATTCCGTAAAGTGCACGTCATCCTGACGACAACCAGCGTCGACGCAGTCCTGATGAATATAGGTCTTTGGTGATCAGCAAACACCCACTGGAGAATTTTATTCATGAGTTTGTCACAGCTTTTCCAGCAGTGTATGTGTTGTTCGTCTTACTAAGATTTGAACTCAAGTCATCTAGTCCATTTAGTATAACGGAAAGCATTACAGCACAAACGCCTTCAATATATATATATATATATATATATATATATATATATATATATATATATATATGCTTACTTATTTATGGGTGGAACTGCATAGAGAACCTGTGGCTATCTATAGCCTAGAGAAAGCCATTAATGTTTGTAAGTTGAAATTTCATCCATGTTATTATCCACACATGATGATGTACGTCTAGACTAAATGAGTTAGATTTTAAAAACAGACTGTGAAATATATATATAAATATATAGAGAGAGAGAAAGAGAGAGAGAGAGAGTGTGTGTGTGTGTGTGTGGGAGAGAGAGAGAGAGAGAAAGGGAAAGAGAGAGAGAGAGTGAGAGAGATAGAGGAAAGGAAAGGCTGTGATAGGAAGAGAAAAGGAAACAGAGGAAATTGCTCTTAGAAAAAACATGTACACTAAAATAGAGAAATGAAGTGAGATAGGGAAACAAAGAGATTTAAAGTTAGATTTTAAAACTAGACAGTTAAACACACACACACATACACACACACACACACACACACAATTATATATATATATATATATATATATATTGAGAGAGAGAGAGAGAGTTGAATCGTGTCTGAAAGGACAAATATGAACGATAAAAAGGTAAATTGACATTGGGAATTTTCGAAAATTCTTTGCAAATTTATAATTTTACACAATATTTTCATCTTATTACGTAAACATAGTCTCTATGAGCTTCCGTTTTTATAACCAGGCAAATAAAAACATATGGAAAAATGATTAAATTATAATGTAAATGCGTATCAAATAAACATTAAAATCATACGATTGATTTGTAATAGTGTCCACAGTGAAATTTTTTTCTATATCGATTTGCCTCAATGTTCTTAATCTTTCCATGAGCGTAAAGGTGTCCCCGAGATGAACAAGACAGGCATAGCATTGGTAGAGAATCAAGAGATGGACTGCGGCCTTGAATTAAACGAGTTCGAACTCCAGCAATGGTATTACGTTCACTTTCGGACTAATAGACATAGGAAAAATAGGAACCTTCTTAATCCACAAGCCATGAGTTAAGTAACCTCACACCTAATCTTCAACAAAGATGACTTGGCAATAAGTAAACCACGAAGGTTGATATACCATTGAAAAAGGAAACCAGAAACCATCCTTAGGTGTACAAAGTTCATCATCATCATCATCATCATCATCATCAACAGCAGCAGCAGCAGCAGCAGCAAGTTCTGCTGATAGTACAGATTTCCCTGACTTTGACATGACATCTATCCTAATCGTTCATCACTCCGGACATGTCCACTGATCAGCATTCAATATCTGCTTATCAGTCCTTGTTGGTCAGCTAGTTGGATGGTTTGTGAGATGGAAAGTAAGTGTCCGAACAGCTTCATTGAAAAAAAGAAAGTATGCATCAGGAGAGGCATTGTTCAAAGGAAAGTGAGGATATTGGCTCGGCAATTTTCGTGAACTAATTATCGAAACAATTACCCGGGCAACCTCTTAGCCTGGTCAGCTGGAGATGTAGAAAACACTGACAGTATCTCTATGTGCCTAAACTGAATTGTTAATGTTACATGGCGATGCTTGAAACCATTTAACTGTGTCCAAATAAAACTCTTAGATAGCAAAATATGAAACCATTTAAATGAGTTCAATACTAAAAAGAACAATTCATGTTCGGATATTTTACCCTATTTAACTCTGTCCAAATATTAGTAATATTTGTATGCAAACGAATGAGCCCTGATTCATTTAAAAAATGAGATTACCAACAAATTATTGACTTATGTATCATATGCATAACCATTTAACATTATGCAAAGGAGCTATGTTTTGTTTTAAAATGTTATCTACAAACAATGGGTTGTGTTCTGGTTAGTGAACACAAGTAGTAGTAATAATCAGACAATCCACGATATGTGAGGAAATAGTTATATTTACAGGAAGAGTATTTACAAGAGAGAGACTGTTTGTAGTAAGAACATAGTATTAGTGATAGAGTAAGGATATACTTCAACAATAGGAACGGCTCTTCTGGTCTGACTCATAAACTGATCTGGACTGGTGTATTTGTTGCACGCCCTACCTAACGGGCAAGTGTGGCACAAGGCCTTTTTAGGTGGGTCCAGGCGCAAGGCCGTACCCCACACACGCCCGGCATTTCCCCAAAATGCCTATGGCCCCGTCGGCATTCCCCTTATTAGAGGCGCCTCAGGTGCCGGGCGATAAACCCAACCTTCCGGAAGGGAGTAAAAGCCTGGGGGGAAGGCCCCTTGAGGCCGAAGGAAATCTCCAGCTGCCGAGACACATCGGACCGGAACCTCTTGGACAGGAACCTCTTGGTATCAGAGCTACTGCCATATATGGTAGATAGCCTAGCTCATTATGCTGAAAATGTAGGTGATATCCAACACTATGCTTTACAAAACAAACGTATGAAGAGGATTTGGCAGATAGTAACCGCCAAAGGTTGAACTGCCGTAAAACCAAACTAAACCAAATCAAACCAAGCCAAGCCAAACTAAAACAGGAAATCTCTGTTATTTAACAGTCTTGTGCCTCAAGATCTACCGGATATTTTGTATCTAAGTGCACAGACATGAGAACCCGACCAGATCAATCAAGTAAGATTTAAAAAAAAGAAGAAAAAAAAACGAAAGAAAAAGTAAAGAAAAAAGAGAGTCGAGAGGAACCAGATCTAAATGAAGACGGATAGAAAGCGTACGGTGCCACGACAATTTAGTACGCCGAAACGTACGGATACATATCTCAGTAGATTCTTTAACTCGAAAATAGGGACAGGGAAAAGGGGTGCTTCATAGGATTGGCAACATAAAAACATCCAAATATGTTTGTACTTAACACGCTTTTGTTCTTTACATGTGAGCAAATCAGCTGTCAAAAGGTGGCGTGTCGAGTGAGTGACTCGTAATTACCCACCAGCCTGTCCTGAATTATATCTACCAGAACATACCACCAGGGGATGTCTCCTTATTATGATCTGCGCAAAAGTGAAACGCATGCACCCGTGCGATGTCTTCAAGCTTATTGAATAAAACATGTGTGAGTATTTATATATGTATGCCAGCATAGGTAAATATGTGCAAAAATGTAAAATAAATATAAGTACACATATATAACCCTTGCATGTACAGACAAGCTATCTATCTATCTATCTATCTATCTATCTATCTTATATGTAACAGTAAGTTCAAATCATATAAGTACACATATATAACCCTTGCATGTACAGACAAGCTATCTATCTATCTATCTATCTATCTATCTATCTATCTTATATGTAACAGTAATTTCAAATCATATAAGTACACATATATAACCTTTGCATGTACAGACAAGCTATCTATCTATCTATCTATCTATTTATCTATCTATCTATCTATCTATCTATCTTATATGTAACAGTAATTTCAAACCATATAAGTACACATATATAACCCTTGCATGTACAGACAAGCTATCTATCTATCTATCTATCTATCTTATATGTAACAGTGATTTCAAACCATATAAGTACACATATATAACCCTTGCATGTACAGAAAAGCTATCCATCTATCTATCTATCTTATATGTAACAGTAATTTCAAACCATATATGTATCTATATATGTGTGTGTGTTTGTGTA
This sequence comes from Sepioteuthis lessoniana, assembly GCA_963585895.1. Lineage (NCBI taxonomy): Eukaryota > Metazoa > Mollusca > Cephalopoda > Myopsida > Loliginidae > Sepioteuthis > Sepioteuthis lessoniana. The sequence continues at coordinate 41,455,614 of OY757920.1, forward strand.
TGCATGTGTGTGCACTATGTATACTGTCTCTACAATATACATCTATATCAATCAATAACCGTCTCTCTCTAGATATGAATCTATGTGTTGTCTCTTTGTTGTCCAAACTTTAACTGAATATATCTACTTTTATTCGTTGAGGTCACACACACACACACACACACACACACACACACACACACACACACACACACATATATATATATATATATTTTTTTTTTGTATATATATATATATATAATTAGGGTATAAATAAATCATTTTCCAAACTTTTTTAAAACAAGAACGTACTCAAATATATGGTAAGACCTTGGGTCTTTTTATTGCTAATATCTATCTATCTATCTATCTGTCGTATGCGATTTGTTTTTTTTCTTTATCCCTTGTTGTTTATTCAATTAAGTAACGCATCTTTTTTTTTATCAATTCAGTGTACAAATAAATCATGTTACATGAATCTGCTTGTAAATGGGTGTTAATAGTCTAATGTATCAATGTAATTTCTATGCACTTCGTAGTGATGATTTTCTATGTTCTTTGTTTAATTCGTTCGTTTCTTTGAAATTAAAGTGTACATCAATACATTCCTACTTTTGTCAAATGTATTTATACGTATGTGTATCCTCAAATTACGTTTAGATGGTTGCAGAGATTCAAATCACCCAGTAAGAATAAAAAAAAAACTGTACACAATCCACAACTGTTCGCAAGATGATCTTGTAAAACACCACCTGATATTAAGCGTTAAATACATTTATAGTTTGGCAAAAAGCGCATTAAAATAGCGAATCAATCCCCATGTGGAACTTTAGAGTTATTAGTTTACAGTACTTATTCAATATTCAAAAGTTCGTGTGCGAAAGGCTAAACTTTTTTTAAATGAAAAAAAATTGAATAAACACTGCATTACAATAACCAGAACATTTGGCAAGCACTGCGTGTGATATACTGAAGCACTGTACAGCTGTCTCATCAGCAGATTATACTGTGATTTTCCCCTGGTGATTGAATCAGCGATCACAGAATCCTGAGCCGAATCTCTACCACTGAGCCACTCCCCCAAATCGCAAACAAGTGATCCCAAATTATCTAGTCATGTTAAATACGTGGCCAATTACCCTGGTGTGTCTTGTAGTTACATCTGTACTCTTACACCTCCAGGGCCACGTCTCCAGTGGGGAAGGTCACGATATACACTGCTGATGAGACCTTATAAGACCGAAACGACTGTCCATTGATTCCGTATGTTACACGCAGTTTTTGCAAGATTTTCTAGTCATAGTAATTCAATTTATAATATAATTGGTCTTTTCAAAAAATAAAATAAAAAAATGTACAATGAAATAAAGACATATGCACTGATGAAGATGATAAATGATGATATTTCATAACTTTTGAAACAAAACGATTAAGTGTAAATTAAGGACAACAAATGGTAGATCTAAGAGTATTAAATTTACTGAAAACTAAAAGTAGACCATTCTAGGATCTGCAATGTTTTAGTGTCAGAATTGTATCCAAAACTGTCAAGAAGAGCCTGAGATTCCATGTTCCAGATATCTGCTGTTCAGCTGAAGGCACTTTTGAATGCAGCTTGCAAAAGTTGTTGATAACGCGTGAACATTCCTCTCGGGTGATCGGATAATTTTCTCAGACTGTGAGGAACCATTTGCCCTATGATCAACACATATGCCTTGAGCTTCATTGTTATTGACCAACTTGAAAATATGTCTCCTGTTTGGAAAGGTGTAGAAATTTAACATCCTTCTGTATCTTGCTTGAACATTCTTGAAGAACTTACGATAGTTATATATTTTCATACAAACGATCTTCTGCTTCTTCATCAAAGCCATGATTTTTCAAAATTTAGTTGAATATATCATGTGACTAATTTCTCTGCAATAATCTTGAGAGAGAGAGAGAGAGAGAGAGAGAGAGAGAAAATAAAGTCGACAGGGAATATCTAAGAGACAGCTGCTTTTTAACCATTATGAAACATCCTACTATACTAGAAACTATTATGTTTCTTTCTTTGCTTTTTTTATTACGACAGTCTAGAAAGACAGCACCCATCTTCTACTCAGGATCTTTCGCCGTGTCACACTAGCTTTATATTATTCTTCCCTGTTATTTTTTTCTATGGGTCTCTATGTCTGTTCGATGTTGCAACCACAACTGCTTTGCTTTCTTTGATGCTAGAATGACACTAAACTCAGACACAATTTTGCTTCATTTCAACGACAACACTAGCTCATCAACCCTTGTGGCCTACGGAAATTGGCGAGAGCTGATAGAACTTTCAACTGATCCAGTAGACCACTTCTATGTAACTAAAATTCATAACTTCTAAACCTTCTAGGATCATGTGATTACTCTCATCTGATGAAAGCCAAGCTTTCATTTGATTTCGAGATCACCACAAGTCACTCTAATCAAAGAGAATTTTCCACAATCATTTTAAACTAACTGTTCATGCCAAAATATAGATTACGCCCACGTATTATTTAACACGTAATCTCGACTTTTTTTTTGAGACGATTCAAACCCAATTGTCTTTTACATTTTGATTCACAGTTTTTAGCAAAATGCAATATAGTGTAAGTAGAGCAATAGACATACTCGTCGGTCTGCCGACTGGGCTTAGACTAAGTCGACTGCCTCTTCTGCTGAGGCTAAGACTAGTCCTGGGTATGATACTAATCTGCCAATGATGATCAGGTTCCAGCGATGAACCTCTTGGAAGTTTGGAACACCCTTTCATTGTTATTACTCCCAAGTCGACACTGGGAATGAGTGACAGATCCTCTTTGGTTCCTATCTAAGGATAAAATAAACTTATTTTGAAAATGTTAAAATTAGAGAGGAAATTCTGAAGCCATGTAAAACGAATGATTATTATTAAACAGTAATACTTGAAACTACGAATCTCTGTATAAATCTGCAGTATTTAATTGGAACAATTGGAACCAGTATTGCAATCATATCTATCGGATAAGAATACTTGATGCCATGTAACTGTGCAAACAACTGATTTTTATAAATAAACTGATAAATAAATAAATGTGATTAAAAGATGATCATGATGATACCTTAAAAATATTATGATTATAATCCAACGTCTACAAATGAATCAAATTTTGGAAGCAAATAGCCCATGAGGTGTTAACATGCTGTTAAATAATCCAATTAATAGAAAACTTCCGGTTGCATAATAAGAGGCGTATTTTAAATAACATTACATTTTTTTTTTATTATTTCTTTCTTGGTGAATAAAGATTCCGTCTCGATACTTTTTGATATATATTATGTATCTATCAATCTATCTTGTTATTTAATAAGCATATTTTTACTCTTATACAATGGGGAACTGAGAAGGTCGATTTTATCCCACTTCACGTGCTAAGCGGACTTGTTAAACATTCCTTTACGGTTAAAGCTCTCGGTAGTGTAAATATAGAGCATCTGAATTCGAATCGGAGATTTACTGGCAGAAATGCCTTCGATACGCATTGCTAACACATGTTCGACGCTTAGTACTTCTAATGGAAGAACACAATTGTTGACATATAGGTCTTTCTGATATTCTAAAAACAAAACTTGATAGTATTTAGTGTCATTGTTTTTGTGTCAGTGTTGTTGAGCAGCTAACATCCCTTTAGAACTCTACCAAATAGCCTGGATCATAGCCTTAAATATCCTACGATTAAGGACTTCAACAGTTGATTAACAAGTTGATAGTAAGCTGATTAATATTCGGATTGATCTTACTTCGCTTGGGTATGCAGCATTTTGACCCTTCTGTATTTGTTGTAAGTTGTCCTGTTAATTTTTTGTAACTTATTGTTCTGTGATTTTTTTTTCTATGTTTCCGTTAGCACCAGATACTAGTACTGATTAAATATACTAAGGTGTTTTAATATACTAAGACGTTCACTTCGACGATAAAAAGTCAGCAAATGATTTTTCATGGTATCTCAAGGTTTGGTTTGGTTTGGTTTCTTTGATTAATGGCATATCAATCTTCGTGGGTTATTCAATGTCCAATCCATCTTTCGAGAAGAACAGAAGTGATGCTATTTAGACCATAGCTGGGAGGATAAGGGGGTTCATACCTTTCCTGAGGGTATTTGTCCAAAAGTGAGCGTAATAGCTTACTACGATTCCGCAGTCCAGCGCTTTAACCATTACACCACGAAGACACATCCATGGTATCTTATAACAAAGTTTTACATATGAGTAATTCCAAAATAAAGTTTACTAATATTTCAAATAATACATAGAAATAAACAATTTTTCTTCAGAATTGATTCCATAACAATCAAAATAATGATTGTTTTTTTTTTTAGCAAATTGGTATATTATCAGTACTAGCTGAGAAGCCGACCTGTAAGTTAGATTTTAATTTAAGAACAACAAAAACTGTTTTTTTTTCCGAAGAGTTATGGGTAAATAAACGTCAACAGGATAGCCACAAGGTGGATAGCCACCTTGTGGTTCTTGCTTGTGCTATAAAGGTAAATACAAAACAATCTAAATTTTTCGGGGAAGTGAAAAATTAATTTAAAACCTATTATCGAATAAAAGTCGTAAATTCGGTTCCTTGGTTCAGATTTTTTGTTTAATGTTTAATGGTATATCAAACTTCGTGGGTTACAATAACCAAAGCCATCCTGACAGAAAAACAACAGCGATAATATTTAATCCATAGCTGGAGGGATATGGGGGTTCCTATATTTGCAATGTGTATTTGTCCGAAAGTGAATGTAGTAGTTCGACTTGAGTTCGAACTCATATATTTCGATTGTGCAGTCGAACACTTTAGCCATTACGATACTGAGAGTTCAGCAGGTTTGGTTTTTACCTAGTGGTATACTTTATATGGTAATATAAAAGAATGATAAAGATTTCTTTTGACCAACGTCATAGACATTCGGGGGTCATTCAATGAATCTGGGGACTTTTTGGGGGGGTAAAATATTCGTTTTTTAAACAGAATTTTCCCCCATAAATTATAACCCTGCATTGTATGCATTAAGTTTATGGAAAATATAATTTTAATCTCGGAAAAATACTTGCTGCATACTATTCAAGCTAGAACCAAATGAAACTGAATGCGTCAGTCTTTAACAGGGATATGTTATAACATTTCTTTTGGCTGAAAATTGGTTTTGGTTCGGTTCTATGTCGTATCAACCATTGTAGGTTATTTAATGTCATATCCTGTCTATAATTATATACTAAATATGTGATTGATAAACCCATTTTGTTGATAACATTCTTTAAAAAGCTTGAGAATCATTCGTTGCAGATAGTTGAATGATTTCAAGTATTTCTATTTCTTATAAATCCTTTGTTTGGTTACGAGTATTTCTCTTTCTTATTAATCCTTTGTTTACAGTTAAATGGTCATAAGTATTTCTCTTTCTTATTAATCCTTTGTTTGTTTACAGTTAAATGGTCACAAGTATTTCTATTTCCTATTAATCGTTTGTTTGTTTACAGTTAAATAGTAACAAGTAGGGCTATATAACATTTACTATAAACCATTTGTTTAAACACAGTTAAATGATCAAACAATTCTAACAATTAAATTTTGCATATGTCCTTTGTTTGCAAAGTTTAAATGTCAAACAGTTTATATTTGACCAATAGATAGGACCTTTTCAAGTGCTACCACTCTGGGCCAGAGTGTATTTGGGAGTAAGTGTAATGAAGGGGTACTCCACATTCCCCGGAGCTACAGGCTTACGGTCAGATCGTTTAATGTCATATCCGGAACACTCGTTGGTAGGTGTCTTACTTCTTTGCAGAAATGCAGTGGGTGTATTCTTTAGCCCCAGCTATCTCATGTATGTGCGTGAGAAGTGCAAACATGAGAATTTTATGGATGATTGTGTGATGGTTAACGAGAAAAATGTTTTAGTTTAAAAAAAAAAGGTCCTTACGAATGGGCTAAACGGGGGTTTGCCACTATGAATCTGAATTTAAAAAGAAACTGTCTATCGAATGGAAATTCACCAAATCTTTGTGTTGTGATGCTGACAAAAGAAAGACACGGGGAACAGAAAAAGGGTTGATAGAAAAAAAATATTCAAATAACAGAAACATGATACAAGTGAACCTGGTTAAACAGTAAATAGTTGATAGGAAGCTGAGAGTCCTGTGAGTTGTGACTATCCGTCCACGACGCAAATGGTATCACACGGGATTGTGTCACGCTGATTGGTGAACTCCGTCTGACGCCCTCGTTGACACGCATTTAGGGAGGAAGGCGAATCCATTATGTAGGGAAGTCAACACTGGTGACTAAAGAATTCCTGGGTCAGAACTCATTAAAGAATGTCATGCTCGCTGTCTTTTGAGGCTTGGTTATTGATTTCTCAGAAAAAAAAAAGGTCCAAGTGTAAAGAATGCTTCTCTTTACCAACTCCTTTAAGAAAATACCCTTTTTTTCATTCAATGACCCTCTTTATATCATAATTCTTTTTACCTTTCAATTATGCCAGAGTTTCTATTTTAAGAAAAAGAAATGATGTTCTATAGTAGAAAAAGACAGCAATGCTTCTGTATAAAAATATGGTCGGCTTCCTTTCTCTTCCTTTCATTATCCAAAAGATATGGTCAGTTGAGAGAGAGAGAGAGAGAGAGAGAGAGAGAGAGAGAGAGAGAGAGAGAGAGAGAGAGAGAATCGAAGACAGAGGAGATGCACACACAGACACACACAGACACACACACACGCATACACACATACAGACGGGCAGATGATACAAATCTTCTGTGAAACCTTTCTGCCTTCCAGGTTGAAATCTACGTGGTTATATAATATTCCGGATACCTACGCAAATTCTCGTGGTCATATCTCCTCCATCCTGCTGCTAACACATTGCACATGGACACACCTCCTTTCTGCTCGCCACCCAAGTAATTTACGCAGCATTTTCACCGAAACACCGGCGTTCTGTTTAATTTATGGACCAGGTGCATTTACTGTTTTTACTACCCGTGTCCGACATCTTTCTAGCATCCCACTCATCTAATTTACGCATCATTTTGCCGAATCACCTGCGTCCTTTTTAATTTAGGGACCAGGTGCATTTCCTGCTTTTCTTCCCGGTGTCCGACTTCCTTTTACCATGTCACACACGCCAATTACGCGGCATTTCCACCGAAAGACCTACGTCCACTTTAATCTAGGGACCAGGTGCCTTTCTTGTTTTTGTTTCCAGTGTACGATTTCCTTTTAGCATACCACTAATGCAATTTGCACGGCATGTCAGAGAGATCTTTAAGTCAATACCCAACAATGATTCCGATCGGGGTTTGAAGATTCTTTTTAATAGGTCTATTATTGCAACTGAAAACTAGGCAAGGATTGTGGCAATGTGAAATTTTAGAAATACGCTGGACGAGGAAAGAATTGCCACCCAGATGACGATCATTTTCCTCATCGCGATAGCAACATGGACATGAGCGATGGATTTGCAATATTGATATGATCGATGGTTTTCCCCAGAAAATATGAAACAATTAAAGTGATTTTCTGTTTTGGTTAGTAAATAATGCACATGGCTAAACCGAGATTCCATTGTATTAAAAAGTTAATAAAAATGAGCCCAAAAGTTGCACAATGGTTGGAATATAATGCTTCAGTTTTTTCGATCTACTAGTAATATGCAATTCCTTCAAATGTGCATTGCCCAGTTGGCTGGGGCTGTAGAATACACCCACTTCTTCTCTGCAGAAATGTAAGCCCCCGCCCCAACGAGTGTCCTTGATTTGGCTCTGAATAATCTGATAGTGAGGTTCCAGTAATGCAGGAAGGAGGTGCCCGTGATGTAATGTTTATCGTCGTAGGAAATGGACACGGCGACACGAGTTCAAATCCTGGACGACACTGATTGCATTTCACATAGCACTAATACCCTTGAGAAAGGTATGAATCTAATTATTCTCCCTCTAGTTATGGGTAAATAGTAAGGCAGACTGGTTTCTTCAGCCTTGGTGAGCAATTTGTCTACGAGAAGGAAAACTCTGAATTAAAACATGTTAAGCTCCGCTTAAAAATTGACCTTGTGTCATATCCTGCTCGAGCGGAGGGGTTGGTAAATATGGGTTCCAGTAATGCTGGAGCTTTGGGAAATTCAAAGTATGCATTCGTGGCAATCGCTCCCAGGTCAACTCTAGCCCGGAGTGGTAACACCGGACAGGGTCCTATCTATGGGTCAAATATAACTATGTACTTATGTAAAACTGAATTATTTGAAATAAAACTGTTTTGACATTTGTCTGTTCGTAAACAAAAACTATACTTCTACCAAACTGAATCGTTTGAAATTCATTTCGGCCTTGAGGGTTGATATCCTGTAAAACAAAATACACCACCATCAAAACCAATTGTGCATATCGACTTCATATCAAGATTGCAAGTCATTTTAGTATATTCTTTTTAAAGAAAAGTGTTTAATTTTTTACTTTCTATGTTCACATAAAATGGTCAAATAATCTATTCAGGAATTTCCATGTTTAGAAAATCCTCGAATAAAAGTTCGAAGTCTTGCAAATTTTTAATGTGGTTTATGTAATACAGTAACAGCCTCCATTTAACCATCAGCAAGGAACTCAATCATGGAAGTAAATCATTTCTTATCTTTGTTACCAGTGTCTGACTTCCTTCTAATATACCACTCACATAATTTACGCGGCATTTTGAAAAAAAAAACTGTCCTGTTTGATTTAGGGAAAGAGTGCATTTCTTGTTTTTGTTCCCTATTTCCGACTTCCTTCTGGCTTGCCACCCACGCAATTTACGCGGCATTTCCACCGAAACCCCAGCATCCCATTTAATTACGCCGTAAAACAAACAAACAAAAACCCCGACCAACCAAATCATATGTGTATATACAAATTACTGGAACTCTCGCAGTAAATGCGAAACACTGTCGCACGTGATTTGGGGATTTTTAAAGGAGGCAGTAGAGTTAGTTACTAACCAGCATCGGACAAGGAATAAATTAACTTTCAGAGATGCAAAATAGCCACCAGGCATTCATCATCACTGAGATAACGGTTTATCAATTCCTTTATCGTTTCAAAATCACCCCTTTACGTATTCACAATTCAAGAATGATCTCGAAGGATATCGAAACAAAGTAATAAAGAGAGTGGCTTTATGTAACCACGTATTTGACTTTTTCGTTTCATATGAATCCCTCGTCATTTCTCGATTTCGTCTTTGACTCCAGCAATACTTGTCGAGTCGGTAACTCCACATTAAAAATTTATAAATCTAAATAGGTATATTCACCAACCCCATGGATATGAATGCTTTTTACTTTTCCACCCTAAATGTAATTCACCCCAAGGGGTCCCTATGGACCACTGTAAGAAACTCTGTTTTAGACATTGATCGATGAACTTATTGAGTTTTCTTTTTTTTCAATGTGCTGAAAATGCTTAATATTGTATTTTAAATTTCCGGAAGGAAGTATTGTAATCCAGGAATTATTTGGACGAGTAACCATGCATTTCTTCTATCGATTTCCGGTCTTCTCGGTACTGATTCTCATTTCGCTAATATTCGGCTATGTTGCCTGGATCGGTAAGAAGTTTGAGAAAAATCATAAATAAAAAGAAATTTTAGATAACCGGATCTGGCATATACACTGAGCGAAGCCGTAGATAGGTTGTCATATGAAACCGTATATGAAATATGCTCTGGGTTGTTTTATCTGTTCGCCTTCTAGCAATTTTCTAGTTATTGCTTATAACTAGTTTATTTAATTATTGTGTTTTCAGCATGTAAACCAAATTTTTAGTTACTTGTGGTTGAGTTCTCTGTACGAAAGATGTTGAATTTCACGGCAAAGGACCTTTGATGAGCGTCAATATCCCAGTAGTCCTGGAACGAATACGATTATAAAGGACCTACGTTTTTCTACTAAAAAATGCAACAGTTAAAACGTAGTGATACAATGAATAAAGAAACGCTTGATATTTCAAAGAATTAATCAAACTGAAATATTTAGTCGGGTAGATTAAGACAATTGGAAGAATATTGCACAACCTGTGGTGGTATTTAGGAGCCAAAATAAAGACAAGTGAAATTGGTCGAAACAAATATATTACAATAACAGAACGAATATACAGAATACAGGTGTTATAAAACAATTAGGAATGTCCTTCTGTTACAGTCAGGCAGCTTGGAGGTTATCGGTATTTGTCTTCTGTACCACCAACCGGATGAGTATGGCAAAAGGCCTTTTTTATGTGGGTCCGGGCAGAGGGCCGTAGCCCAGACACGCCCGGAATTCCCCAAAATGCCTCGAGCCCAGTCGGCATTCCCCTAAAAAGAGGCGCCTCAGGCGCCAGGCGATGAATCTAGCCCCTCCAAGGAGGGTTAGAGTCTGGGGGGACGGCTTGCTGAGGCTCGAGGATGCCAGTCAAGGCGAACCTCGACCGACTGCCACTGGAACCAGGACACACCCGACCAGATCCGCGCACCGATAAAACACGGCCGACCGAAGTGTGTCCCAGCCCAACGCCTTCTAGAGAGTATTGCATACGTTCCACTCTGTTTGGTGGATATCTCTCCGAGTTTCAAGTAGAGTTGGTATATATAGAGGTGGAATTGTCCATTACCATGTAGGTAGGTACCATAACATAACCTACTATCCAAACTTGTAATCAAAAAGCAAGGAAAGTAGAATTTTTCAAAAGATTTGCATTAAGCCCAGATTTTGAACACATTTTTAGGCGAACGATGATTTTATAAGTAATGATTTTGCAAGGAGAATTTTATTAAACATAGTAGAATTGTTTTTTGTGCTGCATATTGACCCTTGACAAAACCATCCATCAAAATTTTCTCTGCAAAAGAAGCACCTGTGTAAATAAGTGGAAGTAGTCACGTGGTTGAGTGGACATGGGCTAGAGTTGGGAAATTATGTTGGCAGTTGCCTTCGTGAGATACAGGCAGTCTTGGAATTGTCAGTCGTCAGTCGAGTCTAGTAGTCATCAGACTGAGAATCACGGCTGGTGTGGGGCCGTGACCCCGAGCCACCTTGGTTGATTACCTCTCGTCAGGGAGAGAAAACGTAAGCTATGCAGATAACAAAATGTGGTTAAGAAGTTATTAGTCAATACAGCCGTCTCTTCTTCGTCTCAGTCAGTCCGTCCGTCCGTCTCTCACAGACCTACAGAGATACAACCCATTTCTAAAGAATTAAAAAAAAACAACGTATATTTAAAAAAAAAGAACGTATCATCTCTTTATTTCTTATGGCTATGCATGTTGTATACTTTTGATGTGAGAAAGAACCACAATACATGGTTATACTAACATGACACTCTTTACTCTTCTTCGAGTCAAAGTTTCTGTAGTGTGAGAGGCAGACGTCTACTTCTCTTGTCGATATCATGTTGTATTATCTTAAAGGTCCCACTTAGGACTTCTGCTTCTCGGTCTGGGGGTACTCAACTGGAGGTCTGCTGTGTGGGACGATGCCCAAGCGGGGTGCCCAGGTACTCACTGGCGTTCTCGTCTGACTCAAGACTGTGACTCACTCTCATTGACAGACTACCCCATTTTCACGTGAGCATCTGTATATATCATTTCATAACGTCTATTAATTCCGTTCAAACATTTGACTGCTTCTGCTTATTTTCACTGTTGCGTCTTGTGTAGAGATTCTTTGATTGACGGCTCGGTCAAGGATCAATACACAACATACAGCATTTGAAACTGATTGGTTCTTATAATGTATAGGAATTCGGATTATACATAGTGGAACAAGACACAATTAAATCGAGTATCATTGGGTATAATCTATTACCAACTCTAGTACATTGGTGGAGGTGCCCGTGGTGTAGTCGTTATCGTCGTAGGGAAATGAACACGGCGACTCGAGTTCAAATCCTGGACGAGACTGATTGCATTTCACATAGCACTAATACCCTTGGGAAAGTTATGAATCCAATTATTCTCCCTCCAGCTATGGGTAAATAGTAGGACAGACTAGGTTCTTCAGCCTTGGTGAGGCAATTAGTCTAGGAGAAGGAAAACTCTGAATTCAAACCTGTTAAACTCCGCTTAAAAATTGACCTTGTGTCATATCCTGCCCGAGCGGAGGGGTTGGGTAAATAGTACCAACTCTAGTACATTAACACTACGTAAAATATAAAATTGCATCTGATGTTTGTGTCTTAGTTGGTAAATGAAACTTTTAGTTATGAGATCAACCTGTAGTGATCTACTATGAATAATAAAATTCTGATACATTATAAAAAGAACCAGTTATTTTCAAAAAAACAATTCCCTTATTTATTCAATGAGTATAAAATAAGGGTTCGGTCGATAAACAAGATTGACTTATACACAGGCATGATTAATATAGCATAGCATCATCATCATCATCATCATCATCATGTCGTGCTCGTACCACGGATATTCCTGACCCTCTCTCGCCACTTTTCCCTATCGTTCATCGCCTCAGGCAGGTCTTCTGGACAACATCCTGTATCCTCACATAGTTGCTGAATGTATGTTCGTGCTTGTCGTCTTGCTTTTGCACGGCCATGTGTGGGGGTTCATAAGAGTACATCACTTATGAGTTCGTCCCTGCTTCTCCAGCAGTGTCCTGCATGTCTGGTTCGTCTAACTTGAATAGTTTTCGTGATAGGAGGCAGGTGGCCGTACAGTTGGTGTCTTGTGGGGTGTTGCCGCCAGGACTTGTTCAAAATTGCTCGCAGGATTCTTGTGTAATTGCCGTCTAGCTTCTTCTCCAGCTGTTTTGTTAGAGTCCATGTAGTGCATCCATATAGCAGTATCGATGTTACCGCTGCCTGGAAGAAACTGCATTTCATTTTATCGGTTAGGTCTGATTTCCATATAATCGATAGCCTATTGATAACTGTCCATGCTTTCGTTAACCTCGTGTCGATGTCCTTTTCGGTTGATGCGACGCTGCTTCCTAGGTAAGTGAACTTGTCTACTAGTTTAAGAGGGGTTCCGTCTAGAGTGAAGATGTCCCCCGTTTGATTATAGCACATATATTCCGTTTTGTGTGCATTGACATAGAGGCCTATACCTGCGGCTGCTCGTTCCAAACTATGCAGTAGTGTTTCGGCTTGGTTGGGTGTATTTGCCAGTAGTTAGGCAAAAATCCTAGGAATGCCTGAGTGAACAAAACGGACAATTTAAAAACCTGAATACCACAATCTGAAGAAATCAAAAAACATATTTTCCCATTGTTCCAATATTTATGAAAGCGACTTGCTATATAGCAAGTTTTCATTTCTCTTCACGTTAATGCCTTCAGGAAAGGAATGATTCCTTTTTAGATTACCTTTGACCGAAAAAAAAATGAAAAGTATGATTAAGTTGGCAACCTGTGTTGTGACAATCTTGTTTATCCAATTCTAGATTTTGTGCCTGTTCAACTATTTATGAGAAATACTTGCTATGTAATACTGGTCATATGTCCGTGAAAAAATACTTAGCTGAGTTGGGTAGGACTGTAGAATAAACAGACTGCATCTCTGCACTGGAGTATGACCTCGCAAAAGAGTGTCCTTATATAACATTTAGCAATCTGAAGGTGAGGCCCCGCGGAGAATGCGTAAAATCATATAACAGAATGCAAATTACTAATCTAAAATTGTTTAGAAAAGGATAACTTAATTGGTTGGTTTGGTTTGTTGGGTTTTATGGCATATCAACCTTTGTAGGTTATTTAATGCCAAATCCATTTTTATGTAAATAATCTGTTCTAATTAAAACAATTCAGTTTAGCATAAGTATACTGTTTAATGGTCAAAAACATTTCCATTTCTAACTATTTAAGCAGTTGTATGAAACAATTCGGTTAAGTGTAAATACAGTTTTAATGTCGAAAAACAGTTCTATTTCAAATAATCCAGTTAAGCATAAGCACGCAGTTTAAATGTAAGTACGGTTTAATTGTAAAAGTCATTTCTATTTCAAACAATTCAGTTTTACTCAAACAATTCATTTTAGCATAAGTATGCTGTTAATTCTATTTAACCAATAGATAGGACCCTTATCAGGTGCTACCACTCCGGGCCAGAGTGGACCTGCGAACAATGGCAATGAAGGGGTACTCGGCATTCCCCAAAGCTCCAGCATTGCTGGAACCTCACCATCAGATTATTTAGTGTCATATGCAGGACACTCGTTAGGTGGGGTCTTAACCCTCTGCAGAGGTGCAGTCAGTGTATTCTACAACCCCAGCTGACTGGGCAAATAACTTAATTGCTTGAAACTAAAATAAATAGCCAGGTCAGTATAGTCTCACTCCAAAACGACCATTTTGAATATGACACAAAACTCCATCAAATGTTAAGGCTCCAGTCTTGGAGCTTTGAGGAACGTAGAGTACCTCTTCATTGATATTGCTTCCTGGTCCACTCTGACCTGGAGTCGTAGTACCTTATAGGATCCTCTCTATGGGTCAAAATGAACTATTTGGCTATTTAAGCAATGTGCAAATAAATGACTAATGCTAAATTGAATTGTTAAAAATTGAACTATTTCATAATTCAAATGTTTGTAAACGAATGATTGATATTTGATTGAATTGTTAGGCATACATAGAAATACTTGGAACCATTTAACTGGGTGCTAATCAATGAATTGTTTTTTAATCGAATAATTAGAATGGAGTAGCAATAAGTGTAACCACATCACTGTCTGCAAATAAATGATTAATATTGATGGAATTATTAGTGTTAGATAGCAACAATTTTTACCATTCAACTGTGTAGAAATAATTGCTATACTAGAGAACGCACTAAATTAATTCTAACACATTGAAAAATGAAATTACCTACAAGCTGTTTACTAACAAATCATTTCACTTTCGGGCAAATACCTATGGGTTAAACAGTACCACTACTGTTCTTGTAGGAGAATGGCCTTGGCATTAAATAACCTACAAAGGTTGATATGCCATAAACCAAAGAAACCAAACCTGACAAATCATATATGTCTATCTATTAACCGGCCCATTGGCCGAGCGGTTAGAGTGTTCGCCAAAGGCCTGGGAAACCTGGGTTTAATCCCAGGTTGAGTCATACCAAAGACTCAAAAATGGTACTTGATACATCCTTGCTGAGCACTCAGCATTATAAGTTATGGATCAAGAGTATAATGGAGCAATCCAAGGAAAGGAATTGCGCCCTTCCTTAAACCTTGGTGTAGTAGCTATTGAAAAGGGAGCCTCTGGGCCCCCCTCGACTAAGGTCGCCAACTTATTAAATTTGGGCAAACGGGTCACTGATATTACATTGTTACTGAAGCAGGGCAATAATTGAAATCCTTTGATTGAGTTAAATCAAATGATTAATAGCAGATATAATTATTGGTATTGAATAGCGATACTTGAAAGCATTTTACTGTACGCAAAAAAAGGAGCACAAGCTTATTTAAAAATGTTTTGAACAAAATATGTTTACAAATCATGTATATATATCATCATCATCATCATTATGTCGTGCCACGAGCACGGATATCCCTGACCTTCTCTTGCTACTTCTCCCTATCATTCATCGCCTCTGGCAGGTCTTCAGGGCTACTTCCCGTATCCTCACATAGCTGCTGTATGTATGTTCGAGCTAGTCGTCCTGCTTTTGCTTGGCCATATGAGGGGGTCCATAAGAGTACATCACTTATGAGTTCGTCCTTGTTTCTCCAGCAGTGTCCTGCATGTCTGGTTCGTCTAACTTGGATAGTTTTCGTGATGGGAGGCAGGTTGCCGTATAGTTGGTGCCTTGTGGGGTGCAGCCGCCAGGATTTGTTCAATATTGCTCGCAACATTCTAGTGTAATTGCCGTCTAGCTTCTTTTCCAGCTGTTTAGTTAGCGTCCAATTAGTGCATCCATATAGCAGTAGCGATGCGACCGCTTCCTGGAAGAAACTGCGTTTCATTTTATCGGTCAGGTCTGATTTCCATATGATTGAAAGCCTATCGATAGCTGTCCATGCCTTCGTTAGCCGTGTGTCGATGTATTTTTCTATTGATGAGACGCTGTTTCCTAGGTAGGTGAATTTGTCTACCAGTTTCAGAGAGGTTTCGTCTAGTTTGGAAATTTCACCGGTTTGATTGTAGCACATATATTCAGTTTTGTGTGCATTGACATAGAGGCCAATACCTGCCGCAGCTCTTTCCAAACTATGCAGTAGTGTTTAGGCTTGGTTGGGTGCATTCGCCAGTAAGGCTATGTCATTGGCCTAGTCGGTGTCGGTTATTGTTTTTGCGGGGCACCTTCTGTACCATAGCCATGATATGGCTATGTGTGAAACGTACATCGAGTGTTCATAATGTTCAAAGCCACATATAGATAACTTAGAACATAGGAATCTCGAAATTCGAAAATCACGTAACGACTTCTTTGTTCAGGTACGAAACCTTTTTATTACTTTTGAGTTAAAGGTTTCGACATAAGGAGAGAAACACAATCTTTTTATGCTGGCTTCTTCATCTGCTTTTATCACACGCGGCACCCATGATGCGCAAATTCGTCTCAACTCAGCGAGCCCCAAAAATCCAACCTCCTCGTTCGGCGTCTAGTTTCAACTCTCCTAACTTTCTTCAAATTCCCCAAAACCTCCGCGCGCTTCCTGTGCGTAACGTCATTCGCACCCTGTCACCCCGTTTCGTCTTGGGCTATTGTGACATCTCTGAGTGACACATCCGCCCTGAGCGCACCCGCGTTAACACCTGCATCAATGTTGCACCTAACTAACCCATGTGCTGAGCCGAAAAGTTCTCAGCCTGACTAAACCCAAAGGCATGAACCGAACTTCCTCGGCCATTTTATTACACCTCTGCTTCTTTTCTTTTTCAGCTCGAAGGCCATAAAGCCCAACCAAACCAAACGAAAACATATTGAAAATAATGTTTATAAGTATTTGGATAAGCACAAAAGTTTTTTTTAACTTATTAAGTTAAAACTCAGAAAGCTTTTAAAAAAACATGCAGTCAAAGAGTAGGACATAGTTGTTAAAACGTGTTGTGACAATCTTGGATATTCGGTCCTAGATATTGTGATTGTTCAGATATTTATGACTAATGCTTGCTATGTAGTAATATACGAAACAGACCCAAAAACAAATAAAGAGTAAGCAAATTGTGTTGTGGCAATCTTTTTGGTGAAGTAGTCTTTCCAATCTTGCAAACAAACTTACAAATTCCTGAAATTGTAATTTCTTTAACACACCACCACATAGGCGACATTGCGTCACACACAACTGAGTTACCAAGCAGGCTCATATGACAGAGAACTAGTAAAACATGTTAATGTTCTTACTGCGGTATCGTGGGTTAGTGATAATGATATTACAGCAACAAAACAATCCTGGATCCAAGGATGACGAAGGCGTTGTTAGAGAAAGCAGTAGTTGTATGAACTATTATGTACGGTTATATGTATGCTTGTGTGTAACGATGCATATGTCTAGAGTGGCGTTTAATATTGGTCTGGATATCCGATCCTACATGAAAGGCAAAGATAAAACATATCTGAAGATTTTTTTTCTTATTCTTTGGCTCTCTTTGTATCCATTCATATCGGCGCACATCACACGCTTTCGTACATTTGAAATTTATTTTCCGGTTGTCTTTGAGCTTTTCATCTTCTACCACCCTTAAACGATTCAGAGGAAAGCAGAAATTTCACACCATAAATCAATGATATACACACACACACACACACACACACACACACACACATAGAAATACTCACACACTCACAAAAACACACATGTATATATATATAAGAATATATATTCGATCCTGCAAGATGAAACATTTATGAGAAGTACTTATTATGCAGTAATAGACAAAAGGGTCCCAAAACCGAGGAATATATATATATATATATATATATATATATATATATATATATATATATATATATATATATTGTGTTACTGTGCTTAAAGATTATATTAATTTTGATATAAACAAATATGTTAAGACATAAATAATAAAAATAAATAAGGAATAAATAATTTAAACACACTAAAATCATAATAATAATAATAATAATAATAATAATAATAATAATAAGAAGAAGAAGAAGAAGAAGAAGAAGAGCAACAACAACAAAAACCACAACAACAGCAGCAACAAAAACGAGAACTCGAATTATAAGAAGACCAAGAAAAAGAACAAGAAGAAAAGGAATAATACTTAAAATATTAATATTACTACTACTAAGGATAATAATACTGGCAACACAGGACATTTCAAAACAACGAAAAAAAAATCAAGCAGAAAGTAAGGAGAGATTGCACGAAGAAATATCAACAACCGGATGACAAGGAAACAAAACAATTTTGGAGCAAAATATAGCAACCAAGAGAAAAAAAATAGAAAAGCCAAATATTTAAGCAACATGGGAAAAGAGATAGAAAGATTCGAAGAAGAACCAAAGGCTAAAATACACGTCGATTCACTCAGAGCAACACTTACAAAATACCAAATAGGAAAACTCCAGGCCATAATGGCATACATGGATTCTGGTTCAAAAAATTTACCTCCATTCATGACAGATTAGCTATCGAAATAAATCGATGTATAGAAGTAGACATACTCGAATGGATGGCCAAATGAAAAATCACATTGACCAAGAAAGACCCCCTAAAATGAACTGCCTTAAACAACGACAAGGTGCCTGTCTATGATGTGAAAAATACTAACGGCACAAATAAGGGAGGAGATTTACTGCTCGTTAATAAGCCGTGAATCGTTCCCCGAAGAACAGAAAGTGTGCTGCAAGTGGACCAATGGCACAGGAGAGCAACTCTACATTGATCAATATATCGTCAACGAGAGTAAAACGAGACAAACAAATCAAGCTATGGCCTGGGTTGACTAAAAAGGCATAGGATATGGTCCCACAAAGTTGGATAATGAACTGCCTCAAAATTTACAAGATATCAGACGAAATCATAAACTTTATCGAGAAAACCATGGTAACCTGGAAAGTAGAATTGGCAGCAGGAGGAAAAAGCTTAGCTAAGGCAATATACAGCGAGGTATATTCCAGGGAGATGTACAATCACCATTAATATTTGAAATAGCAATGATGCCAACCAACCACATACTCAGGAAATGCACAGACGCAAACAAGTTTAGGAAATCACAAGAAAAGATCAATCACCTTATGTACTTGGATTACTTCAAACTGTTTGCCAAAAACAAAAAAGAATTGGAAACCCTAATACAAGGCGGTGAGAAAATACAGCCTGAACAGAGGGATGGAATTTGGCAACGAAAAATGCGCCTTTCTTGTAATGAAAAGTGGGAAACGACACATGACCGAAGGAATGGAACTACCAAAACAAGAAGTTTGAATGCTCAGGGAAAAGGAGCGTACACATACTAAGGAAATTGGAGGCAAACACCATCAAACATGTAATGAAAGAAAAAAATTAGGAAAACAAGAAAGCAACTCGAAACCAAACTATATTACAGGAATCAAATAAAAGGGATAAACATCTGGACGGTCCCTTCGTAAGATACTCGAAACAATTCTTGAAATGGACTAGAGACAAGAAAACTAATGAGGATATATAAGGCCTTACATCCAAGAGATGACGTTGACAGACTATATGTGTCAAGAAAAAAAGTAGGAAAGAACTTACCAGTATCAAAGATAACGTTGATGCATTGACCCAACAGCTCGAAAACTACATAGAAATGTGAGGAGGAAAACTGATTATAGCTACAAGAAACAATACTGATAACGCGAAGACCAATAGAAAAAAATTAAGTAGAAAACAAAAATGTGTAGCGACATCTCGCCCGAGAAAACATGGATGTGGCTTAAAAAGGAAAACGTTAAGAGAGAAACTGAATCTCTTCTTGCAGCACAAAATAACGCCGTAAGGACCAACTATATGAAAGCAAGAATAGACGCAACAGAAAAACAAATGTAGGTTATGTGATAATAGAGACGTAACGATCAATAACATAATAAGCGAATGCAGCAAATTAGCACAGGAAGAGTATAAGACAAGACACGACTGGGAGGGCAAAGTGATCCTCTTGGAACTGTATAAGACGCTTAAATTTAACCATATGATCAAATGGTATATGCACAACACAGAATATGTCCTGGAAATTAGACACACCGAGTTCTCAGAGATTTTGATGTACAAACGGATCATCTAATCTCGGCCAGACGACTATGCCACAGTTCACAAAAAAGTAAATAAATAAATTAAAAATAAAAAAGCGAAAAGAAAGATAAGTACCTGGAACTTGCTAAAGAAATGTAAAAAACTATAGAACATGAAAGTGATGATTATGCCAATTGTAATTTGCGCTCTTGCTACATTAACCAAATGATTGGTACAAATACTGGAGGTCTAGTAAATAAGAGGATGAGTGGAGACCATCTAAACTACAGCATTGTTAAGATCGGTTAGAATACTGAGGAGAGTCCTAGAGACTTAAGGAGTCTTGCTGTCACTCAAACTCCACTGAGAAACTATCGGCTATTGCTGCCGGGAAAAAAAACTCTCAAAGGAGTAAAATTAATTAAATACAAAATAAAACATGGAGTATAATAGATTTAATGAATTAAAAAATCACAAAATTAACATACTATCATAAAGTAAAATACGATGTAGAATAAAGTAAACCGTCTTTCCCATAATGCCTTTCAAATTATATAACTCTTTCCCTCATTCATTGCAAAACATATATAAAGGAATATGTATTACTTGGATACCTCGAGGTTTGATTACAGCTACGAAGCGCCACTGACATTTTGTCGACGCTATCCTAACTTATGCTGTGTTACCGATATTAAACACTTTCTATAAATAAATATACAAAACTGCATTATTGTTATATATATATATATATATATATATATAAGGGAGATAGGATTCCTTTAAGTATTTTGCGATGTAAATTTGAATGTACAAATAATTAATATATATATATATATATATATATATATATATATACTTTAAGAAAAAACAACGAAACCGGTCACATAGGATTATAAATTTATTTCCATCGTGTTACGCATTTTTGAAATTTCCAAAAACACGAATAAAAAATTAACAGGACTTCTTCAAATCTTTTTGATAAAAAAAACTAGAATAGACACATAAGAGTGGGAGGGGATAGAAGAGTGGTGGGGGGGATAGAAGAGGAGTGAAGAGTTACCTCTTCATTAAGCTCACTTCCGTTTTAAATTTAAATTTCGGTTAGCAATGTAGTAAAATTATTTTAAAAAAATGTCTTTAATTAATAATTTTTTAATTACATTTAGACCTAAATTACAGATTTTTTATTGAATTAGATTTAAACTTTAAATAATAACCTCACTTAAAGATACAGAAATAGATATATTAAAACTAAAAACAAAAAACAAAATTTAACTTATTTACTATATTTTAAAATTTCAAAACTATTTAGAAAGCATTAATCAGTTCCACTTTTTATGCGTAGTACGTATGTATTATATGCTTTTTCAAAATTTTCTATCTAACAATTTATTTTATTTATTTTCATAATTAACTCCGTTAAAATGGAAAATGTAAGTTAAAATGTAAGTTAATTTACTTTAAAAAGTGAAGTTGAACCTACGTTTTGTTACTTTATTGTGATTCCGAAAAGAAAAAAAAACCCGGAAGTGTGCGAAATGGGGAGAAAACTTTTCACCCCTCTTCAACCCCCTCCCGCCCTTAGCTTCTGTGTCCATTCTGGCTGTATTAATTATATCCATTTGATCTGAAGAAGTCCTGTTAAATTTGGTGTTATTGTTTCATATCAATAACCATAGTAGGATGGAAATAAATTTATAATCCTAATGTGACCGGGTTTTGTTTTTCTTAAATGAATATATATATATATATATATATATATATATAAATATTTCAAATATCTAATCAGCGTCCAAAGACAGTGGGTGTGGATTATTTTTTATAGAATATAAGAGGAATATCATATAAATCTATATGAGTGCTCAATGTATGGCTTTTGTTAATTCCTTATTCCTTCGCAGTGATATAGGAAAATTCACATTCAGAGCGTAAATAGTGTAATCGGATGGAAATTCAAACTTGGTTAAAGTCACCATTATAAGTTTATTTCGGTGGATAATAATACTATACTCTCTGACTCGTCAGGTGACTTTTAACATGCTTTGCTCGCAGTTGCTGAACAGCAAATGTGGAATTACAGTTCGTATTTTAAAAGAATAAAAAAATAAAAAGATGAAAAATACAAATAAAAATAAAGATACAAATCATTTAAATCAACAGGCGAAGGCAGAGGGGGTCAAACTATCCCGTATCCATATTTACCAACCCCTCCACTCGGGCAAGATATGACACAAGGTCTATATTTAAGCGGAGTTTAACAGGTTTGAATTCAGAGTTTTTCCTTCTCTAAGACTAGTTGCCTTACTAAGGCTAAAGAACACAGTCTGCCCTACTATTTACCCATAGCTGGAGGGAGAATAATTGGATTCATACCTTTCCCAAGGGTATAAGAGCTATATGAAATGCAATCGGCCTCGTCCAAAATTTGAACTCGTATCGCCGTGTCCATTGCCCTACGATGATAACCATTACACGGTTACCTCCAAATTATTAGGCGTTAGAAGCATTAAGAAACAGGAATGGGGTTTCTCTGTAGGTCAACTCACCCTAATTTACGTACTTGTCGGGTGGTCCCGTAGCAGGTGTGATTTTCTAAACAATCTACAATCGTAGAACAAATGACTATCCCCATATATATTTTACATTTACTCCTAATAAATCTGTTAATTATCTCAGCTGTTGTTATCCTTAATATCCCTCTTAATTTGATTAGGAACAATATAATTAAATAAGATAAAGGTAAACATGTTTTTATCGTAGCGATCAAGTGCTTCTTATTGACCCTAAAAATGGTCAAGGGGAATTAACTACTTTAGAGTCAAAGACCTTAATTTTTGTATTAATTTCCTACGTTCATCGGATCATCATCTATCATTAAATTTCCCCAATATATTAATGGATCATTCGGCGTAAAACTACGCTTTTCAGAGCATGCTGTTATATGTTAAACTAGTATAAAAACACATTTACACAAGCTATATATATATATATATATATATATATATTTAGCTTGTGTAAACGTGTTATATATATATATATATATATATATATATACATATATATATATATGTCGGAAGACAAAAATGATTGTCATGCTTTGTATTAGGGGCGTGCTTTTCAAAACACGTATCGGTTAGTCACGTGAGGAACTAGACCCCTAATTCTTTCTTCTTTTGTCTTCGTTCTTAGAACATTCAAGGTTTTCCGTGAGTGAGCCTTCCCTCGTGAAAAGTAACTAACATATTTTTCATTGTTATACGTCGGAATGAATCCAGAACTTTATCTCCTAGTCTGGTGATGTACCTTAACTCACCTTGCCAAAAAAAAAAAACAAACAAAAAAACTAAGAGAAATTACAAAATTTCTGTTTAATTTCTTAGTATTTCCTTTCATTCTCGGTTTGTTCCTAGAACAAGATATGTTAAACATTATTTGTATTGTTATATATACCAATTAGATGTTTTAATTGTGTACAAGACCTTATCCCGTCTTTCATTTCCGTTTATTCAGTGTTTGTGGATCAATGGCTATACTTATGCTAATTGGAACTTGGTGAGTAGAAAATGATTAAATTTCCTTCCCAGCACCAAAATAAGCAGTCGATAATAATCACTCCATAATTTCTTCGATTATTGACTCTTCTGTCTAGCTTGAAGTATGAAGTCTAAAACAGTTCAGTTAAAAAATGTGAGTCGTTGAATTACCGACATAAATGATTTGTTTATAGTAGTGAAAGGTTTATTAGATCTAGCCACACTCTTTGCATAAGCTGATACCATAAAATATAGTTTGCTTTGGCTTTATGGCATCTCAGCCATTGTAGGTTATTTAATGTCAAATCCAATTTATTCATATATATTAGATATATATGATTTGTAAACATATTTTATTTATAACATTTTTAAATGAACCTGAGATCATTTTTTTGCACACAGTTAAATGGTTCCAAGTTATTCTATCTTGCACGAATAATTCTATTTAACATTAATCATTTGTTTTCAGACTCTTAAGCGGTTGTAATTTACTAAGCTTTTTGCTTAGAATTAGCACAAGGCCGCATGACTGGGGCACCTAATGAGAATCGAACTCCCTCGTGTAGGTTTGCTAGTCTAAGATGCTAATCTTTACACCACCCAGGTGCTCAGACTGTCAAGTTGTTATAAGAATGGAAATTTAACACTAATTCTATTCAATACGATTAATTCATTTGCACACATTGAGGCGGTTCAAAGTATTACTATCTAATACCATTAATTCAATTTTGGCAAGCAGTTAAAGAGTTACAATATTGCTATCTAGCTGTAACAATTCTATTCAACATTCATCATTCCTTTGTATACAGTTAAATGGTTACAAGTATTGCTTTGTATCATTAAGAATTCAATGAGACAATCATTTGTTTACACACAATACAATGGTCAAACAGTTCAATTTCTTACAATTCAATTTAATGCAAGTCATTTGTTTGCATACAGTTTAAATGTCAAACATTTTTATTTGACACAAAGATAGGACCTTATCAGGCGTAACTGCTCCAGATGAGAGTGGACCTGGGGGCAATTGTCAATAAAAGGGTACTCAACATTCTCTAAAGCTCCAGGACTGGTGCCTTGCCATCAAATGGTTTAGTGCCATATCCAGGTGTGTGTGTGTGTGGGGGGGTTTACCCCTTTGCATAGATCCAGTCGGTAAACTCCCCCAGCCGTTTGGGTACAGAAGAAGGGAACACCTGTCGATACTCATAGAATAAAAAAGACAAAATAAGCAAGTAAAATCGGCAAAGTATTATAGTACCAAACAAGTATTATAATATAAGAATAATAGAATATTTTCTTTCTTCCTTTTCTTTAATATCATATCAACCATCATGTATATATATATGTATATGTATATATGTATATATATATATATATATATATATATATATATATATGTATATATATATATATGTAACGCAGTTTCTTTCAGGCAGCGGTCACATCGATACTGCTATATGGCTGCACTACATGGACGCTAACAAAACGGCTGGAGAAGAAGCTAGACGGCAATTGCACAAGAATGCTACGTGCAATCTTAAACAAGTCCTGGCGGCAACACCCCACAAGATACCAACTGTACGGTCACCTGCCACCTATCACGAAAACTATTCAAGTTAGACGAGCCAGACATGCAGGACACTGCTGGAGAAGCAGGGACGAACTCATAAGAGATGTACTCTTATGGACCCCCATACATGGCCGTGCAAAAGCAGGACGACCAAACCGAACATACATTCAACAGCTATGTGAGGATACGGGATGTTGTCCTGAAGCCCTACCTAGGGCGATGAACGATAGGGAGGAGTGGCGAGAGAGGGTCAGGGATATCCGTGCTACCAGTGCGATATGATGATGATATATAAGATGTGTCTCTACATGTGAGTGTCGCTGTGTCTGCCCAAACCCTCTGCATGACTAGAATGCAACTCAAAGTCAGTTTTTAAGGGTTTTAATTTAGAGTTTTCTCTTTCCTTGTAATGTTGTCTTACCAAGTTAAAAAAAATCAGTCTGACCAACTATTTTTCAACACATCTCTACTCTGCCATTCCCGCATCTTTCAATTTAGCCAAGACAAGAAAGCCTTTTCAAAAACTTAAATACTTTCCTGTGGCATCGATTGGAGAGACCCCCAAGTGCTAGCACACACACACACAGATACATGCAAACAGTTTAAAGCTCAATAGGCTGAGAGAGTAATATACACCGACGTATTGGCAGTGAAATGAGACCCTCGCAACGAGTGTCCTAAATATGACGCTAAACCATCGGATGGTGAGACTCAAGTTATGGCCGTTTTGGGAATGTGGTCTGCACCTACATTGGCATTACTTCCAGATCGACTCTGACGCTGACGGGGTCGTATTTAAGGGTAATATAAAAGCAAGTAAAGTTGGCGAACTTAGTCGAGGGTGACCCGAGGGATCACTTTTTGATAGCTACTACACCAAGGTGTAGGGCGCTACTCCTTTCCCTAGATTGCTCCACTTTACCCTTGATCCGTACCATCTATTTCTGAGTATCAAACAAGGAAGCATTAAGAACCATTTTTTGAGTCTTTAGTATTATTCAGCCTGGGATTGAACCCAGGTCTCTCAGGCCATTGGCGAACACTGTAACAATCATGCCAATATCCGGTAAGGGTGATATAGAAGTCTTTAATCAATAACTGTACTAGAAACCACTCAGCTGTATCCAACGAAATGATGAATATCAAATTAAATTATTTGATAGCAAGGATTGAAAACATTTAACTGAGCATAAATAGAACTATTAATGATAGCAATACTTGGAATCAGTTAACTGTACAAATAGAAGTATCAATGTTTGAAAGCAATACTTGAAGCTATAAAAGTTTATGTAAAGAAATAAACTCTGTCTTGTTTAAAAAAAGTAACCTACAAACCATAGGTTCACGAATCATTCATATATATATATATATATATATATACATATATATATATATTAAAAAAAGAAAAGTTAGTGATAGTAGTCGAGAGTGACCCAGAAGTTCACGCTTCATTAGCTACGACACAGATGTGTAGGGGAGGCTGTTTCTCCTTTCCTTGGATTGCTCCACTTTACCCTTGATACGTATCTTATAATGCTGAGTGTTAAGCAAGGAGGTAAAAAGTAACATTTTTGAGGTTTTGGTATGACTCAACCGGGGATCGAACTCTGATCTCCCGGTTCATTGGCAAACACTCTACTCACTAGACTAATGGTCCGGTATGGCAGGATTTGGCATTGCATAATCTACATGGGTTGATATACTATAAAACAAAAACAAGCCAACTAAACAACAGGCCAACCAACAAATCATTAAAAAAATGTAAACGAAGGCTGCTGCTGCTGCTGTTTCTAAAAATAAAAATACCTTAAAATTACCTTAGCCAACGTGGTCCGCTTGGTGGACGAGTGGTCTGAATCACAGTCTAGCGTAAAGTTGCACGGGTTTCGACCCCGAGCGTCCTGCGTGTCTAGCCAGACTGAAGAGTTCTGATAGAATGAAACAGTCTGTCTGTGGATGACTGTATGTATATATATATATATATATATATATATATATATATATGTATATACGAGGAACATTAAACAATTTTCAAGACTTTTTTTCGTATGGGCACTTTTATTGATAGTACACACATGAAACTCTAGTCCACTTCGAAGTCATCTCCTCCGGCTGTAATACATTGTTGTACCGTTCCAAAAACTTCTGGAAGGCCACATGGACGTCTTCTTGTGTGCCCGTGTCAATGACCTTCCTCACAGCCTCTTTCGTCACCTCAATTGTCTCATAACGACAGCCTCTGAGCTAAGGGAATAAGCAAAAGTCACAGGGGGCAAGGTCTGGATTATAGGGACGGTGTGGAACTGTATTGGTGCCCATCTTGGTCAAATAATCTGTGACCAGGATTGAATTGTGGACTGGTGCATTGTCCTGGTGGAAATGCCGCTGACCCGATTTGAAGAGTGCTGGCCTCTTCCCTAGGAATCTATTCCTGAACTCCCTTAAAACCTCAACATAGTAACCCTAACCGTTCGGCCAATCAACTCTGGTGTATTGACTTCCTTACTCAGTATCCCTCACACTCTCCCTGCTTTCCTTGAATCTTATGCCACTTAAAAACTGATACTCGATTCATGCAAGATGGTCGGAAATCAGTCTGAAGCATTCCATTCGTTTCTGTGGCATTTTTTCCACGTTTAAAACAGAATTTTATTGCATATCGTTCTTCTAAAGTGTCCGCACGTGCAGATTGCATTTTTGAAATTCACCGGCAGTGACAATCGGGCTTTAGTTGGGTGTATTCATTTTCCTGCTGTAGCAGTTCGTTGGAACCTGAAATCATAAAAATTGGTCAGTCATCTCATAAGATGTATAGGGATAACGACAATTTTAAATGCGTGTACAAAAAAAAGTCTGGAAACTTATTGAAGGCACCACGTGTATATACGCTCCCCACGGGGGTTGAGCACTCTGACGAAGGAATATATGTCTGCCACTCACATAATGCAAAAGCTCTTCGGATGAATTGAGCGCTCTGGTTACCAGTAAGGCAAAAATGTAAATAAAAGAAAGCCACTATATAATGCCTTTTAATTCCTGCGCTGACGTCGTTCGCTTTGTGGCTGAGCCGTATGATACTATATGATACTTAGCCTAACGTAACGTTGGACGGGTTTCGGTCCCAGTTTCGAGCGTCCTACGTGTCTAGCCACACTGAAGCATTGTGATACTAATGATTCCAAAGATCCTATTCTTATAGTGAATCATGATATTCAGATTTTCCCTACTGTCTTTCTCTTATACCATGTAACTTCGTTTAAAACCTTCCTCACACACTTTTGTGTCAATATGCATAGAGAGAGAGAGAGAGAGAGAGAGAGAGAGAGAGAGAGAGAATCCCGAATACGCACAAGCATGAACCATCCCACTCCCCCATATATATTTACATATATATATATAATTAATAACTTCCGTCCAGTTTATTGCTTAAACGACTTCCATATGTACAATTTTTGTACCAATATTTTACACAAAAATATATATATTAAAAAAAAATATATATATACAACAATATATAATCCGTTAAGACTAGAATGAGGCATACATTCAATTCTAAAGGGACTAAAGCTGGCTTGAATCTAGATCTTTCAAAGGCTAAAAAAACAAATCGTGTAATTAAGAAGGATCACATCCATATAAAAACAATCTTTACTATAGAAACAACAATCATAGATTACCCTTACCATTATAGATCTCCTGAAGAGGGTGTAAAGTCTAAAACACGTGTAAAGCAGAAGTTTATGAAATAATAAAAGCCTAAATACTAAAATCAGAATCATTTGCGGACCTATTCATTTTAATGTATATATATATATATATATATATATACATTAAAATGAATATATATATATTGCATTTTTTCTAAGGCAGGTGTCATTATTTAAACAAATTTTGAAATATAGATTGACAAAAATTATTTCAGAATATCATTTATAGTTTACGTTTATAGACATGGGAATTTCACAGAATGCCAGCATTGTGATACAACAGAAGTCTGTCTGTGGATTTATGTGTACAGGAGGATTGTGAAAGAACTTCTGGCAAGTTTGTGGACATCATACAAAATACGTAAGTTTTAGACAAACGGTTGTAGAGGTCAAATACGTAATTAAATTCATTTCCTCTGCTTTATTTTTCAGGCAAGTTTTTTTTGTGAGCTGGTTTTCAAAACAACATTTTCTTCCGATGAGAAATTATGTTGTTTAAAACTTATATTCTCACTTTTTACTAGTTAGCTTTGAGATCTCACGTGACGTGACTTCAAGACGTGAAGAAGATAACTGCTAATGTTCCGAGAGTTTCATCTCTCCAGACATTGCACGAGCTCTTGTAACGAATTGAGAACTCCGGTCTCCGAAAGCACAAATGTAAACAAAAGCAAAAATAACTAAATATACGTTAACATTCCCTCGCTTACGTAGAAACTGTTGATGGCTTCGAGGTTATATTATCAGGCTGACGTAAATTTAGCCGTGTTTCAATCCTAGCTTGATGCATCTCGCTAGTCTATCCCCAGTAATAAGTTGAGATAAAACGAAACAGTCTATTTGTGAATGACAATATATATATATATATAGAGTGAGAGAGAGAGAGAGAGAGAGAGAGAGAGAGAGACAGCTCCTATCTGAAGTTTTAGTGCAAATCAAATAAACCTAAAAGATTCTGAACAAATATTTGTCAAATTTAAATTCATGAAACTATTAAAATAGCAAGATAGCGTACTGTAGTTAGTTTAATGGTCAGTAAGCCGACTGGCAAATCTTCAGTAGTGAGTTCGAGTCTTACTGGGTACCACATTCACATGGATTTTGTCACATTTAAGCAAAAAGCTTAGAATGCAGATTGAACTGATATTAGTTTAAAACCTCTGAAATCTAAGAAAGATCTAAAATTTTTCGCCCATAGTATATGTGGAAATTAGTTCAACAGAAGGATTTAACAATAGCTGGAAAACAAAAAATAATTAAGTTATTGAATGAGGGAATGTCCACTTTAAAAATATCAAAGAAACTTTGCTGAGATCATCGAACGATAAAGAAGCTTGGTGAAAATAGAAATTGCGAATTCAAAGCAAAAGACAGGGCTTTAAAAACAGTTTCCTCTGTTTGAACGTAAACTAAAGCAACTCACAGCGAAACAAGCGTTTTTGACGAACGTTCAGATCTTGGAAAAGTCTGAAATTGAGGGGGCCAAGAAAAAAAAAGTAGAATACTTTGTGAATTGGGATCGCTAAAAAATGTCTCCACGGCAACTTTCACTCACTAAAGATATTATCTTAAAGTGTCAAATTCAGCCAAGATATACATGAAAATTGACTTTTCGAAAGAAATTTTCACGGGCGAATGCCGAGTAACATTTGATGGACCTGATGGATAAGCCAAAGGACGGATTTTATCCCATACCGTGGTTATGGCTTAGAGAAAGGTACAAACAAGCGCTTGTGTTATGATATTTGTTGTAATTGTCGACAAAAGAGTTAAACAGATCCGTGATAACTATCGCGATTTTATTGTTTGTTTGTTTTCTTGGGTTTATCGCATATCAACCTTTGTCGGTTATTTAATGCCAAATCCATTTTTATAAAAATAAACACTTCTATTTCAAACAATTCAGTTTAGCATAAGTACACAGTTTAATTGTCAAAACATTTCTATTGTCAGCTATTCAGTTCAGTCAAACAGTTTTATTTCACACAAATCAGTTTTATATATGTATAGTTTTTTGTTTACACACAATTAAATGTCAAAACTGTTCTATTTCAAACAATTCAGTTCTGCATACTAAAACATTTCCATTTCAAATAATTCATTTTAGCATAAGTATGCTGTTTAAATATCAAAAAAGTCCTATTTCACGCAATTCAGGTGAGCATAAGTATACTATTTAGTTCTATTTGACTCATTAATAGGTTCCTGTTAGGTGCTACTACTCCGAAAAAGAGTGGATAACAATGAAGGGGTACTCCCCATTCCCTAAAGCTTGAGCATTACTGGAACCTCACCATCAGATTGTTTAGTCTCATATCTAGGAGACTCATTGGGAGGGTTTTACCCCTCTGCAGAAAAGCAATCGGTGTATTTTACAATCCCATCCGATTGGGGAATGCCGTTTTATGGACAAGGATATCTTTTTAGGTCCCAAGCTTACAGTTTGAGGGCTAATTGTGTTATTATGGACACCAATGCTACTTCTCATGTATCTAAGTTTACCTGTGAATTCTTTGAGCGTAAAAGATTAACAGAAGAGAAGATAATGGAATGACCAATATCAAGTCCTGATCTGAATCCAATTGAAAATCTATGATCAGTTGTAATGATGAAATCATATGAAGGTGGCATACAATATCACAGCCAAGCAGGTCAATGGGAAGTAACAAAATGACAATATCTGAGATTGATTCACGACTGAAGTAAAAAAAAAATCAACAAAATCATTGATAATAGATCATTGGTTGTTATTGAGAAGAAAAGTTCACAATATTAAAGTGTAAATGATTGAAATATTTTTTATTGTTATGCTCTTGGTGTGGATCAATTTTTTGATAATTTTATTACCTTTTACTGAAGTAAAATATTGTTTGTTTAGTTTTGCCGAACAACTTAAAACGTGTTTTTTTTTTTTTTAGAATTTATAAAAGGACTTCAATAACTTAAATAAAACATTGATACTACCTAAAATTTTAAATCAGGCTTTGGTTTTCATCTAATTTGATTGATTTAAATTTGAACATTTTTCCACCTGTTGTGTTCTGGTTAGTGAACACAAGTAGTAGTAATAATAAGACAAACCACGATATGTGAAGAAATAGTTATATTTACAGGGAAGAGTATTTTCAAGAGAGAGACTGTTTGTAATTAGAAACGTAGGATTAGTGATAGAGTAATGATATACTTCAACAATAGGAACGGCTCTTCTGGTCTGACTTGTAGGCTTATTCTCAGACAGATCTCCGCTACTGCCATATATGGCAGATGGAACAGCTCGTTATGCTGAAAGGGTAGGTGATACCGAACACCACCCAAATTGGAATTATTAGAATTATGTGATTTGCTAAATATGTGCTGTATATTGACCACCGACCCGGCCAGTCTGTCAAAAAAGGAAATTCACCTGTGTAAATAACAGGTGCATCCGTTCGAGGGATATCAGAATATAACCTTGACCGTGGACGGGTTGAATGAGTGCGATTTGCGACGCCCACAGGAGGAAGGTGGGAATTGACCAATTATATAACTCGGTGCACAGGAAGTTCAATCAGTTGGAGATAAGATTCGGTCGAGAAAACCAGCACCCAGCAGAGTGTAGCCCCTAGGCCCCTGGTTGATCAGCCCAGGAGAACGGGAAAGAAACGCGGTTATGGCCATAAGAGTGGGGGTGAATATGTTGCAGTTCTGTTCGGTCTCCAACTCCCTCACACAGCAAAGCCTTGAGTAACCCTTTCGAACCCTTTCAAATAAAATGAGAGGCATGTTTTTCTAAAGAACTGTGTCGCTCGTTTTTATTGTGTCGTTGTTATGATTCTTCATGAATCTGCATATGAGTATGCAACATATGTTCAGATAAGACAGATAGACATAGTCACACTCAGTGATATACACACACAAACGCATACACACACACGCAAACACGCGTATACACTCACACACATATACACACAGATGCATATATATATATATATATATATATACTACACAACCAATCCGTTAAGAGTAGGAATAGGCATACATTCAATTCTAAAGGGAAAAAGCTGGCTTGAATCTAGATCTTTCAAAGGCTAAAAAAAAACAAATCGTGTAATTAAGAAGGATCACATCCATATAAAAACAATCTTCACTATAGATTACCCTAACCATTTTAAATCTCCTGAAGAGGATGTAAAGTCTAAAACACGTGTAAAGCAGAAGTATATGAAATAATAAAAGCCGAAATACTAAATTCAGAATCATTTGTGGACCTATTCATTTGAATATATATATATATATATATATATATATATATATATATATATATATATATATATATATATATATACACTAATCAAAAATAAATACAAACTCATAAAAACTTTAATAGAAAGGTTGTTGTTTTGGAAATATATATATATATATATATATATATATATATTGTATTTTTTTCTAAGGCAGGTCTCATTATTTAAACAAATTTTTAAATATAGATTGACAAAAATTATCTCAGAATATTATTTATAGTTTATGTTTATAGACATGGAAATTCCACAGAATGCCAGCTAGATAATTATCTTAGACGCATTCTGTGGAATTTATACGTGTAAAGATATGTATATATTTTTTTTTCATATAGTTTTCATATATATACATATATATATATATATATATATATATATATGAAAACTGCTATATTTTCTCTATATAAATTCAGTTGTCAAAAGTCTATCAATGATTCCAAAGATCCTATTCTTATTGTGAATCATGATATTCAGATTTTACTACTGTCTTTCTCTTATACCATGTGACTTCGTTTGAAACCTTCCTCACACACTTTTGTGTTGATATGCATAGAGAGAGAGAGAGAGAGAAAGACAGAGAGAGAGAGAGAGAGTCCCGAACACACACAAACATGCACCATCCCACTCACCCATATATATATATATAATTAATAACTTCCGTCCAGTTTATTGCTTAAACGACTTCCATATGTACAATTTTTGTACCAATATTTTACACAAAGTGTTGTAAGTTCGATAATGAAGTTTGGTTTGGTTTGATTTGGTTTGCTTTTATTACATATCAAACATTATTGATTATTTAATGCCAAATTACCTTTATAAATATATATCAAGTGTATGATTTATAAACATGCTTTCAGATAACATTTTTAAACGAGCCTGAGTTCATTTTTTGTAAACAGAGAAATGGTTTCACTTATTTCTATGTAATAAGAATGATTCTCTTTACCATTAATTATTTGTCTGCACGCAGTAAAATGTTTTTAAGTATGGCTATTCAACACTAACAGTTCAAGTAAATATCAATCTTTTTTTTTTACTTTCAGTTAAATGATTAAACATGTCTATTTTAAGCAATTAAATTTGGCATAAGTCATTTGTATGCGCAGTTTAAATGTCAAACTGTTCTTTTTGATCCATAGATAGGACTATATCAGGTGGTACCACTCCAGGCAAGTATGGAACTGGAAGTGATGGCAATGAAAGGACACGTTACATTCTCCATTCTCCAATTGGTGGAGCCTCATCATCAAATTTTCTTGTGTCATAACCGGGACACGAGTTGCAGGAGTATCTTCAGAGATGCAGTCGGTGCATTTTACAACCCCAGCCGACTGAGCCATCGATACTGAAGTTAGGTGGTCTGTTTCTTTCATTTCAAACAAGCTTTGCTGATATTTCGACCAGTGAAGAGAACGAAGGAGAACGAAGAAGCCGGCAAAAGAGTCGCTTGACGTCACGCAGCTCATGGCACTGAACCAAACAGCTCTGGGTTGAGAGGTAAAGAGAGGTCTGGGCTCTAAGGGACTCGCTAAAATGGGGAAGCTATGATGATTGAGATAATGCTAGACGCACGAAGCAAAGAAGTGTGAAGAAACAGACCCGTGAATTTTGCGAAATGTGATGAAGCAGGATAGTAAAAGAAGAAAACATTAAGAAATAGATTCGCTAAAGTCGAAAGTGGTTATGATCCCAGAAGAAAGAAGATGGATGCCTTTCGAAGACCATAAAGTTGAAAACCTATGGAAGCTGAGATGAGTAGATGTTTTGAGTTGACCCAGTACTAGTCTCCTGAAAGCAGAGCGAAGAAAAAGCGCTTGACTGAGATCCCGTATCTCCTTTTGTGTGAATATCTTAGCTGTTTCCGACTCTCTCCTTCACTCCACTATTTCGTACATTTCCTAATTAAAAGAAAAGAAAAGAAGCAGATTATATTTTAATACATAAAGAATCATTGTCTTTTTATTTTGGTATGCAACGCATCGATAGATCGATAGATAAAGAACAGACAGGGATAGATAGATAGATAGATAGATAGATAGATAGATAGATAGATAGATAATCTATTGACTGAGATAGAATGATACATAATCAATTCACTGAGATAGATAGATAGATAGATAAGGAACAAACTAGAATAAATTTATAGACAATGAATTGAGATAAATAAATAGATGGATAGATAGATCGACAGAATAAAGATTCGAAGCCTGGCCTTTGGGGAGAGAATGCTTGATATGTTTTGGTGATTGTGGCAGGTGTCATATCAGCAATACATATATGAGAAGATAAGGGAGAGGTTGAGATATATTTTAGAATTTTTTTTTAAAATTCAGTTTTATAAAAAGTGACAGTATGTTAGAAATTCATCTTACTTCCTACCAAGCCAGATTTGACACAAAGTTATCTTATGGTGGGGTAGGCCCGAAATAATCGAGACCATTGCGTAGCAATCACGAAAAATTCTTGATCCCATCAGCATTCCTCATTTTAGGGTCATCTCAGGCGCCAAGTGAACTCAGCTTTTCCAAGCAGGTATTACCTCAGGCGAAGGCCCACTCTGACCAGGTGGTTAGCACAATAACACCAAGCCAGAGAGAACGCCTCGTCCATCCGGTAAACGCGAGAGGCGTGCCTTTTAAGAAGTAGTTGAGTATTTGTTGGCACAACAAAAATGTTCAGTTATGGCCCCTCTTTCTGGGTGAAACTTACAACTTTTTGAACGACACTCGTGTATATATATATATATATATATATATACAAACAAAAATCAAATTAGTAAATAAAAGCAAAGTGTAGGCTTCGTATCGCAAAATTCAATTTCTGATGAAGCTGTTCTTATAGCAAAACATAAAAATTTAATTTTCCGTATACTTAATGATATATAAATATAATTATAATAAAAAGTGACACGATTCTCTCTCCCTTGTCACGAATTAAATTCGTTTTTCTGAAATAAAATTTAATTTCTGATGAAGCTATCATTACAGCGAAATATATCAATTTAATTTTCCTTATTATCTTCCTTTTATAAGATTTTATTCTAAACCCTTCCTATATATATATATATATATATATATATATATATATATATATGTATATTGAGGGAGAAAGGGAAAGAGAATGAGAGAGAGAGATAGAGAGTGGTAGAGAGAGAGAATGAAAGCTAGGGAGAAAATTAGTCTAAAGTCTTCAGTCAGGATATTTTATGGCACGCTTTCTAACGCGTTGTTTGTTCGTTTATTGTCACTGATCATCATTGAAAATTAGGCGTCTTTTATATGTTTAATGGCATATCAAACTCATATGGATTATTTAATGCCGAAATTTGAAACAAATGATTGGCACCAAATTTCAAGTATTCCTTTCTATACTAATTTGCTCAGTCGGCTGGGGATGTAGAATACACCGACTACATATCTGCAGAGGGGTAAGACTCCCCCAACAAATATCCTGGATATTACACTAAACAATCTGAAAGTGAGGTTCCAGTAATGCAGGAGATTTGGGGAATGCGGAGTACCCTTTCATTGCCATTGCTCTCAGATCCACTCTGGCCCGGAATGGTAGCAACTGATAGGGTTCTATCTATGGGTCAGATACATCTAAACTGCGTTCTTATTCTAAACTGAATTACTTGAAATAGAACTGTTTTAATATTTAACCTGCGTACTTATGCAAATATAAATTGTTTGAAATAGAAATTATTTTGACTTTGAAACTGTAATTACGCTAAAGGGATTTTTTGCTATTAGAAATATTTGCCTAAATTGAATAACTTAAAATAGAAATTCAACTGTGTTCTCATGCTTAACTGAAATGTTTGAAATAAAACTGATTATTTGTATAAAAATGGATTTGATGTTAAATAACCTACAAAGGTTGCTATACCATAAAACCCAAACAATCAACCAACCAGCATCTGTTACATTAACATAATTGTTAGAGTGTTCGCCAATGGCCCTGGAGACCTGGGTTCAACCCCCGGTTGAGTGATGCCAAAAACTCAAAAAATGATACTTGATGCTAACTTGCTTAACACTAAGCATTATGAGGTAAGGATCAAGGGTAAAGTGGAGCGATCCAGGGAAAGGAGTAGCGCCTTCCCCTACATCTTGGTGTGATAGCTATCGA
The DNA here is from genome assembly GCA_963585895.1 of Sepioteuthis lessoniana. NCBI lineage: Eukaryota > Metazoa > Mollusca > Cephalopoda > Myopsida > Loliginidae > Sepioteuthis > Sepioteuthis lessoniana. The sequence goes on from OY757920.1 coordinate 41,492,984, forward strand.
AAAGGGATCCTTCGGATCACCCTCGACTACAGTCGCCAACTTAACTATATTTCAAGTATGTATATTCTTTGATAACACTCATTTGTTTGCACAGAGTTAAATGATTTGAACAATTCCTAATATTTTTGAAACGTATCTATTTGATCTACTGATCGTGTTTTAATACGTACTACTATACAGAGTCAGAGTGGACCTGTGAGTAATGAACACAAATGAGTACTTCACAGTTCCCAGAGCTCCAGAACTGGATATCAAATGCAGTTTAATGGTATGCCCTGGACAGTAGTTGTTGTATGAGTGTGTGTGTGAGTGTGTGTGTGTGTGTGTGTGTGTGTGTGGACCGGATCTAAACCACTGTGTAAAGGGATGCAGCTGGTGTTTATCAAATCTTGCCAACAGAAATTTCTCAGAGATTAGTTTGCAACGAAAGTACAGGAAGATTTTAGCACATTTACAAAGTAAAATCAATAAGCCTCTAAGATATTATATAGTAAACCCTATAAATAAAAATCCGAATGATAATGCTGCCTCATCGGTAAGAGTTTATGAAAATATTGTTTTTTTTTTTCAATTTTTCGACCCAACTTATCGATACTGTTTGTATATAAGAACCTCAAACATAGGCATATTTCGAAAATTGTTTTGATAGATAAAGGTAACTAAGTTTTGTTTTATTTGGCATCAGATAGCTTACAGTATTACTGCTCGAATTATGTTTCATTACTTTTAATCTTTGAGGATCAATGTTGGGGCCGCTGGTCAAAGATAGCTAAAAAGTTAATGCTGTTGCTCAGTCTAGTGCATCACTCACGGGATACTTAGGATTCACTCGACAAGGTTGTTTACAGTTCGCTTCATGCTAATGCTCTTATGGAAGACGTGGATGCATGTGTTTCCCCCAATTATCAGTAAATAACGGAGCAGAATGAGTTCTTTAGCTTTGATTACTTGACGTGCCTCTAAGAAGGGAAACTCGAAATTCAAAATTGCTTGCTTAAAATTTGACCTTGCGTCATTTGCTGCACATGGTCGTGTGTTGGGTAAATACGTCCACAGGGTAAATATTTTGGTTTGGTTTGGTTTGGGTTGGGTTTTAAGGCACATCAACCATCCTTAGTTATTAATGCCAAATCCATTTTCATAAATATAAAAAAAGGAAAGTTGGCAACCTTAGTCAAAGGTGGCCCGACGGCTCCCTTTTCAATAGCTACTACGTTGATGTGTAGGGGCGGGCGCTGCTCCCTTCCCTGGATTGCTCCACTGTACCCTTTATCCGTACCTTATAATTCTGAGTGTTAAGTAAGGCAGCATCAAGTACCATTTTTTGAGTCTTTGGTATGACTCGAGCAGGGATTGAACTCCGGTATCCCGGACCACTGGTGAACACTCTACTCATTAGGCCAATAGCCCAGTTTCATACATATAAATAGTTCTATTACAAACAATTCAGTTTAGTGTGAGTATACATTTTTTGTTTATTCACAGTTTAATATCAAAACTGTTCTGTTTTAAACAATTCAGTTTAGAAAAAATACAAAGTTTCAATGTCAAAGAACAGGTCCATTTCAAACAATGCAGATTAGCATAAGAACACAGTTTCAATGTAAAAAAAAAACAGTTCTATTTTAAACAATTCTGTACGCAGTTTAGTTATACTTGATACATAGGTAGGATCCAATTAGGTGCTACCACTCCGTCCCGAGTAAACCAGAGATCGATGGCAATGAAGGGGCATTCTGCATTCCCCAAAGCTCCAGTATTACTGGAACCTTACCATCATATTGTTTAGAGTCATATATAGGACACTCATTGGGGAGGGGGGTCTTACCATTCTGCAGAGGTGCAGTCGGTGTTCCTCCAGCTAGAGCGGACTGGTCAAGAAGAGGAATATAATCTCTACTGTTCAACAAACCCACAGAGTTTTGGTAAGCAATAAAAGATCAACCAAGCTATGGATATAATGAGCTCTACCAACACTTTCAAACAAAATTACCAAGAAAAGATTATCTGGTAAACCACACAGACAAACACACACATATATATATTTATATATGGTATTTGGCATTAAATAAGCCCAAGAAATTGATCAAAGAAACAACCAACTGCCTATTGATATAATGCATGGTAGTGTATTAAATGTTGTGCATTAATTACACTATTACACTAGAGCAATTTGGTTTAATTATGCAGTTAGCCCATTTATATAATGCCATTTAAACAATTTAGAATAATGCATTTTCAAAGTTCATTAAAAAAAACAATGATTGTTGGGTGCACTCTCTTTTCTGATTAATTATGTACTTATAAACAAAGTACAATGTAATTTTATAAAAGCATTTATGTATTTATCTGGGAAAAAAACTGGCTGAGTTTTGTTACAGTAGATCTTTCTATCATAGTTATGATTTCTTACGAACTTTAAAAGCATTATTTAAGCAACCTTCTTTAATTAATCGCATAAAACAATGGATGTACTATGTTGTAAGTTCTTATATTCTTCGACTGAAAAAGATTTTGGATGATCTTCATCGGCAGATGTTTCTAAATTTAAACTACTATTACTGCCAGAAAATACAGCCTATCAATTTAATCTTTGATATTCACGTTTTATGTTATGATTTAAACATCAATTCAAATCGTCTGGCTGGCTACAGTGTTATTTGAAGCTGCTAAAATTTAGAAAAACCTAGATAATTTAGGATTTTGTTTTCACGAATTTTCAGATATTTGGTGATTTTGGGTGTTGTCTTCAATTTTGTGGGATTTGATTTCTAACCCAACCTAAATTACAATTCCATCCTTTAATAAACACTGCGCGTCACAAGCTCAGCGATGATCCAAGGGTTTCAAATTAAGATACCCTGTTATAATACTTTTAAATCTTTTTTTTTTCTGTTATTGAAAAAATGACTAAATTCAACTGTGATTTTTACCGGTAAAAGAAAACGATAAAAGCAATTTTCACGTCATTTTCTGAAAGTTCAAATTATACTCTTTCACCACCAATGAAAAATAACCGGCCGAAATTCAAGTTTTGGGTTTTTCTAATCAACTTTAAAATGTGTCACTTTTGCAAAACATCCCGTTAGTTTTCCCTCGATCGAAGGCGTCCGTATGATACCATAATGAAATAAACATTTCTTTTTAATTTAGGATGTCACGATATAATCGATAATCTAAAAGACTTATGGTTGCAAAAAGGCTGCTGATGATTATACATCACTCTAAACTTGCAACCATGTATACATAGCTGGTAATCATCATCATCATCATCATCATGTCGTGCCACCAGCACGGATATCCCTGATCCTCTCTCGCCACTTCTCCCTATTATTCATCGCCTCTGGCAGGTCTTCAGAGTTACATCCTGTGTCCTCACATACCTGCTTGTAAGTTCGAGCTGGTCGTCCTGCTTTTGCTTGGCCATATGTGGGGGTCCATAGGAGTACATCACTTATGAGCTCGTCCTTGCTTCTCCAGCAGTGTCCTGCGTGTCTGGTTCGTCTAGCTTGTATAGTTTTCGTGATGGGAGGCAAGTGGCCTTATAGTTGGTGTCTTGTGGGGTGTTGTCGCCAGGACTTGTTCAATATTGCTCTCAACATTCTTGTGTAATTGCCGTCTAGTTTCTTCTCCATCCGTTTAGTTAGCGTCCATGTAGTGAATCCATATAGCAGTATCGATACAACCGCTGCCTGGTAGCATTTAATTTAGAATTATTAGATTTGTCTGGATTTTTGGAAAGTTTTAATAAGACCTTGTCAGGAATTTTCTCTCTCTCTCTCTCTCTCTCTCTCTCTCTCTCTCGCTCTCTCTCTCTCTTTCTCAGTATATATATATATATATATATATATATATATTAAATACTTAAAAACAAGTGTTTAAAAGATTACCACAGACGTTAAATCGCTTCTCACACATGTGAAAACGGTAGAACTAAAACAGCTGTGAATGACTTCCACAGTATGGTTAAAACTCTAGAGACCTCTGGAGATCTGCAAAAATCCAACCTTGCAAGCAGATCGAGGGCCGCCATTGTATGGAAATCTTAAATAAGACTTATGTGAATGTAAACCCCTCAGTGGACTTCCACGGAGAACCATTACGAAAGAGGTAAAATCAGACGCCATATAAATAACACTTAACAAAATCCAGCAGAGAAAAACAGACATTATTAATCGATTCAACAGAAATAGAAGGAAATAATTATATTTGCATTTGATGTACTGCAAACATATTTTGGCTAAATGGTTTTGATGATTAAGACCAAGTTTAATGATGAGTTATCGCTCCTAAGCCCAATTATATCATGTAATACTAACTGATCGGTTAACTGATTTTAACACATCTCAGATTATTCTATACTTAAAACATACGGAATATAGTTCATTCTTATTTCTCTTTACATTTTTTGTTTAGTTGTTACATGAAAGGATTTGGTTTGGTTGGGTTTTATGTCATATCAACCATTTTAGGTTATTTAATGCCAAATCCTGTTTATATATATGTATTAAATATATAAGATTTGTTTTGGTTGAGTTTTATGTCATATTAACCATTGTAGGTTATTTAATGCCAAATCCTGTTTATACTTATGTATTAAATATATAAGATTTGGTTTTTTGGGGTTTTATGCCATATTAACTGTTGTAGGTTATTTAACGCCAAATTTTGTTAATACTTATGTATTAAATATATAAGATTTGGTTTGGTTGGGTTTTATGCCATATTAACCATTGTAGGTTATTTAATGCCAAATCCTGTTTATACTTATGTATTAAATATATAAGATTTGGTTTGGTTGGGTTTTATGCCATATTAACCATTGTAGGTTATTTAATGCCAAATTCTGATTATACTTATGTAATAAATACATGGGATTTGGTCTGGTTGGGTTTTATGTCATATCAACCATTTAATGACAAATCCTTTTTATACTTATGTAGTAAATTTATATGATTTGTAATGAACATTTTAAAATGAGGTTAAGCTCATTCTTTTTCACACAGTTGATGGTTTCAAGTATTTCTATCTTGCTCGGATAATTATACTTACTTGTTGACGCACAGTTAAATGGGTTCAAGTATTTAATCGGTATCAGTTTAATTTAACATCAGTCATTTGTTTGCACACATTTAATAAGATATACAATAGGTCAGAGATAATTTTGTTGGTAATTTCATTTTTAAATGAGATTGAATTAGCTAGTTATTTTGTCTATTAGTATTCTTATTGTTTTTACAATGGTTTCAATATTGCATTCTAACACAAATAATTCTATTCAAAATCAATTATTTTTTGCATGCCGTGAAGTGGACACAAGTATTACTATTTAACACTGTTTATTCAATTCAGCACTGATCATTCGTTTACTATCAGGTAAATGGTCCAAAATATTGCTATGTATCTCTAAAAATGCAATCAAACATCAGTTATTTGCTTATACTCCGTTAAATGATCAAACCGTTCTTTTTTTAACAATTCAATTTAACATTAATCATTTCTTTGCACACGGTTTAAATGCCAATAAGTGCTATTTCATGTATAGATTAGAACCCTATCAGGTGGTAGCACTCCAGGTTAGAGTGAACTGGGAATAAAAAGCAATGAAGGGGTACTCCGCATTCCCAAAATCTCCAGGACTGGATCTTCAACATTTGATGAAGTTTTGTGTCATATTCAAAATGCTCTTTGAGGGGTGAGATTTTACCGACGTGTTTATATATATATATATATATATATATATATATATATATATATATATATATATATATATATATATATATATGTATATATATGTATATATATATATATATCAGTTTCAAACAATTAAGTAATCTTTTTCTAAACAATTTTAGATAGGTAATTTGCATACAGTCATATAATTTTATGCATTCCTATCCCAAACAAATAATTTTTAAACAGATCTTTTTGATTCTTTAAAGGGAATCAAACAGGTACTACCACTCCAGCTCAGTGTGGACCTGGGAGTAATGTCAAAAAGGATTAACCTCATCATTAGATCCAGTTTAGTCTCAGAACTTGGAAACGTCTTTCTAGGGCGAGTTTACCTTCCTGAAGGAGATTCGTTCTGTGTATTCTTTTTCTCACCATCTGAGCGGATGAAATTTGACGAAACATCAAGATGAAATCGAGATCTATGAAATATTTTCATAGTTGCAACTTGAATGCAAGGAAACTGTATAAAACCTTCACTGAATGGATGAAAGAAGAGGTTTATACTTGAATTGAAGGTGAAGGAGTAGATAATTGCAAAAGTTTTAAGCGTTTTTTTATTCTTAGTATAAAAAAATCTAGTTTTCAATCGTGGATTCAGGCTGCAGTTTTCCAAAATGATTGCGTTAAAAACTTTTGCACATCTAATAAATTTGAAAATACCCTGAAAAATAAATATAAAAAATGAACTGTATTTCCACATTTCAATTAATGAAATTTCACAATATGGGAGGGAAATGCCGATTTCACCCTCCTTTTTTAAAAAATTTGAAAAATGAAAAGAGAGAAACTATTATAAGCTTACATTACCTTGGGTGACCGTCCTCTTGATGAATAAAAAATTCTTCCTGAAGGTTAACTCTTCAAAAAAAAAAAAAATAAATGGGATCTACGATTGTTGCTCTTATCATTTCGCTTTTCTTCTTTTTTAAAGAGAATTCCATTCAATTTTTATAAGTGGATTCAATAGGTAATTGGATCCTCTTTTATTGAAATTCCATTTGGCGAAAAGGGTTTTGGAAAGGGAAACTTTCAATAAACATGCCAAGGATATGTAAAAAGTATGTACATTCATTCTGCTGATGCTAAATTTTCAGTTTCTTTCTCACTATTCAACTCAATATCTATCAATGCAGTGTTGATATATATATATATATATATATATATATATATATATATATATATATATATATATATATATATATATATGAGGGGGGAATTACTGCCGATTCTCATTCTATCAAAAGAATCGTTATGTAATCAAAAAAGCAATGTAAATTTTTCTACTTATCTTACAATCTATCAATCCTTTTCAGGTCTATTCGTAAATTTTTCATGTCTTTGTTTGCATCTATCTAGCTGTCTATCTATCTCTCTATCTCTCTATCTATCTATCTATCGTTTGCTAAAATGTATCATCTTCTTCTTCTTCTTCTTCTTCTTCTTCTTCTTCTTCTTCTTCTTCTTCTTCTTCTTCTTCTTCTTCTTCTTCTTTCTGTATACTTACATGTCTATTTCAACGTTATTCAATCGGTCTCAGTCTGGATTACCTTATCTCTCTGTCTCTTTTGATGTATATCTATGCCTGATAACTTAATTTTATCTCACCCGCGTATCTCAATATACAAATATGAAAAAACAATGAACATAACACATCTATCTATCTATCTATCTATCTATCTATCTATCTATCTATGTGAGGGTGTGTGTTGGTATATTTATATATGGATATAAAAAATCTGAAAAATAATCAAAGAACGCACTTATTCATTTACATGTCACGTTTAGTGTTTCAGTTATTCTGTAAACCATCACCAGGGCATTTTATTTTTTAATTGAAAATAATTTCCGGATGAATCATTATCCCATTACATGATAAAACCACTGAAGATGAAAAGAATAAAAGAAACGAAAATACGAAATAAAGAAAAAACAAACAAAGAAACAAAACAAAACAAAACAAAAAAAAGGACAAACATTAAATGTCGCCTCTTTATAATATACGAAATAATAAATACTCTTTTTTTTTAGTTTTGCATATTTTTGATATTTACTTACTGGAGGATATATATATATATATATATATATATATATATATATATATATATATATATATATATATATATATATATACTAGGTTAATCCTTACCTTCATTCTGATGATCTGGAAAGATAAAACCTAGGTAGACATCCTTTGTCTACATATTTTTGTATTTATCCTTTCGAGTCACCGCATCGATTTTATGGTAACCGGTGGGAATTGGTTAATAAACCTCCCATAACTAATTGGTTCACTAGATACTGGTGTGTTGTTGTACATTTATTTTTAAACTGGTCCTATAAGTATCAGCAGTAGCAACATACATTTAAGTACATTAGTGCTGGATTCGAATTTAATTCTATTGAGTTTAGGTAGTTTCTTTCTAATATGGAGTGATTCGAGACTCTGCAATCTTTGCTTGTTATTTTGTAGTGTTTTCGGAAAGAATTTTCTGAAACTCAGATTCCAGTTCAACAGCACAACAGCCAAAAAACATCCCTGTCAAAAAATGAATTTTTTTGAAAATGCTATCATGAACAGCAGCATAACATGAAAACTGCATGAAGTGTAGTCCAGTTGAATTCATTGGAAATAAAATATTTGTGGACTATGTATTCAAAACCCTGCTACATAGTCTGGAACGAGCAGCTGCAGGCATAGACCTCCATGTCAATGCACACAAGACGAAATATACGTGCTTTAATCAAAGAAACGATATCTCCACACTAAACGGTAGCTCTTTGAAACTACCTAGGAAGCAGTGTCTCATCAACCGAAAATGACATCAACATGCGTCTATCAAAGGAATGGACAGCTACCGATAGTCTATCGGTAGTATGGAAGTCGGACCGGACCGATAAAATAAAACGCAGTTTCTTCCAAGCAGCAGTCGTTTCGATACTGCTGTATGGATGCACTACATGGATGCTAACTAAGCCTATGGAGAAAAAGCTTGACGGCAACTACACGAGAATGATTCGAGCAATATTGAACCTGTCCTGGAGGCAGCAACCGACAAAGCATCCGCTGTGCGGCTACCTACCACCCATCACGAAAACTATCCAAGTTAGATGAACCAGATATGCGGGACACTGCTGGAGATGTAAGGAAAGATGTACTCCTGTGGACCCCTTCACATAGACGAACAAAGGCAGGACGACCAGCTAGAAACTACATACAGCAGCTCTGTGCCGATACGAGATGTAGCCCTGAAAACATGTCAGAAGCAATGGACGATAGAGAAGGGTAACCAGAGAGGATCAGGGATATCCGTGCTAATGGCGTGACGTGATGATAATGATGATGATGATGATTTATGCGAACCTTTTGGACAAGATTGTTTAATGCATGAAAACTTAAAAATAAACCTTTGTCAATTTTTCTCTCTTTATGATTATTACACTTTCTTGGGATGTTGGTTAACGATGTGGATACATATTGGGATCACGAAAAGACAACTCGGAACACGGTATAAGTTAAAAGATATATTGAAGTAACAAGATACAGAGAAAAGTGATGTCGTAAGCTAGGGTTACTTGTCAGTCGAATAACGGTAGACTATCCAATCTCTTCGAGAGTACTTGGTTCTCGATTAATATAGATTTTGGAAGAGACCATGAATTGGAAGGTAAGGGTTCCATAACAGTTAGGTGTCTGATTTCAGAGCATATCAACCCATGCTAGGCATATCTTTGTTTATATAATAGTTTCCGAGAATATTGGGTAAATCTCTGTGATATTGTGTCTAAGGTACTGGATAGTTAGCGAGTTTCAACTCTTATAAACTCTCTTAATCTCTATTTCGTTTTTTTACGTCTAATACTCTTGAGACAAGTATGA
>OY757920.1:41505096-41517447 GCA_963585895.1 Sepioteuthis lessoniana
ATTCAGCCTCTGGGAAAAAGTTACCGAAATTTACTTGCAGAGAGGAACCATTTTTCCCCCTTTTTTTAAAGTTGGGAAAATTATTTCGACGAGATACAGTTTGAGCGTATCTAGATTCGCTACGAAGTCTTATAAATTTTGACGGCTATAAACTTAGTTAGAAGCCTTTCTTATTTCAAAGCAGTCATATATATATATATATATATATATATAAGAAAAGAAATATAAATAGAAATAATTTTTGCATTAAGAAATACTCGATGGTAAAACAACAAAGCAGGCATAAGACCTGAAAAAATGTAATTATAGACATTAGAAGTCTGTGACTTAAAGTTCTGTGTAGTGTACACAATCAACAGATGGAAATGTGAGACAAGCAGCAAATAAATGTCAATATAGCATGAAATGTTGTCACGTGATAAGGTTTTAGTACACGTGACCAAATTTTTTATATTAACTGGTTTACACAAAAATTAAGTTTAAAAAAGTGTCACGCGTGAACTTATTTATGGACGATACAATAAGTTTCCTAGATTTCCTTTGATATCCATCCGTTGATATTATTGAGTAAATCTGTTACTTTGGGCCTTTTTTTTGTCGGTGACGATGTTGTCTCAAAAATGTCGGTGCGCGTGGAAATTGCTGACGCCATAAAAGAAATCTCAGTTCAGTCTGCTGTACGCATCCACAGAGACAAAATTCCGATCTCCAGACGCAAGGATATTTTCGAACAAAGTACCTGAGGACTTTGCCAAGTAGATCAAGAATACGTGAGCAAAATAACGATCTCGTCACAAAAGAGTGCCATACATCGGAATGGTTTAGCCAGTAGATCGGACGAAAAGAAACCAGAAGTTGATCCATCTTTCCTTGAGAACTGACCGCAGACATTCGTTCTAAAACAGCCAAATATTTCTTGGGAACTTTTGAAAGGTCTAGTTTTGAATTTGAAAATATAAAAGCCAAAAATGAATTTTGAAGTACCATTTTTAAAGCCCAAAATTTCCGTAACGTCTTTTTAAGATTAAAATTAAATATTGTGAAAAGCATTAACTCTTGGCTTACCGTTTAATCTCGTATATAAATCGAATTTTATCTTGGCATTGCTCTATACATGAGTAATTATTTTGTTGAGTTGAAATTTAAATTTAATAGCCTAGTCGGCTGGGATTGTAGAATACACCGACTACTTTTCTGCATAGGGGCAACACTTCGCTAACGAGTGTTCTATATATGTCACTAAACAATCTGATTTTGAGGTTCCAGCAATGCTAGAGCTTTAGAAAATGCGAAGTACTCCTTCAATGCCATTGCTCTCAGGTCCATTCTGGCCCGGAGTGGTAGCTCCTGATAGGGTCCTGTCTGTGGGTCAAATAGAACTAAACTGCGTACTTATGCTAAACTGAATTCCTTGAAAGAGGACTGTTTTGACATTTAAATTGCATGCGTATGATGATTGAATTGATTGAAAAAAAGTTCTGATGTTTAAATTACGTACTTGTGCTAAACTGATTTGTTTAAAGTAGAACTGTTTTTGTATTATAAACTAAATTGTCTGAGAATAGAACTGTTTTGACAGAAACTATACTTATACTAAACTGAATTGTTTGAATTAGAACTGTTTGACTAAATTGAATAGGTTGAAATTGAAATGTTTTTGACAATTAAACTGTGTACCTATGCAAAACTGAATTGTTTGAAATAGAACTTTTTATTTGTATAATAATAGAATTGGCATTCAATAACGTACAAAGGTTGATATGCCATAAAGAAAAAACGAACCATAAAACTTAGTAGAACCAATAATAACGCTCGTCTTAACGGATTTACTCGTGTATAAATTAAATATTGAAAACCGTTGTAAAGGGAAAAAAACCCTAATGAGCAATTATTCTATAAGATGGAAAGTTAAGCATCATGAAAACTAAGAACAACCCTACATTTTCTGGATATATTTTTCTAGCTTAATGAGGCATTTGGATGAATTTAGACAAAATATTGGCATAAACCTATTGGCTAATTTTGTTAGGTATCTTTGCTTTTAATTTCATATAAATCTTCAAGGGTTATCTGACGCCTTATCCATCTTTGTAGAAAAGGAGCAGTGACACTATATAACCCCAAGCTTAGGGGTTCATATGGTTTATGCATTTGTTAAAGGTATTTTTTCGAAAGTGGACGTAATACACCGATAGGAATTCGAATTCATTTATTTTGATAATTTTAGTCATTACACAGCAGGGACTCAACTATTTTTTTCTGGTTGTAATTTAGATATAAATAAAATTAAGAGCGACCGTTGGCTTATCTTATATACTCGTTTGTTTGTCTGCTAGTTTGTTTGGGTTTTATGTTCTATTAACATTTGCAGGTTATTTAATGCCAAATCCTTTTTTTTTTAATACAAATAAATAATTCTATTTTAAACACTTCTGGAGAAGTAAGGACACCTCATAAGCGATATACTCCCGTAGACCTCTTCACATGGACGAGCAAAGGCAGGACAACCAGCTAGAATCTATATACAGTAGTTCTATGCCAATACAGGATATAGCTTTGAAGACCTCTCGGAAGCGATGGATGATGGAGACGGGTGGCGAGAGAGGGCCTGGGAGATCCGTGCTGGCAGCGTGACATGATGATGATGATGATTTCAAACAATTCAGTTTAGCATAAGTGCACAGTTTAATTGTCAAAACATTTCTATTTCAAGGTATTCAGTTTAGTCTAACAGCTTTATTTAAAACAATTCAGTTTAGTATAAGTATAGTTTTTGGTTCACTTACTGTTAAATGTCAAATCTGTTCTATTTCAGATAATTCAGTTTTGCGTAAGTACAGTTTCAATGTCAAAAACACTTCTATTTCAAACAATTCAGTTTAGCATAAATACATAGTTTAAATGAAGTACGCAGTTTACATGTTAAAATAGTTCTTTTTCAAGCAATTCAGTTTAGCATGAGTACATAGTTTAGTTCTATTTGACCTATTGATTGGGCCATATCACGTGCTATCAGTCCATCCCAGAGTGGAACTGAGACTGATGGCAATGAAGGGGCACTCCGCATTCTTCAATGCTCTTGCATCACTGGAACCTCACCATCAGGTCGTTTACAATAATATCCAGGACACTCTTTGTGGGGTGGTCGTACTCCTCAGCAGAAAACCAGTCGATGTATTCTACTGCCTCAGCCCACTCGAATATAGGTCAAATTTTAAGGACGTTTTTTAAGAAAAATTACTGACATCGGCCTATACATGGGGAATAATTAGTAAAGATGAAATTTCAACACAGTGGGAAAGACTAATACAACACTTCATTTACTTGATATACTTGTTTATAAGTAAAATTCTAAGACTTAATTCTTACGCTCAAAATTGCATTAGGCCTATAGTTGCTTAGTGACCTTAGTCGAGGATGACCCGAAGGACCGCTTTTCAATAGCTACCTGACCGAGGAGTAGGAGAGGGTGCTACACCATTCCTAGGATTGCTCCACTTTACCCTTGATCCTTACCTAATAATGCTGAGTGATAAGCAAGGCAGCATCAAGTACCATTTCTTGAGTCTGTGGTATGACTCGCTTGGGATTGAGCCCCGATCTCCTGAACAACTTGTGAACTATGTACTCATTTGGCCATTTTACTAAGTCGAACATCCAAACATAAGAACGAAGATCAAACCTTGGCTTCCCTAACATTATCGTGTATTGGTTGAATTTTGAAGACCTTAATTTGAGTCCCCCACCCTAACTGTTGTGTTCTGGTTAGTGAACACAAGTAGTAGTAATAATAAGACAAACCACGATATGTGAGGAAAATAGTTATATTTACAGGAAAGAGTATTTACAAGAGAGAGACTGTTAGTAATAAGAACATAGGATTAGTGATAGAGTAATGATATACTTCAACAATAGGAACGGCTCATCTAGTCTGACTCGTATGTTTATTCTTAGACTGATCTCCACTACTGGCATACATGGCAGATGGAACAGCTCATTATGCTGAAAAAGTAGGCGATACCCAACACTAAATTAATGTCAACTTGCCAATACAAAAGTAAAAATTATGTTGTGGTGTAATGACTATCGTTATAGAAAATAGACACGGTTACTCGAGTTCAAATCCTTGACGATACTGTTTGCATTTCACATAGCACTAACACCTTTGGGGAAGGTATGAATCCAATTATTCTCCCTTCGACAAGGGGTAAATAGAAAAGCTGACTGGGAATTTCATCTTCGGTTAGGAAACCAGTCTAGAAGAGGAAAACTTTTAAATCCAACCTGTTAAACTTCCCTAAAAATTTACCTCGTTTGGTTTGGTTGGATTTATGGCATTGTAGATTATTTAATGCAAAATCCAATTCATACATATCTATTGATTATATATTATGTATAAACACATTTTAAACGATCCTGACCTCATTGTTTTTACACACAGTTAAATACTTCTAAATATTGCTATGTATCACTAACAATTCAATTATATATATTTTGTTATAAATAATTTTAAACGATCCTAACCTCATTGTTTTTACACACATTTAAATAGTTCTAAGTATTGCTATGTATCACGAACAATTCAATTAAACATTTGAGATTTGTTAACACACAGTTAAATAATCAAACAGGGGTATTTCTAACAATTAGATTTAACGTAAGCCATTTCTTTGCACACAGTTCAAATTATCAAACAGTTATAATTAACTTGGTACAGGACCCTATTGAGTCCTACTACACCGGTTAAGGGTGTACCAAGAAGCAATGGCAATGAAGGGGTACTCAACATTCCCCAAAGTTCCAAGACTGGAACCTCGCTATCAGATGGCTTAATGTGATATCTAAGACTCAAGCTGATGGGGGCTTCACCCCTCTGCAGAGATGCAGTCGGTGTATTCTACAGCCCCAACCAACTGGGCTGGAAATTGACCTGGTGTCACATCCTGTTCGTGTGGAGGGGTTAGAAAATGTATACAATGGTAACAATTTCTCACTGTTGAAAATCAAAATTGAAATCCAGACGTATTAAAAAGAAACAACTCTGGGGAAGACTTCAGAAAATTAAATCAATAAATTAATTATGAGAGAAACATTAAACAAAGGTTGACCTACATGTAAGATTGATTTATATACGAATATCCATGGTGGGAATACTTCGACGTTTCTTCTAGTATAATAGTTTCGCGATCGCATAGAAGTAAACCATTTTTAAAGATGGTTTGGTTTGGTTTGGTTTGGTTTTATGTCATGTCAACGATTGTAAGTCATTTAATCTCAAATCAATTTTATACATATCATCATCATCATAATGTCGTGCTGGTTGCACGGATATCCCTGACCCTCTCACGCCACTTTTCCCTATCGTTCATCGCCTGTGGCAGGTCTTCAGGGCTACATCCCATATCCTCACATAGCTGCTGAATGTATGTTCGTGCTGGTTGTCCTGCTTTTGCCCGGCCATATGTGGGGGTCCATAGGGGTACATCACGTCTCTGCTTCTCCAGCTGTGTCCTGCATGTCTGGTTCGTCTAACTTGGATAGTTTTCGTGATGGGAGCAAGGTGGCCGTATAGTTGGTATCTTGTAGGGTGTTGCCGCCAGGACTTGATAAACAGTTCTATTTCAAATAATTCAGTTTAGCCTAAGTCAACAATTTAAAAATCGAAAGTATACAGTTTAGTTCTATTTAGCCCATAGATGAGAACCTGTCAGGCGCAACCACTCCGGGCTAGAGTGGACCTGGGAATAATTAATGATAAAGTGGCACTCCACATTCCCCAAAGCCCTACCATTACGAAAGCCTCACCATCAGATTGTTTTGTGTCATAATCAGGACACTCTTTGGGGGAATCTTACCCCCACCGGAGAGATTCAGTCGGTGTATTCTAAAACCCCAGCCGACTGGGCCACATTTTTAAACAGTGTTTCGTACTTCTGACCTTTAAGAAGCCTAGCTTAAAAATTAACCTTGTGTTACACGCTGCCAGTGGTTAAAGGGTTGTGGAAATACGTAGGTTTTTGTGCCGTATATATAAATCACACCAAAAATATTAATTTCTGAATGATAACCTTACGAAGGATAACATTCATAGGTGTTGCTCATTAATGGTTAAAATACAAAGCCAGTGGCGGTGACTATGCGCCAAAAAAATAATTTTGTAACTGTTAACTATATATTTTGTTGCAATTATGTTTACTATATCTATTGAAGGTTTCTAAATTTTTCTGAGTAATAGTCGTATTTGTATTACTACCGTTAATACTACTTCTACTGTTGCTATAGTGATCATCATGATGATGATGGTCATCATAGGTGGGATTTTAGTTTATCCTTTAGGTTGGTCGCCATGATTATTAGCATCGTATTCCACCTAGTGTTAACTGACGGAAATATTTTTCCGTTATCATTATCACTATTACAACTGTTTTGTTTGTCGCTATTATCAGTAATGTTCTGGGTTATATTTCCTCTCCCCGTTTGCCATGACAGGAAATCGGGAAGATGCTCTCAATGGAGGAACTCTTCAAGATCCCTTTAAACACAGCTTTTAATCGAAAGAGATGTCCACATTCAATCATCGGAAGTTAATTTAAAAAGGACAATGGAAAACCTTCAAGTTTACCGGTCCTCATTTTGAAAAGCCACTGTCGTGTACCGGAGCTGAGTCCTTTGTCTTTTGTCATCATTTTCCTTTAATGGACACCTGATTTATAAATGTCCCCTTGGAGAAGCTGAACAAAAGAATTGATGTTACGAAGAAACCTTGCATTAAAATTTTCATATAAATTTTAGCGTTTATTGATGGATTGTTTTTTGTTTGTTTTTTGTTTTTATTATATATTTGATAACTTTTACTTTTTTCCCCCTCTCCTTCATGTTTATACGATTCTGAAAATCTGCTGGAGGTGGGGAATAAAATGGTGAAAATGATGCAATACTGTTTAGCGGTGCAAACTGTAATTGGGAAGAAGCCAATGCGATAAATGAACTATTTTATTCATAAACGAATACCTGGTTAAAATGCATAGAGTTAACATGCAGATTGTTTCGCTATGGAACAGTTCTGCAAGCACACTATAATGAATGTTTTATTCAGGAATCATCTAGAGTGCCTCTACCAAGGTAGGATCCTATACGACTTTTTAAGAAAATTCTTCATTTTCTCTTTTCTGCTTTTATTTTCATTAATTCCTATTTAAATATACCCTGACACTTCAATACATTGTCCGAAAAAAATGCAGAAAAGAATTTTTTTCAAGAATTCTCTTTAGCCTTTCTTTGCCTCAAAGAGAATTTGGATTATTAAAAAAAAATTCAAAGCGTCCACAAGCTGCACACATTATTGATTGACTGATTTCAACGGCATGACAACTTGTCTAGGGTAATTTTTTGCCTCGAAATTATGAAATTGAATTAATTGAACATCTTATTTACATTTTGTGTTGTAGATTCTTTAGAGTTATTCCTTCTCACTTTAAAAAAATCTTATCTTAATTTAGTACAGCTCCCGAAGTCAGAATCTAATTCCCTAATAGTCCATTAGACTTGCTTACTTACCATTAGATCTTGCTAAGTGCCCTAAAAAACTGAATATGTCTTTTATTTAGCACAAAGCCGCATGAGAATCGAACTCACGTGTAATTGATCTATATTTTTTGTTGTTGTTTGTCACATTTGTTACTATTACCCATATGTCGTTGATGAGCAAAATCCTAGAAAGTATATAACGTTTTGTGTAGAACTGCTGATTGTTGACGTGGGCAATATGGCATAGCGTCTGCAAGGTAAATTTTAATCGTATTGATAGATGAAAGAATTTTTGCTTGCCTCTGGATGTAGGCTTGCCTTGTCTCAACAATGTTTCTTTTTGAGAATAATTCAATATGGAAGATATGCTTCCCTGGCAGATATGTTCTCCACTAGAAACAGGTAATGCCACATATGGTTTATACCTTCTGTAAAGAGTTTTCACATATGTTTTATTTAGTGCCTCTGTCCTGCTGTTCCCTAGACGGAAAATATTCTAAATATCTACAAAACTACTGCGTTGATCCGGAAAGATTGTAAAAGAATAAGGAAAAAAAAGAAGAATCCCGAAAAACTATAGAACAATAACATGTTTGCCTACTATGTCGAAGATCCAAGTAAAAGAAAAAAAGTTTAAAACTAGTTTAAAAGCTGTGGAATATGCCCAGATGAATAGTAGGGATGTCGCAAAGGAAATCGCGGAAAAATCGTCAATGATAAATTACGCTATTTAAAGAGGTAAATACAAAAAAGGAAAATATAATTATGGTATGGATAGGCTACAAGAAAATAAATAACTTGATCCGGCAAACATAGATTATAGAATGTCTGAAAATGTTCAAGGTATCCGAGCAAATTTTAAACTTCATCTCCAGAGAGATGAACTGTAGAATAGAACTAAGATCAGATGATGCTGATGAAAATTGTTGTTGGAAACCTTGGGAGAACCACGAAAAAAATGAATAAGAAACGGGGACAAAGGATACCAGAGTATGGATCCAAGTCATCCAGATCACAGTACGTATAAATTGGCTAGGGTACTTAGAAGAGTCCTAAAGACCCGAGGAGAGTTCACATCATTCAGATTTCAGTAAACTCTTCCTGTTTGGTGCTTGTTTGAAAACTCGGTAAGCAGACCAGACCTATTGTTAATTAACAATGAAAACGAACAACAGAGTATAAATAAAAGAAAGCAAAAATATAGAGGAATATTTACACCTTGTTATACAACTAAAAAACTGGAACATGAGGGTAAAGGTGTCTACTATTTCAGTTGCTGCACTTGGAACGGTCATCAAAGACTTGAGGAAAAACAGAATGAATTGGAAATCAAAGGAAGAATCTACACCATCCAGATCACAACATTGTTAAGGTTAGCAAGAATACGCAGAAGAATACTGGTGAGTTAAATAAACTTACTGTCACTTTGAATCCAGTAAAAAAGCACCAGCTAGTGCTCGTATGAAAAACTCTCAAGGAGTGAAATCAGTCCTAGTGTATATGAAATGCAGAAAAAAAAAAGAAATATCAGCGGGACTACTCATCTTCTTAGAAGAATTTTACCAATGTAAGTAAAGTAAAGTTTGCAAACTGAGTCGAGGGTGAGCAGAAGGCTCCCTTTTCAATAGCTACTACCGAGATTTAGGAGAAGGTGCTACTCCATTCCCAGGATTGCTCCACTTTATCATTGATCCTCACCTTGTAATGCTGCGTGCTAAGCAAGACGGCATCAAGTACCATTATTTTAGTCTTTGGTAGGACTCGATCTGGGATGGAACCCCGTTCACCCAGACCATTGGCGAACACTCAACTCATTAGTCCAAAAAATTACATCCAAGCATATAGCAAAATATGCATATAATATTTACCTTTCTTCACTCAAGACCAAATAGAGGATTGCAAGAAACGAAAGGAAAGCTAAAATTCAATACTACAACTGACACTCCACCTCCCTCCTCCTATCCCCCTCCCAGTGAGCAGTAGAATACACTGCAGAGGGTTAAGACTTCCCCAACGAGTGTCTTGGATATGATACTAAAAATATCTGATGGTTAGGCTCAAGTAATGCTGGGGCTTTGGGGAATGCGGAGTACCCTTTCATTGCTGTTGTTCTTTGGTCCACTCTGGCCCAGAGTGGTAGCACCTGAGAGGTTCTCATCATTGGGTCAAATAGAATGTTTTGACATTTAAACTGAGTGTGAAAAAGAATTCTGTTTGATTGAATCGTTTGAAATAGAATTGTTTGATCCTTTAAATGTGTCTAAACAAATGACCGATGTTTAAGTGAATTGTTCGTGATACATAGCAATACTTGGAACTATCGAACTTTGTTAAACCGGATTTGGCATTAAACAACCTACAATGGATGATTTACCGTAAAACCCAAACCAAACTTCCTGCTCCTCCTCTTTCCTCCTCCTCCTCCTCGTTTTTCGCCTCATTCTCTTACAACTAATAATGATAATTATAAGAAGAAGAAATATTGTAAAGCGTTCGATATCTCTGCATATGTAAGTAAATTAAACAGACAGATTATGACATCCAAAATTTGCTACCAAACTGACGTGTAAAGGCAGAGAATCACCATACACCAAACGGTGAATCAAAAAGCGAAAATAAAAACCATACAACTAACGTTTTAAGAGATAAACATGAGAATTGTCAAACAAGATGATAGGCTGCATGGTTACCATGACGGCATTTGAAGAGGAATAAATTATTCGTTACTACTCGCGGCAGCAGGCTGGGACAAAAATAATAAGCAAATATATTGCTCAAATGTAGGTGCAAATGGGCATGACTAAATGGGAAGAAATCAAGGGATTCAATTTGTGAATTCGATTTCATCTGAAAAAGGATGTTGTATGATTCAAAAGATGGCCGTTAGAATAAAGAATGAATAAATTCCTGCTGAACTTTGAAATGCTACTTGATTTTCCCAATAAACCTCCAATGTCAATAAATAGAAATAGAAGTCTATTATTAAGATTGGCGAGGGACTTACAAAGAAGAGTGACAAAGATAACAAAAAGAGTAAAATATTACAGTTACAGGGAAAGATTTGAGATTAAAATATTTTCTAGAAAGAATGGGTGATTCCAAAGAAACTTTCAAAATGATTAATGGAATTTCTAATTATGGTTGACATTTTTTTCAATATTTCACCTCGAACTGGAAATTTACTGTCAAGGCAAGTTTCAAAACCAAGTCTATTAACCAATTGGATTTTTTTCTAATTGAATAATATATATTTTGGCACAAATTGCCTAATAAGATCAAAAACAGCAAAAGTGTAAAAAAGAAGATTGAGTTGAATGTTTTCAGAAAAGAAATGGTAAGAAAATAATCTAAAAAAGTATTTTGGTGACCATCTGATAAATTACAGAATTTTATTTGTATTTTGATATTTTATATATAACCAGCTTATTGGCCTAGTGGGTAGACTATTCACTCATAGTCAGGGGTTCAATCCCAGGTAGAGTCATACCAAAGACTTTATGAATGGTACTTGATACCACTATGCTTAACACTCAGCATTATAAGGTAATCATCAAGGGTAAAATGGAGCAATCCAGAGGAAGGAGTAGCGCCCCTCCCCTACACCATGGTATTGCAGCTATAGGAAAAGGGAGCCTTTGGGTCCCCCTCGATAACAGTCGCCAACTCTACTTACTTGTAAAAACGAAGCCAAATACTACTATGTGTATATAATGCCTTATAATTCCCGAGCTGACGTGGTTAGCTTGCTGGTTGAGCGGTACGATACAAAGTCTAACGTAAAATTGGGCGGGTTTCGACCCCAGCTTCAATCGTCCTATGTGTCTAGCCACATTGAAGTATTGTGATACAACGAAACAGTCTTTTTATGGCTGACAATATATATATATATATATATATAGTATATATATATATATATATATATATTGAAACTCCATAGAAAACTACAACATTTGTGAAACCTGAAGTTATTTTTTGCGTATGGGCATGTGTGTATTTTTATTCACATGGGCGTGTGATTATGCGTGTGATTATGAGCGTCCTAGCTTTTATGTGTGTGTCTATGCATATGTGTGGGCGTTTATATGCAAGTGAATTGCTGCGTGTGTGTTTATATGTGTGTACGTGAGTCTGTTTATGCCTGTATATATGTGTATGTGTTTATGCGTGTGTGTATGTCTCTGTTACACCATCCCACAAAGCAGCAGCTATACGGCAACCTACCACCCATTACGAAAACTAGACGAACCAGACATGCGGCACACTGCTGGCGAAGTAAGGACGAGCTCGTGAGTAATTTACTCCTATGGGACCCCTTCACATGGACAAGCAAAGGCAGGACGTCCAGCTCGAACCTACATACAGCAGCTCTGTGCCGATACGGGATGTAGCCCTGAGGATCTGCCGAAAGCAATTGACTATAGGGAGATGTGGCAAGAGAGGGTCAGGAATATCCGTGCTAATAGCATGACATGATGATGATGATGTATGTTTCTGCGTGTGATTTTATGCGCGTGTCTATACCAGTTTTTATGCATTTGTGTATGTATGTATATGAGTATTTATGCATGTGTGTATTTTTTGTGTGTGTCTGTTCGTGTATGTGTTCATCAGAGTAAACCCTGACGTCCGTTCAGCGTTCGTACCGAGTGGGTGCTTTTGTTGAACTAAATCGCCTTATCCCAAGGTACTCTTTCAGAGGTAATATCTGCTTTGCAGGGCTAAGTTTTTCCTTTGGTACCTGAGGTTCTCAAATACAGGAAATGCCATAGGGACTAAGAATTTTCTTTTCGGCTGTGCATAAGTTTCGCTTCGTGAGTTGTCACC
>OY757920.1:41525147-41527647 GCA_963585895.1 Sepioteuthis lessoniana
TTCCTCACTTATTATATAGATAAATTAAATATTAGTTTCCTAAATTTGTGTATGCTCATAGGAAAATGCGGTGTAGTATAGGATTAGTTCTTTCTTTTTTTAAGGCTATATTAATCCTATTTTTTTGCCTTATTATAAAAGCTTATATTTATTGGTTATTCTTTAGATTTAATTACATTCTTTATTAGAAAAATATATTTTAAATTATTATTTAAATAATTTTTTTTAATATCAATATTCCAATATATATAGAACTGAAGATATATAAAACACTTAATCAATGTTATTAAAATATATCTAATATTAATAATATTAGATATATTTAACTATCAAGTTAAATTATCCAAGGTATTTACTTTTATGACTACATGCATAAATCATTTCTGTTTTGATTTTTTTTGTAAGTTTCCATTCAAATATTCCAATATATATATATATATACTCTTCTAAACCTAAATTATACTTACCATGTTAATAGTTTGTCGAGGAGGATCTTCTAATTATTTTGCAATCTATAAGAGCTGTTAACCCTACCTAATACCAGTCATACCTAGATAGGGCAGTTTGATTTTTTTTTAAATGTTGGATTTTTGAATGATTGCATATGGTTGTAATATCTAAATTCCCTGTTTAAGCTTGTCATACCTAAGCATGCCTTTTCATTAGTATTATTTTCTTTTGTTGAAATGTTAGCTTGATAGATATTATCAAGGTTACATTTATTTCCTCGTGAGCATTCATTTTTTATTTTACAATTACATGAATGTTTTATGTTGTCATTGTTATTCTTGTCCAGCCTATATATATATATATATATATATATATATATATATATATATATATATATATATATATATAGAGAGAGAGAGAGAGAAAGGGGGAGAAATTGAAATATTTGTAAAGTGAAACTATTGCTCTATAAACGAGTATTATCTTTATATAGTCGAGTGGTTGGTTTCTACGCCAAGTTTACCCGATGGGCAGAGTGAGTCGACACACTGCAGGATAAAAACACCTTTTAAGAGCAGAATAAGCCGTGATTTGATTATATAGGATACACAGAATTGGATATTATGGGTGTCCCATTTATTTTTTACACCATCTCTTCCTATAGAATATTTTATCAAAAGCCTGAAATTCTTAAACATAACGCCAATTTATGACAAATTCTTTCATAGAGGCGCTCGAGGCATAACGGATATCTTTGTCGTAAACTGCAGCAGTGATTCAAATTTGAACCCTGGACAAGCCTGTCCGCGTTTCCCTCTACATTTATACCCAGGCAAAAGGCACAAATCCATCTCTTCTCCACCGCTATCAATGAACAATTAGTAGTACAGAGTAGGCTAGGTTTAGCTCTTTATCTTTACTACAGCAACCCATTTAGGAGAAGGAAACCTCTGAATTTAAATCAACTGTATGTAGTTATCAACCCCTTCACCTCATGATCAATGTTTAAGCGGAGTTATCCTGCTTTGAATGACGGGTTGCCTTTGAAAGGCTAAATAACGAAGTTAGCGCAACTATTTTTCTGGAAAGATAGAATAGATGAAGTCATGCCTTTTCCGAGATTCATCTGCGCTATGTGAAATGCCAACTGCCTTCAACAAGATTTGAACTTGGGTCGCAGACTTCATTTTTCACAACGATAAAAGTTACGCAAAGCAACCCTCCAACTATCCGTACTTCGTTTAGGAACGGACCTTTTGTCACAGCTTTAAATTCAAACATTGTTTTGACAAGAAAAAGTTAGTTAATAAGAATATGGTTTTGCCATCAACCCGGTTCGTGTTAATGGGATGGCCATCTGGTGATAGAAGCAATTTGATATCATAAAAACGTTTTTTTTTTTTTTTTTTTTTAGGCACAGGGCAATTTTTATTTTCTTTCTAAGGACAAAAGAACTTTTAGATCACTCAAGACTCCGGTAAGGACATTTTCTCTTGGGCGAATGAGGTTTGACAGCAACGAAATTCTTCCCGGGCCTTTGATGGCCGTTTCTTTGCTGGTTCTCACATCGTTCAGACACTTATCTCTCTCCCCTCCTCTCTCTGATCCCTGAATGACATTTAAAGGCTTCTGCTTTTATCTAATGCCATAATTTTGTGATGGCGTTCGATTGACATGTTGTTCAACGTGGCGCATGGAAACATTTATGCATAAGATACCGTTTTCATATAAACACGAAGATCCCTGTTTCCCGTTTCACTTGTCAACAGGAAAACATAGCATACTATGAATCGATTGTCAGACGCTTGTGTAAATATTGCTTTAACTTTTTTGCCTTTTTTTGTTTTTATAAACACCGTCTGCAACCATATTTCTGTATTTTATATGCTTATCTTTCTCTCTCTCTCTCTCTCTCTCTCTCTCTCTCTCTCTCTCTCCCAGTCAGCTGGGGCTGTAGAATACACTTACTGCAGCTCTGCAGAGGAGTAAGACCCCCCTAACGAGATTCCAGTTTATGACAATAAATAATCTGATGGTGAGGTTCCAGCAG
>OY757920.1:41530147-41595147 GCA_963585895.1 Sepioteuthis lessoniana
GGTATGAATGCAATTATTCTCCCTCCAGCTATGGATAAATAGTAGGGCAGACTAGGTTCTTCAGCCTTGGAGAGGTAACTAGTCTAGGAGAAGGAAAACTCTGAATTCAAACCTCTTAAACTCCGCTTAAAAAAATTGACCTTGTGTCATATCCTGCCCGAGCGGAGGGGTTGGGTAAATAGGGTTACTCAAAAACTGATGTTCGATTCATGCAAGATGCTCCAAAAGCAGTCTGAAGCATTCCATACGTTTCTGCAGCATTTTTTCCAAGTTTAAAACAGAATTTTATTGTATATCGTTCTTCTAAATTGTCCTCACGTCCAGATTGCATTTTTGAAACTCACCAGCTGTGACTATCAGGCTTTAGTAAGGTGTATTCTAATTCCTGCCGTAACTGTTTATTTGAATGTAAAATCATAAAACTTGGTCAGTCATCTCATAAGATGTATAGCAATAACATACTGAATTTCCAATATTCTAAGACTATTTTAAAGTTTGGAAACGTATTGAATACACCACGTATATATCAAGCCACGTTGACAAGATATAGTTTCCTTACTTTCTCGCCATTCATCCCTATCATCCATCACTCCTGGTAGGTTCTCTAGACTTCAACCTGGATCCATACAAAACCGAGGTAAATCTTTGCTGATCTGCTCACTGTGAGCGTCAATAAGAGAATGCTGCTTGCCTCTGCATTTGTCCATAAAAGTTCGTCCTTGGTTCTTCAGTAGTGTCTTATATGTCTTGTTATTCTTACGCGAATGTTTGCAAGATGGGATGCTGGTGCCGTACAGCTGTTGTTTTATGGGATATTGCTTCATAAGTTCGTTCAACAGCGCGAAGCATTCTTGTATAATAATTATCTAGCTTTGTCCCTATGCATTTCGTTTGTATGCATGCGGTATATTCATGTAGTAGTATGGACGCAGCAACGGCTTGCAAGGAACCCTGTTTTATTCTATCGGATAGATTACATTTCCATATGATCAATAACTTGTCAAATGCATTCCACACCTTCACTCAGCATGTATTGACATCATTGCCAGTAGATGAGATGTTGCCGCCGAAATATATAAAACAATGTTGTTGTTTTTTTTCTTATGAATTCAATTTTCATTACTTCTGAACCCTGTTCTGTTCTATGCAGTATATAATGTACATTTGTGACGAACATTTACATTTATTACTTCACCAGGTTTTATTTCGTGTACCAATTATATTGAATATCCTGATATGGCAGTTAGAAACCAAAATGTGTTACAGTCACTGTCAATTATAAAGACACTTATGTTGGTAGGAAAAAATCTTCTGAGTAGGTCTAAAATATCTTTTTCTTTTAACATACGTTTTTCCTTTTCAATATCTTCAATTTTTTATTTTAAAAAATCATGTAAAAGTTTAATTATTTCTTTAGAAAAAAGGATATCTTAAATTTTGATGCTATGCCAACATTTGGCAATGAGTGAAACAACTAATTAAATATAAGCAATAGCTCCTGTATCGTGAATTATTTAGTTATATAATTGTTAGAGAGGGCACTGATCCTTTCCCTGAATTGCTCCACTGTACCCTTGATACGTATCTGTGAGTGTTAAGCAAGAAGGTATCAAGTACCATTTTTAAAGTCTTTGGTATGACACAACCTAGGATTGAACCCAGGTCTCCCGGACCATTTGCGAACACTCTACTCATTAGTCCAATGAGAGTCGATGCTACACTCCCAACATAGTCCTCAGGTAATCATGTAGTATATTACTGGTAGATCTTCGCAAACAACGAGGAACTCGTTTATAAAAAAGATATGTAATCTTTTTTTCTTCCACGGTGACGCTTGTGTGGAGCAGAAGAGCAGTCAGACTGGCTTCGAACACACAAATGAGCTGTCAGGAGTCGGAACAGCCAGCCGAAACCGCCAAAATTATATAGTCTTCAAACTCCCACGTGAACCACAGAGCCACACCTTTTCTCCCACGCGATGCTTATTTTTTCATTGACCATGATTTACACCCAAGCATTGCTTGTGTTCCGGTCGTCACTTGGTTCATTATATCCACGGCAGGATGTATCTGCCATCTACATCCGTTGAGTTCATCATAGGTCAAAGCATTATATTACAATCATAAAAAAATAATCTTTGTTTTCTATAGTTCTCCCCACTTCAACATTTTTCCAGAAATGGAATGTCTAGTGCATAGTACGGACGAATGTTTTTGCCTTAATCAGTATAAGCAGAATGGCATTTCTCATACCTAACAAAAGTTCTGGGGCTGCAAACTTTTATTGCCCAGTCGGCTGGGGCTAAAATACACCGACTGCACCTCTGCAGAGAATAAGACCCCCCCCCAATGAGTGTCCTCAAAATGACACTAAACAATCTGATGTTAAGGTTCCAGTGATGCTTGAGCAGTGGGAAATGCGGATCACTCGTTTCTTGCCATTGCTCCCAGGTCCACTCTGATAGGGTCCAATAGTTGGGTTAAATAGAACTAAATGCATACTTATGCTAAACTGAATTGTTTGAATTAGATCTGTTTGACTAAACTAAATAGCTTGAAATAGAAATGTGTTTGATAATTAAACTGTACTTACATTTAAACGGCGTGCTTATGCTAGACTGAATAGTTTGAAATGGAACTGTTTTTAACATTGAAAATGTACTTATACTAAGCTGAATTGTTTATCATAGAACTATTTTGACATTTAACTGGGTGTAAACATATTCTGTACTTATACTAAACTGAATTAGAACTTTAGACTAAACTTAATAGCTTGAAATATGAATATTTTTGACAATTAAACTGTGTACTCATGCTAAACTGAAATGTTTGAAATAGAATTATTTGCATAAAAATGGATTTGGCGTTAAATAAACTACAAAAGTTGATATGCCATAAAAGTAAAACAACCAACCAAAAAATCTTCTAGAGAACCTTTAATAGTTACTATATCAAAGATGTTTAGACGTCGCAGTCTAGCTCGTTAGTCTCTATACCATAAAAGTCGTTTTTTTCTAAAACATCGTAATCCCTGGCATTCTCAATGAACAACCGTTCAATATAAAAAAATCTTCATAATTAGCATAAATATCCTCTCTTTTCTGTATGTGCTTTTGATAAGTGATAAATGTAATCTATAAACGAGTTATAGGACTTAACTCAGAAATAGACTCAGTATATAACGCTTCTAGCAAAAAATAACTTATCCTACATCACTCATGGAATCAATCTACAAGTTTCTATAATTTCAATAACTCTAAGAAATATTTCACCGCGTCATATATTTCATGCAAATCCTGAAATTATAGTATCTTTATTCTTCTTTTCCGAACAGTTTCGCCCATCTCATTATTTCTTATATCTGGATCATATTAACTCGACTAGTACTTATATATACGTAAATGTACAAATGAAAAACATAAGATCATCCGGTTTTCTTAAATATATATATATATATATATATATATATATATATCAGGGGCGGAGACGGGACTAGTGCTACTCGTGCCCGGCACGACCAATAACTCGGTCAATGTTATTCAAAATGGATTAAAAATCATCCATTAATTTCAAGCAAACATACTTAGTCTGATCTCAATTAAATTACATATCTATTCAAGTTTCGATAACTAAGTAGCCAAAAGTTCATAAATATATCTGGGAATAATACAACGATGCTGTTTTGAACGGATGGTCTTTGTCCGGCCACCGTCAGATTCATTGAACATCCCATAAAATCGGCTATAATGTTGAACATGCGCAATGCGTGCCCAGTACTAGACCCTTATAATAACAGTAATGTTAGAGAAATCCGCTTTTGGCTGTAGCCAATAGCAAGAGCAACTCAAAACACCGTGCTCAAAAATATTAGCACATTGTGACTGCTGACAGCTGTCTTGGGAAGAGGGAGAGGGACCGAGAGAGAGAGAGGGGGGATAGCAGATTATAACCGTCGCCGACGTCATCATCATCCCTATGGTAAATGTTGGTTAAACGGAGTGTTTTAATTCGTTTTTTCACTAACAGATCTCTATTACTTTAATGAATGTTGCATATATTACATTCTGTAACTAAAATTTGTTTATTTGAAGACATTTTCAACAAATAATCTTTATTTTAAGCGAAATTGAAACTACTAGCTGTGTCTGTGTATATTGTCATCAGTTTCTTTATTCTAATAAACATTTTTCTCGTCATAATAATGAACATCTCTTTTCTTCTATACTTTTGAAAGGAAAAAAAATTATCTTATCTACTGTATTAATAAGACTACAAATTATATAGTATCTAGATTGTTTACAAAAAAAAACGCCATGCAAGGTACGTTTGTCAATCTGTGCTATACAATGGAGAATCACGCAATAGCAACTATGATGACTTACTTTGGGACCACGGGTTGGGAACTGAAGTTGACAGAGGGGGGGGGCACGAGTAGTAAAAATAGGCTAGAGTCGCTACTGAGATATATATATATATATATATATATATATATAAGGAACTCATAAGTGATATACTCTTATGGACCCCCACACATGGCCGTGCAAAAGCAGGACGACCAGCACGAACATACATTCAACAACTATGTGAGGATACGGGATGTTGTCCAGAAGACCTGCCTGAGGCGACGAACGATAGGGAAAAGTGGCGAGAGAGGGTCAGGGATATCCGTGCTACCAGCACGACATGATGATGATATATATATATATATCACTCAATGCCCGCAAGATGTGACACAAGGTCAATTCTTTCAGCAGAGTTTCTATTTGCCCATAACAATAGTAGGATGCATATCACTCCCAATGTAGCACTATGTGGGTAGGCCGCCAAAGCAGACTCGTCTGCTTTGGCGCGAAACCAGACAAAGGATTCTTGGACATGAAATCTCGCTGTATCCGGAAGTGGTAAAGGGACGCGAATGAGAGTTGGCGGCAGGAGAGCAGAGTTGGTGGCTGGAGAGCAGAGAGGCGAACAGCAGAAGTTGGCGTGGAAGAACGGCCAGGGGCAGTCAACACCAGACACCGGACAGCAGAAAAGCGAGGCAGCATGGGATAGGGTCCAGCGACAGTGAGTCAAGATGAGTCTGATTCCAGTAGCATTGTGGAATTTTCGCTAGTAACCCATGCTAGCGATAGTCCGCACATGCATATAGTGTTGCATACCTTCCTCTGCTCTTGGTAACCCCAAGCTTTGTTCGTGTTTGTTCGTCTGTTTTGTTTTCTCCTGTTTCCCTCGATCGTATTCTTGTGTAGGTAAAGAAATGTGCGTTGCCCCCTCAGCCACTAGTTGATCACCGGCCGGCTAAGAAGTGACATGGTTAGAAGACTGAGATAATGTGGTGGGGGTGAGGGGGTACCGTTCACACCAAAGTTGTATGTGCTACGTGAAATGCAAGCAGCTTAGTCCGAGACTTGAACTCGGTTTCGCCGTTTCCAAATCCTTTGAAAATAACCATTACACCACTCGAAGCTCCATTTACAGACTTCCTTGAAAGCTAAGGCTGAGAATGATTCGGGATCATATCATGGCAGCAAAAGCTCTGCTAAAGAAGACTTCGAGATGAACAATAGATAAATACCTGTTGAATTTTGTGTCAGTATATGCTAATAAGCAGTTTTTGAGATCGTTAACTTAAAAGTTTCTTTCCAGCAAAGAAGCCAGAATTAAACTAAGAAACATTTGAAGGTAATTTTAAGCTGCTCAAAGAGTTATAGAATGGGATACAGATGCTTTAAATAAGATCACATTCAGTGAATTTACTAGGATAGAGGATAATGAAGATCATGCCTTTTCCCAAGGGTGTTAGATTAAAAATGAATACAAAAGCACTACTGGAGTTCGAACTCGCATACTCTTATGTAAGTCAAATACGTTAGTCACTACGCCATACAGTTCTATGAAAATCAAGCTTTTGCAAATGAATCATATTTTGACACTATGTCGTCCATTCGGTGTTGATATCCCACGAAATAAAAAAAATAAGTAAAAAGGGTGCTGTAATTCCCTTTCTCGTTAGCCATCTGTCATTGCAAAAATCTTCATAATTATTGTAATGTCCATTCTTTTTAAATTTTGAAGTAGTTGATTTAACTAATTGATTAATTAATGAGAAGTCAATAAACAAATTTAAGGGTTTGATTATCAAAACTTACGAGGAAAATTACCTCCTATTAAATAACGGACCATTACCCTAATGAGTAAAGTGTTTTCCAGTGGTCAGGAAGACCGGGGTTCAATCCCAGGTCGTGTCATACGAAAGACCCAAAAATGGTTCTTACTTAACACTCAGCATTTTAGGGGTACGGATATAAGGTAAAGTGGAGCATTCCAGGGAATGGAGTTGTCCCCTCCCAACATCTCGGTGTCGTAGCTATTGAAACATTTCGGGTCGTCTTCAACTACGGTCACTAACTTTACTTTCTGAAATACCCCACCATTCACGGGGTCAGTCTATTTCTGTTTATACTGACGATAAGATCGAACTGCCTACCAGTTTACACTAAATGGGTCCTGAAATTATGACTTCTTACTTCATCTTTTGGGGACAGTTTACAAGATTTAGCCATCTTCCGCTTCAACCAATATCCGGTTCCTATTTACACTTCTAATAATGACGGGTTTATTTATATGTGGAGAGGTCTGTGTCCTTATATATTATGTAATCCATATTTTCAATGAAGATTAGATGGGGAAATATTTGATAGCATCTTTAGAATGTATTCCCTCTCACAAGATTACTTTCCAGCTTCCATTTTGGTTAGTTTATAGGCTTCTACCCTGAAACTCCAGCTCCCTATCAACTCAGTTTTCTTGACACTGATGTTTCCGACCGAATCAATTTGCTCACCTGAAAATCTCGTTCTTAGCCATTATATCTGTACTTGCTGGGATTGAAAAATAAAACCCCTCTACCAAAAAATGAGTGGGAAGAGGAAAAATGATGAGAATAAAAAAATAAAGTCAGGGTGAATGAAAACGAGACTCAAATGGCATAAGTCACACAGAATTGAAATGGTAAGAATAAATATAATATCGTATTCTTGTATAGAAATGTTGGCAATGTTCTTTATAACTATCCAGATTTCTTCCAATATATTTATCATAATATGTTTTTACCCTATACGTTCCTTCAGTGGCAGAATGATAATACAATGTCAATATTTAAGTGGACCCCTGCTGGTTTGAATTCAGTTACCACTCTCCTTGGTTTGAGATCCCGCTCTGCGCAACTATTTACCAATAGCTAAGGGAAGAGTTGGATTCACACTTTTTGTTAGAGTATTTGAGTTAAGTGAAGCGAAAACAACCTTATAGATTTTAATTCATGTTGGAGATACTATTCCCTCCAATAATAACCGTACGCTAAAAGCGTCTCCATTTTTATCGTAGCACATCAAATATAGTTTTACTTTTTAATCAACCAAGAGTTCGTGATAAACACGTGTTTTTTTTAATCTTACATAATACTCTAAATATATTATCTATTGTTGATTCTAGTTTTTCTGAATCTTTTCCCGCCCTTGAACTCGGGTTTTCATCTACCTGTCATATTCAAACAATATAATCAACTGCTGTTGCCAATCTTAATATAGAGTTTAATTTCAGGGAACAATTCATGACACTTTAAAGGCTTAGGTAAATTTTGACCGTATTGTCAGATACTAATTCATATC
Organism: Sepioteuthis lessoniana; assembly: GCA_963585895.1. NCBI lineage: Eukaryota > Metazoa > Mollusca > Cephalopoda > Myopsida > Loliginidae > Sepioteuthis > Sepioteuthis lessoniana. Next base: position 41,537,817 of record OY757920.1, read on the forward strand.
CTTCAGCTAATTAATAAATTAGCAGTGTAGGGAGACTGAACGGAGTGATCTCTCTTGTCAGAGTGTTTGAAAAACTCTCCCACGTCACGAGTTCTTTTTGGTCCAGTGACAATGTCAACCAGGAAATCCACTCTTTCACGAATAGGACTTTGAGTTAACTAGACGCGGTGGTTCATTCCTCCAGGCGAATACATGAACTTGAGAAGAGTAAGTGGTTTCCACTATTTTGCCGTAAACACTTGTGACTTTTGTATAGCCTATATTAGGAACTCAGTTCCTACTCGTATTATGTACAACTGTCTTATATTAATTTACACTTTTTTTTTTTTTTTTACCGAATATTGTGCGTTGGGTTATTCTATTTGGGATAATCTAATGCATTATAAGAGTATGGATGTTACCCACGAAATAAAACCTCGTTAAAAACTTACAGCGGTATCTATTATTTAAAATATAGTGTAGATAGTTTAGCTTTCCGAATTCCGCATTTTATCTGCTATTACCAAAGAAACTCAACTCCTACTGCCGGGAACACGTAGTCTGGTAAGTAAAATTATGACAGAACACTGTCACTCTAAAGAAACTGTATTTCTCGTCGATGTGCCGCTCAGTTCGAACCTGTTCCGAAATCTCAATCTGTACACAGCTGTCGGAATGGTAAAACGTTCATAAATCGAAATTGTCCTGATGGCCCAACCTCAGTCGTGACTCGTCTAGCTTGATAGCTTTGAAAGTGTTGTGATTCCTATAGGCTAAAGAAACTGTTTCTTCAACGGATAAGCCGAGGTAATCCCTCTCCCCCGTTGATGAATATTATGAACAGGAGAGTCGGTCCATTCTCCGGAAGAACAATAATGCCTCTTTATTAACCATAAACAGTTTAATAACAGTATATCAAGTGAATTATAATCAACTATAATTTTACAAAACAGAATACAACGTCTGGATTGGTTATATGTTTGTCTGGCTAAAGTTAACTTTTGCAATTTATCGAAATGCGTAATTTTCTGAGTTGGCTGGCTGATAATTATATGACTATCTGGCGTATATCTCAGCAAGCTTCTATTAAAATCTAGTGTGAGCTCTCTCACTCGCAATACGAGTCCATCCTTTCTCTTTGCAGTTCAAATACCAACAAACTTATGACGTCAAAACCCTGCCATTATATGCACATCCCTTCCTCATCCAAATCTATTCCCACGCTGAAAATACACCTCAAATCACCTATTGTTCAAGTTAAGTTTAAGGGTCATTTATTAAACCAGTTTTCCTCACTGGCCAGCTTCCAAATCTTACAACACAGGTTGACCTCTAGTCATACAGGGTCACAGCTGTGTCTTCAAACAATCAACTTTTTCCTTGGGAAAATTATTAAAATCTGATTTTTCACATGAACTCAATCCAAACAGCAGTGGAGAAAATTATTACAACGTAATCAAAACCTAGTTAACCCTTTAACATTACAGTGTATTAACTTTTTTTTTTATTTATCTCAAACAAAAGGTACAAATAAAAAGTCTTGATGATTGTGTGTGTATATATATATATATATATATATATAATCATTATTAAAGATGACAGCCAGGGATTAAGAGTTAAGTTTATCATTGTCCTTTTCATGATATCGGAAAATAAGTTGAGGGTTCCGTAGAAATTGTCTGAAATATCAGATGCCACAGCTTGAGTGCATGAATTTTTGTATTTCCTTGGCATTGTCGAGGATATTAGTACGACCATGCCGTAGATTATAAGATGTTGCAAAGATGAAATAGTTAATAAAAACTAAACTGTAAATCCTTTTCTTTCATCCTTGATATAATATGCATACAAGAAAATATCTTGCTTCAAAATATATATAGTATCATTGGAATCTTTGACTGTAATTAGATGCACTCATAATATATTTGCGGTAAAAACAGAAGAAAACATAATTTAATACCCGTTCAGAATTATGCAAACAGGTTATCATTTTGGTTTAACAGAAATGCACTTTTACTATATTAGTTTCAAAAGCACATGATCTAACGAATGTTCCCAGTCGGAATATGTAACCTAGAATGGCGTTACGTTCATTTAGGAGCATTGATCTGAATATAGTTATGATACAACGAAACTGTCTGTCTGTCTGTGGATGACAATATATACGCTCTCCCATGGGGGTTGAGCACTCTAGAGAAGGAATTAACGGCTGCCACTCGCATAATGCAAAGCCCTTCGAATGAATTGAGAACTCTGGTATCCGGTAAGGGAAAAAATGTAAACAAACGAAAGCTACTACATACGAGCTGACGTGGTTCGTTTGCTGGTTGAGTGGTATGATACTAAATCTAACGTAATGTTGGGCGGGTTTCAATCCCAGCTTCAAGCGTCCTACGTGTCTAGCCACACTGAAGAGTTGTAATACAACGAAACAGTCTGTCTGTGGATGAAATATATATATATATATATATATTAGTGAGGAGTTATAAATTGTCTTTCGTGCGGTCCAATATCCATTTATTTATGAAGCCGTTATGGTAATAAAAAAAAACTTGGATAAACTATTCTCGCAGGATTATTTTTTTTAGAAAAGCAGCCGCTAAAGCATTTCTCTAATAGCAGACCTTAACAGTTTCCGTCGGACTTCCATTGGATAGCCAGGACTCATTCATAATTCTTCATACGATTCAAGTTTCTATATTCTATTTTGTTGGTATTTGCATTATTTATTTATGTACATAAAATAACCATCAACAGTTCTGAATTATAGATGTCTATGTTGTACAGATCATTCATAGTAGACACAAAAATTAACACAAACATGAAAAATCTTTTCACTTTTTTATTCTAAAAATTTGCTAAATTTGACTCAATATTGATTAATAGTAATAAACTGAGGTACATACGAGACATATAGAAATTAATAGGGATAGATAGATAACATTAAACTAATATATATATATATATATAAATTTAGTGATATCTGATATATATATATATATATATATATTTGCCCATCCTGCTTGCACGAGTAGGATGTAATGATATTTTAAACAGGTTTGAATTTTAAGTTTTCCTTCTCCAAGAAAGGTTGCCATACTAAGGTTAAAGAATCCAGTCCACCCAATTATTTATTCATAGCTAGAGGGAGAATAGTTTAATTCATATTTCCCCAAGGGTATTAATGCTATCTGAAATGCTAACTGCTTCGTTCAGGATTTGTTCCTTGTTCACCGTGTCCCTTTCCATTAACGACAGCCATAAGTGCCTTCATATATAGATATGAATGGACTAAGATAGACAGATAGACTTCTAGTGAGCTACAATTATCTCATAAAAACAGTTTTATCTACATTATAATAGATAATTTTTTACCCATTGCTCTTTATAGATATGTAAAAAATCCATGAATCTATTACTGACGAAAAAACAGCTTCAGAGCCTTCAACAAAGTCTTCATCAGATGATCACCATGGTCTCGGAGGCAAAACACCATTACCTCAGCCGGAACTCACTTACCAACAGGCTTTGCTGATTTTTAAATCACAGATGCAAGAACTCCACGTTCACAAAGATACCGGTTCTGCAAGATCTTGGAGCCACCCTTTTCGAAGTACAGATTGCAGGGTTTTTGCGAGCTGCAAATGTTTCTGATTGATCAATAAGAGGATAATACAAGCCTTGAAACACTTTATTTTACATTCCTCTGTCGTTAAAAGAACTATTAATCCTGTAGTTCAACTCGCTTTTCACGTCGTTTCTCAAGTTTCTTGTACACATCCTATGCTATAAATGGATAAATAAATCAATGTATAAATAGATGAATGAAAATTTAATATAATCTTTTTGTATTACATCTTGGTTGGGTTGATAAATTTCCATCACTTCCTCGTATCAGAATGTTTAAATAAGTCAAAATAAAATGCGTATCAGAGGTGGCCGTGGTGTAATGGTTATCGTCGTAGGAAAGGGACACGGCGACACGAGTTCAAATCCTGGACGAGGCTGATTGCATTTCACATAGCACCTATACCCTTGGGAAAGGTATGAATCCAAGTATTCTCCCTCCAGCTATGGGTAAATAGTAGGGCAGACTGGGTTCTTCAGCCTTGGTGAGGCAACTAATCTAGGAGAAGGAAAACTCTGACTTCAAACCTGTTAAACTCCGCTTAAAAATTGACCTTGTGTCATATCCTGCGCGAGCGGAGGGGTTGGGTAAATAGGATCAGTGGAAAAAATAAATGTCTCCCTGTCTTTAAAATGCGTCTGGTTTCGAGGATACATAACATATATTGGGTTGTGGAAAGGACACATTAACAAAAAGAGAATCAACGCTGACATTTGAAGGAGATTATATTTCAAAATTAATGTAATCAAAAGAAAAAAAATCATGAACCATAATTTTTTTAATTCAAAATTTGTTCAATTTTCAAAAAAGTAAATAAATTTTTCGCCTCTATCGGAAAAATAATGTCAGATCTATCTATTTATCTATCTGCGGTAATTCGTGGGGTAATATCTCTCATTATATAGCGAGCCGATTTTGAATATTGCATTTGACATGACGATTATACACTAAGGCAATATTTAAATCTAACTATTCTTCTAGCTATGTGTAAATAATAGGGTTTGGTTTGATGGCACATTAACCTTTTTGGGTTTTTCAATGCTAAATCCGTTTTTATACATATAAACACTTCTATTTTATATAATTCAGTTTAGCACAAGTACACATTTTACTTCTATTTGACCCATCGATAGGATCCTATCAGGTGCTACCATTAATCTTCTGGCAAGAGTGAACCTGTGAGCTATGGCAACGAAGGGATACGCCACATTTCCCAAAGCTCCATTACTAGAACTCGCCATCAGATTGCTTAGTTTCGTATCTAGGACACTCGTTTTATTGCGGGGAGGTATTACCTCTTTGCGGAGAAGCAGCCAGTGTATTCTATAGCCCAAGCCGACGGAGAAGTAAATAGTAAGACAGACTGTCCTATTTAAACAGGATGTACCCACCCGCATAGGAGAAGGTAAATTCAAAACTTAAAATCCGCTTAAAATTGACCTCGTGTCACGTTCTGGTCGTGGAGGAGAGTTTGGATCTATCTATCAATCTAAGTTTCTTCAGTTTATATATACAGTAGCATAAGATTTATAGAGAGATATGTTTCTAGAAACGAAAGCATTTTTTAGAAATATATACATGTTCATCTTAAGTGTTCTATCAGCTAATCTCTCTATCTTTTCATATATTGCTAAAATTCGTTCATTTGAAAATGTGTCCCAGCAAAAATGTTACACTATTGTGATGTCTTGATGAATGCAATAATATAAGAACAATTGAATCAAGAGGATAATTCAATCTCTAGTTCGTTTTACAATTGAATTATACATTGTCGAGTTTTCATTCAAATTATCAATCTTTCTCTCTCAGTGTCTGTCAGTTTCTCTCTCTCTCTCTCTCTCTCTCTCTCTCTCTCTCTCTATATATATATATATATATATATATATATATATATATATATATATATAGAATGTCGAATTCTAAAATTTGAATGTTTGTATGAAGCCGTAATCCTCCTCCTGAAAAATGCTGCATCATAGCAAGTTGTTGATGAGAACAGTGTACTTAAAAGGTTGGAATGAAAAGAAAATATAATATTCAGTACAATTTCCCCTTGAACATGCCGGGGTCTTCATTCTGTCAAATGCTGCAAAAATTATCATTGTATATTTACGTAAATGTAACCTCCTACCCCCCAAAAAAAAGAAAGATTGTACATCATAGGAATACTTTACAAGGGAAATGCATCTAACACTTATCTTTTTCTTAAACTAATATATATACATATATTAGTGCTTGATATCTCTTTGTGTAAAAAGAAACTTTTAAGATATAAGAGAACAATCAAAACCAAACTAATTCAGATGAATAAAACATTATTAAAAATGTGTTCATCATCATATACATTTTATATATATCTTATATATAGTGCAATTAGAAAGAAACTCAATCCTGGTTAAATTGTCATAATACATTTATTTCGCCGGAGAATATCATTAAACTCTCCGTCTCATCAGATGACTCTACATGTTAATTTGAGGTTAAAAAACAGTAAATATGGATTACAGTCTCTACGTGTGTGGAGAAAAAAAAAGAAAAAAACAATATCATTTCTAAATTCTTCGCCGGAGATTACTGATATATATTATCATGTAATATAATATATCATGATACAGTTAATTGATATTATATACATTAATTTACATCCTATATATTATCTGATTAATATATTTATCCTTGAGTAAAACGGATAAAAAGACGTGACTTTAGTGCATTCAATATCTATTTTGGTGTGTATATATATATAATAAAATACATTGATATAATTAATTTTTTCAGTAAATATTGTATATCGTATAAAAATCCGTATAAATATATTTCTCTAGAGATAAAACTATGACACTTTAAGAACCTATCCACCTAACTCTCTCTCTCATATATATATATATATATATATATATATATATATATATATATATATATATATATATAAAGAATACATACCACTAAGATAGAGTTACATATATAAGACCAGTCTAAAATAGATGAATAAAAAGATTACTAGCTTTAAAAAATCTCCGAAACAAGTTGTAAAACTCTGATAAAAAGCCGTTTGTTTATCTAAGATCTACGCCAAAACAGCAACTGGTATGTCACATTTATGTAGAAGCTAATTACTGTTAACACTGTCAGACACTTGTGAACATAAAAGTATCATCCGAGACTGAATAAAGCTCTAATAACTCTATTGCAAACAATGCTCCGACTGTGTAAGCTGTAACCTGGCACTTTTTCTCGAATTGGATTCCAATTAGGATTGTGACATCTTTATTTATTTGCATAACCTTAAAAGTGCTTTGGTCCCCATCAAAGGGCAACCTGTTGCTCCTGTAATCCTTTTAAATAGCTCGCTTCATAGGAAATTCGATCATGTTATAATTGCCAGTGACTATTTCTTTTCGCGGGTGTTATTAGACGTCAAAGCGTAGGGTTACACACTAGGGAAAACCTTGAATTTTATGATAAATTTATACAGATTATTTGTATGGTTTGAAAATGAATCAGAACTTTAAAGGATAGAAATAGTTACATACGAGTTGTGACGAAAAGTTCTTACACAACCAAGAAGAAATATGATAATTTAAACCAGAAAAAATAATAGAATGTTTCGATGAGTTAAAATAAATTTAAAAAGGCTTAGTTCGTTGAAATTTAGGTCGGGTGGTGTTTTACGGCAGATAAAAATCTGTGGGTTTTATGACGGCAAATTTCGTTTTTTTTTTTTATTGATAGGATTTGTAAGCGAATAGTTTTTATGTTAATTTTTTTTTTTTTGAACGAGTTGTTAGATTTAATTTGTTTGCAGACAGTTAAATGATTTCAAATATTCCTATCTAACATAGCCCTGTCGGCAGGGCCTGCGGAATACACCGTCTACATTTCTGCTGAGGAGTATGACACCCTCCTTTATGAGTGTTGTGGATATGACATTAAACAATCTGAAGCTTTAGGGAATGCGGAGTATTCCTTCGTTGCCATTGCTCCTATGTGAATCCTGGTCCGGAGTGGTAGCACTTTATTGGGTCCTATCCATTGGTCAAGTAGAAATATTTGACATTTAAACCGAGTGCAAACAAAGGACTAATGCTATTATGGGGTTAGAGAGTAAACTGTGTTGCCGTTTGCTATCTGACTCCATTCGGGGTTATTCTATTCTTATACCACTTGTGTTTTGTTGGTTTAACTTCTTGGATAAGAAGGCCCTAAAAGAATTATATGAAAGAAGATAGTAACAGATAGGAGACGAAGACATTTTTTTTTATATATTTTCCTTTATTTCTTGGTTGAACAACCATTCAATGGGTTAGGAAATTCTCCCTGAATACAATTGAAATGGTTGAATCCCACAGTCAAGGTGTTAAAAATGCGTAAGTTGTTTCCTGGGTATATATTTGTCCTTATTCGGTATTTAAAGATTTAACGACGTGCTAGTCGCTTTTGGGAGTTTTATCCAAGTCCAGTGTTTTAGTTTGTAGTTTGATTTTGATACTTTTTATAGTTTGGCATACTGCTAACCGAGACGGCTGCTACTAGGGAAAGGTTAGCCAACGTGGAACTTTAGAGCGGCAACGTGTCCTTCCACCAACAGCAAGGGAGATTTAGATGTTGTCACTCCGCTGGTCACTGCTGAAAGAGCAGGAGAGATTTTTGTCCTTTTTGTCCAGACAGTCTCTTTTCCTTGCGCATGCGTCGCCCCTCTTCTTGTCAGAAGCTTCTGGAGTTTCTGCATACGTTAATAATTATTTTAATTCAATTTAAATTTTATTTTATTTTATTTATTTATTCCCTACACTATATTGAATTGTTTGAAAAAGAACTGTTTGAACATTTGTGCGTAAATAAATGACTGAAGTTCAGTCGAATTGTTAGCAATACATAGCAATACGTTGCACCACTTATCTCTGAGCAAACGAATGAGTAATGTTGAGTAAAATTATTAGAGTTAGATAGCAATACTTGAAACTCTTTAACTCTGTGCCAAAATGGATAAATTTGTATTAGAGAGCAATAGTTGAAACAATTTTACTCTGTTCAAATGAATGAATAATGTTGATTAAAATAATCAGTGTTAAATAGCAATTCTTGTAAGCACTTTACTCGGTACAAACAAATGATTAACATCGAAGAGAACAATGAGCATTAGATTGCAATATTTGAAAACATTTAACTGTGTTGAAACAATAGCAATACAAGTGTGCAAGGACATTAGTTCTAACTTATTTAATAATAAAATTACCTACAAATTCTGCAAAGAAGAACTGATGTTAAAGGGTTACCATTATATAGCAATACTTGAAACCATTTAACCTTGTGCAAAAACAACAAACAAACGGGCATATACTCAATAGCTTCAATAAATGTTTAGTTTTATGATAGAATTAATACCCCTTATCATATTTACCAACCCCTCCGCTCGGGCAGCATATGACACAAGGTCAATTTTTAAGCGGAGTTTAAAAGGTTTGATTTCAGAGTTTTCCTTCTCCTTGACTAGTTGCCTCACCAAGGCTGAAGAACCTAGTCTGCCCAACTATTTACCCATAGCTGGAGGGAGAATGATCGGGTTCATACCTTTCCCAAGGGTATTAGTGCTATGTGAAATGCAGTCTGTCTGTTAGATAGTCACATATGCAGATTCACATCTACATACGTGCACATATATATGTAGAATAATTCACAACGACACAACGACAAAGACAGACGCATGAATAAAAACGCAGGAAGGAAGACGCAAGAAGACTTCTTTAACAACATTTTTACCTCTCACTTTATTGCAAGGGTTCGAAAGGGTTGTTCAAGGGTTGCATGTGAGAGGAGGCTGGTGACCGAACATAAACTTAATATTTTGACCCCACTGTTATGACCGTATGCCGTACGCTAGTAGGATTTGTTCCAACTTTCCTCTGTGAATGGAGTCGAAAGCCTTGGTAAAGTCGACAAATATTAATGTGGCTTGTAGGTTCTTTGCCCGTACACCTTCAAGGATTCTGGGGTGTCCTCGTGGTGTAATGGTTAAAGCGATGAACTGCGGAATCGTAGTACGCGAGTTCGTACTCCAGTCGCGCTATTACGTTCACTTTCGGGCAAATACCCTCGGGAAAGGTATGAACCCCCTTATTCTCCCTCCAGCTATGGGTAAATAGTAGGACGGACTAGGTTCTTCAGCCTTGGTGAGGCAACAAGTCTAGGAGAAGGAAAACTCTGAATTCAAACCTGTTAAACTCCGCTTAAAAATCGACCTTGTGTCATATCCTGCCCGAGCGGAGGGGTTGGTAAATAGTTCCTTCAAGGATTCTGCGGATGGTTAATATTTGTGAGGTCGTGGATCTATTTCTTCGGAAGCCATTTTGGTTTTTTCTAAGTATGTTGTCGATTTTGGGTCCTAATCGGTTTCGTAGCAGGGCATTGGAGATTTTGGCAGCTATGGATGTAAATGTTATGCCTCGGTAGTTTTTAGGCTAATCCGAGGTCCCCCTTTTGAGGGAAGGGGAGTATGCATCCCTTCATCTATCTATCTATCTATCGGATTTTGATTGTATACTGCGTTGCAGTGTCGGAGCAGTATGTCGTCGAATTGTCTGGTCTTCCATACTTCCGGGAGAATTTCGTCCAGCACTGCAGCTTTCCTATTTTTAATTTTTCTGAGAACCGAGTCGAGTTCTTCTTGTGTGAACGGTCCTAGTTTAATGTCTAATTGTTTGCAAATAATTCTGGTGATAGGTTCATGCGTTATTTTTGGTGGGTTTCCAAGTAAGTTTTCGAACTGCTGTTTCCACAGTTTTATTCTTTCTTGTTGGTTTGCTGCTTTAAGTTTTGCTTTGGCTGTGTTCTTTCTTCTGCTCACTTCGTTTATTGTTTGCCAGGCTATTCTAGATTGTCTATCTTCCACCGAGTCTCTAATCTTATCTATCTGATTTTGAATGTATTCTGTCTGTTCCTTTATATATATGCCTGCTAATTGATATTGTGCCGTTTTTAGTTTTAAGGCATTTGTGTTTGTTGGGTTTTTTCGATAGTTTTTGGAGGCTGTTTTCACTAGTGCACGTTTTTCTCTCACCGCTAAAGTTTCCCATGGGACTCTATATTTAGTTTTAATTTTTGTTGGAATGTATTTTGCTGCTTCCTCGAGGTGTGCATTGACGAAATTTTCATATTCGTCGTTTGGTGTACTTTTTTCCGTCTTTTCTTGTAGTGTTTCGAATCTGTTTTTTAATTCTAATACGTATTTATCTCTTATATCTTTGTTGTTTAATAGGGCCCAGTCATAGTGTTTGGTGGTCGCTGTTTGTTTGGCGTTTTTTCGTAGGGTTAACCGTATTTTCGCCGTGACTATTCGGTGATCGGTGGACACACCCTCAAAAGAGGAGTATGCCTCGCAATTCAATGCACTATTCTTCCATTTCTTCTTTATAAGGACGTAGTCTATCTGAGCTTTAGCATTGTTTGCGTACGTGTAAGTCCATAGTTTGCCCTCTCTTTTTTGGTAGTTTGTATTGAGGCATGCTAATCTATTTTCTATCATGAAATCTGTTAGATGTTGCCCATTCCTATTTGACGTGTTGTGGAGGCTGTATTTGTTGTTTCCGTTTTTCCCGATTTGTGCATTCATGTCTCCGCCAATGACTAACATGTTGTGTTTCGGGATGCTACGCACTAATGAGGATAACTCATCGTAGAAGGTGACTAGTTCATTTTCTTCACTAACATTCGACTCCATTCACAGAGGAAAGATGGAACAAATCCTACTAGCGTACGGCTTACCTAAAGAAACCGTAGCGGCAATAACGATTCTCTATAGAAACACTAAAGTAAAAGTACGATCACCGGATGGAGACACAGAATACTTTGACATTGTAGCAGGAGTACTACAAGGGGACACGCTGGCCCCGTACCTCTTTATCATTTGTCTAGACTACGTACTTAGAACATCGATTGACAAAATCAAAGAGAATGGCTTCGAACTGACGAAGAAAAGAAGCAGAAGATACCCCGCAACAACAATTACCGACGCCGACTACGCTGATGACATAGCGATACTGGCAAATACACCTGACCAAGCCGAAACACTTCTGCATAGTTTGGAACGAGCAGCAGCAAGCATAGGCCTCTATGTTAATGCACACAAAACGGAATATATGTGCTATAACCAAACGGGGGACATCTCCACTCTAGAAGGAACCCCACTTAAACTAGTTGACAAATTCACGTACCAAGGAAGCAGCGTCGAATCAACCGAAAAGGACATCGAAACGAGGTTAACGAAAGCATGGACAGCTATCAATAGGCTATCGATTATATGGAAATCAGACCTAACCGATAAAATGAAACGCAGTTTCTTCCAGGCAGCGGTCACATCGATACTGCTATATGGATGCACTACATGGGCGCTAACAAAACGGCTGGAGAAGAAACTAGATGGCAATTACACAAGAATGCTGTGTGCAATCTTGAACAAGTCATGGCAGCAACACCCCACAAGACACCAACTGTACGGCCACCTGCCCCCTATCACGAAAACTATTCAAGTTAGACGAACCAGACATGCAGGACACTGCTGAAGAAGCAGAGATGAACTCATAAGAGATGGCCGCGCAAAAGCAGGACGACCAGCTCGAACGTACATTCAGCAGCTATGTGAGGATACAGGATGTTGTCATGAAGACCTACCTAGGGCGATGAACGATAGGGAGGAGTGGCGAGAGAGGGTGAGGGATATCCGTGCTGCCAGCACGATATGATGATGATGACGTTATGACCGTCATGTTGTGTCTTTCTTGTTCTCCTGATGTTGGGGTCTACTCCATCGGGGCTTTCCGAGCGCCCCCTCGATCGGGTGTGGCTTTCCCTACCACATCTTGTCTCTAACTGTCTGGAATTCTGCTGGCAACTGCTTTGGCACCCAACTCAACTCAATTATATAATAATTCAACGCCCCCACGATCGCCCACTGGATCTTTGAAATCGAATGTTTAATCGTCATCAAGCGGAAATAACTGTCATGCAGTTCAGAGGTTACTCTCTTCCGGTGCATCACTGTAGTGGCACAATGGGACCTTCACCTTGTCCCATATCATAAGCCTTAATCCGCCCACGCGATCTCTTTCGATTACTGGCCATTGTAATGTGTCACTTCCTTCCGGTGTATCATCTTGGAATAGCATTTTTGGGCCGGGGCGAGAGTCAAAATACTACAAGTCTCGTCCAGGATTTGAACTAGAATATAGATAGACCCTGTAAAAAAAGGGTGTCTTTATTATGACATTAAACTACATTTGATACTGAGCTTCCAGTTCTGAATATCGTGGAAGAGTAGAGCACCTCTTCATAGCTATTACTTCTACCTACACTCTCACCTGGAGAGGAAGTTTCGATCAGGTTCGTGTCTATGGGTCAAATAGATATGCTTTTAAATTATTTGTATTCGATAGGACCAAGTGGCAAAAATAATTCATCAGAAAAAGTATAAATACAAACGTAAAATGAACGCAATTCCCTAATTTCTATGCAAAAAATATCCCTAGACATGTTTTATGACGTTAAAATCAATTAATAAATTTAGTGTAGAAAACCTGTGCAGTCTTATCATTAGATATCAGGACTGATTTTCGCATCACTTCTCAGCTAAGGCAAGATGCATTTTTTTGGAGAAGATAGATTAGATTAGTATGAACTTAGGCAATAATAACATATCTCTTTCTTTAAAACTACCTGACCAAAAATGTTGTATCAAGAGGCTGCAAAACTCCATGTCAACCTTTGCTGAGGAAATTATCAACAATGAAACTTAATTGAACTTTGCTGGATAAGGTTTTGCATTGCAGGGTTTTCGCCGCTGCATTCCTTTATGTGTATAAAGTAATTTGCAGAATTTATATTTTTCTCAAATTCTATGCTGAGATAAAATTATCGTTTATTTAATTACACTGAAATAAGGTTAGAAGAAAAGGCTTCCCAATTCTGATATGTTGAGATCTTTAATTAATTAGACTGTATTATGTGTAGGTTTTCATTAACCAACGCTAGGCTATTGTATCGGTAAGGAACGAACTGACAGTGATGCGGGCTTCTAAGTAAATATGATAATTGCACATCTCACTTTACTAGCTTTTCCATATAGATGTGTACAATGTTAATCAGACATTTGGCTCTAAAGTTCGATGTTTTAGGTGGAAAACTCAGTAGCGTAATGGTTATATTGCTGGACTACTATCCCGAAGAAAGTGAGTTCGGACCCAAGTCACGCTAAGTTACCTTTTGGAGTAATACGATTGAGAAAAGTATTGATTTTTATGCCCTGAGATAGTAGTAGATTGGGTCACATAGTATCTCTGTTGCTCTTCAACAAAGACATATTTGACATTGATTTGGCCCAGTCGGCTGGGGCTGCAGAATACACCAACTGCATCTCTACAGAGGGGTAAGAATACCCCAACGAGTGCCCTGGATATAATACTAAACAAATTGATGCTGAGACTTCAGGGATGCAGGAGCTTTGGGGAATGCGTGTATCCTTTTATCGCCATCGCTCCCAGGTCCTCTGTCCCGGAATGGTAACACATGATAGGGATCTATCTATGAACCGGCTCATTGGTTTAGTTGGTAGAGTGTTCGCCAATGGTCCCGGAGACCTGGGTTCAGTCCCCAATCCCGTCATACCAAAGACTTTTAAAATGGTACTTGATACCTCCTTGTTTAACCCTCAGCTATATAAGGTAAGTATCAAGGTTAAAGTGGGGAAATACAGGGAAAGGAGTAGAGCCCTCCCCTACGCCTTGGTGTCTTTCCTATTGAAAAGGAACTTTCGGGTAGCCCTCGACTTCGGTCGCCAACTTTACTTACTTATGCTAAACTGACTTGATTGGAATAGAAACTGTTTGATCATTTAACTGCTTGTAACAAATGACTGATATTTAATTGAATAGTAAACGATACATTGTCATACTTGAAAACATTAAACTTTGTGCAAAAAAATGAGTAATTGTTAATAGAATTATTTGAAATTGAAAGAAACAAGGGAAACGATTTAACTTTCTGAAAAATGAGGTCAGGCTCGTTTAAAAATGTTAGTTAAAAATGCATTTTGAAATCATCCATTTGAAATATATGCAAAAAAAAAAAGGATTTGGCATTAAATAATCTACAATTGTTGATAAGCTAATTCTTTTGCACACTCTTAAATGATTTCAAATATTGCTCAGTATGACTATCTATTCAATTTAACATCAGTCATTTGTTAACGCACAGTTAAATAATCAAACAATTCTATTTATAACAATTCAGTTTAACATAAGTCCACAATATTAAATGGTTCCAAGCATTGCTATATATCACTAACAATTCAACTAGATATCAGTATGTAATTTACATACATTTAAAAGGTCAAACAGTTCTATTTCAAACAATTTAATTTAGTATAAGGTATTGGTTTCAAGTAACTAATAACAATCATTAGTAAAGGAAGAGGTGCCCGTTGTGTGATGGTTATTGTCGTAGGAAATGAACACGGCGACACGAGTTCAAATCCTGCACGAGACTGATTGCATTTCACATAGCACTAATACCCTATGAATCCAATTATTCTACCTCCAGCTATGGATAAATAGTAGGGCCGACTGGGTTCTTCAGCCTTGGTGAGGCTACTAGTCTAGGAGACGGAAAACTCTGACTTCAAACCTGTTAAACTCCGCTTAAAAATTGACTTTGTATCATATTCTGCCCGGGCGGAGGGGTTGGGTAAATATGAATAACAATCATTAGTAAATGAGTAGAGCTTCAAGTAACTCTTCTTAATACAAAGGATTTACAGTATCTAATAACTATCCTTGATAAACAATTATCGCTTTTAATAACTCTTCTTAATCTAAAAAAACTTACAATTATATAACATCAAGTATTCCTATAAATTGCACATTTTTATGGTTTAGAATACCAAATAATTGACCAAAGCAAACAATTATAGCTTCAAAGATATAGTTCTAATACAAATAAGTAAAGTTAGCGACCGTAGTCGTGGTCGACCCTTTTCAATAGCTACTAAACCGAGGTATAGGTTGGGCGCTACACCTTCCCATGGATTGCTCCACTTTACCCTTTATCCAAACCTTATAATGCTGAAAGAAAAGCAGCGAGGGAACAAGTACCATTTTTTTGAGTCTTTGGTATGAGTTCACCTGGGATTGAACCCTCATGTCCTCGGCCATTGGTGAGTACTCTAACCAATTGTCCGGTCAATACAAATAATTTACTATTATATATCTTCTATCCCTATCTAAAACAAATAATTTGAACAAGGTTTCAAGCATTATTATCTCGTACCCATTATTATGTAATATTCACATTCATATGATTTCAAATAAATATTTTTATTTAATTATAGTCATTTGTTTGCACATAGTTCTATGGTTTCAATTAAATTAGAACGACCCTTCGTTGATAATGATAGCCTCAAGTAAGTATTCTAAATACAAATAATTTCGTTATATGTCATCATATTTATCATCAATTCGGAATATTTTGCAAACAGTTTTATTTGAACCACAGATCAGATGCTAACAGGTACTACCACTACAAGTCAAATGTCCAGTTCGTTGTAATACTTAGGAATCCCCTTTTTGTGGGTTCTCACTCCTCCTCAGGGAATACAGTGAATGTGTTCTAATCCTCGGCGACAGAGGGATGATTTGAGGCAACATAAAAATTGACACATTTGCAACTTGAACCTCTAGGTGCTTTGGGCTCAGGGGAATGCTCCGATTTTTGACCCTTAATACATCCTTGATATAGTTATCCTGCCAAAGTTCCTTGCTTTTCTTTGGTAAGATTTTTTTCTTATAAATTTATAACAACCCTAATCAATCATCAGATTATCTGATATGTTTATTCACCAGCTGATACTACCTTATAGATTTATGATGCATTCCATCATAAAAGAACAATTCTGTTTCTGGCTTAATGCATTCCTCGAAGAATGTTTTAATAAGTTCAACTTGGGACCACCGACTAGAGAGAATGTGAAGTCTTTAGCAAAATACTTCCCTGTTACAGGGGGATTTTATTAATCTTTCTGTATCTCCTTCAAAGGTATAAATGTAATGTCCTTAGTATGAAATTGAACATCCTCTCATTGTGAAGCTCCATTTCTAGAGCTTTGGGGAGTGCGGAGAACCCCTTCATTTCCATTAATTACAGGTCCATTCTGATCTCTGATTTTTAGTACCTGTTAGGGTTCAATCTATGAGTTAAATATATCTATTAAAAATTATTTGTATTAAATAGGAATATAAGCTATAACTGTGTAAAGTGATTGTTTTAAGAATATTTTTGTTTGGTTGGTTGGCTTGATTTCATGGCATATCAATCATTGTATGTCATTTAATGCCAGAACCTGTTTATACATATATATTAAGTATATATGATTTAGTTTGGTTTGGTGTTATCACATATCAACTATTATAGGTTATTTAATGCCAAATCCTGTTTATACATATATATTGAATATATATGATTTAGTTTTGTTTTGTTTTATCTCATATCAACCATTAAGGGTTATTCAATGCCAAAACCTGTTTATACTTATATTGAATATAAATGGTTTACTTTGGTTTGGTTTTATCACATATCAACCTTTATAGCTTATTTGATGCCAAAACCTGTTTATACATATATATCAAATATATATGGTTTGGTTTAGTTTGATGGCATATCAACCATTGTTGGTCATTTAATGCCAAAACCCTTTTCTACATATATGTTAAATACATAAGGCTTGTGAACACATTTTGTTGTTAACATTTTTAAATGACCCTGTCCTGATTTTTTGCACACATTTAAACGGTTTCAAGTATTTCTGCCGCACATGAAGAAGTTTACTTACAATTAATCATTTGCTTAAACATCGACTAATAGTTTCAGCTATTGCTACGTAACAGTGACACTTTAACATGTCATTTGTTAGGGCACATTTGAATAGATAGGCATATGATCTATAAGTCAATATTGTGTTTGGTTTGGTTTGGTTTGGTGGGTTTTATGGCATATCAACCTTTGTAGGTTATTTAACGCCAAATCCATTTTTATGTAAATAATCTATTCTATTTAAAACAATTCAGTTTAGCATAAGTACACAGTTTAATTGTCAAAAACATTTCTATTTCAAACTATTCAAGCAGTTATATATAACAATTCAGTTTAGTGTAAATACAGTTTTAATGTCGAAAAACAGTTCTATTTCAAATAATTCAGTTAAGTATAAACACGCTGTTTAAATGTAAGTACGGTTTAATTGTCAAACACATTTCTATTTCAAGCTATTCAGTTTACTCCAACAATTCAGTTTAGTATAAGTATGCTGTTAGTTCTATTTAACCCATAGATAAGGTCCTATCAGGTGCTACCACTCCTGGCCAGAGTGGACCTGGGAGCGATGGCAAAGAAGGGGTACTCCGCATTCCCTAAAGCTCTAGCACTGCTGGAACACCACCATCAGATTGTTTAGTGTCATATACAGGACACCCATTGGGCGGGGGGCTTACCCCTATGCAGAGAAGCAGTCGGTGTATTCTACAGTCCCAGCCGACTGGGCAATCAATATTGTGTGGGAAATTTCATTTTTAAATGATTTACAAGAAAATTTTTTCACAACTATTGCAATTGTCTCTTCACAGATGAACGGTTTCTATTATTGCGAAAACCAATAATTCTATTCACTATTTATCATTTGTGACGTGGTTTCAAGTATTGCTATTTAAACACGAATCATTATATTACAGTATTCATTTATTTGCACACAGTAGGAATGTTCCAAGTATTGCAATGTATTACCAGTAATTGTAGAGAAAAAAATTGATAACAAGGTAATCCAAGTAGCAGGAGAGATTTACTTCTCAATAAATCTCTCCTTCCTCTTGGATTACCTTCTTATCAATTTTTCTCTACATATTGTCGGATTACAATCCATTATTTACTTCCATTACCAGTAATTCTATTTTACATACAGGTAAATGTTTTCAAATATTTCACACTAATATTTTTATTTGCTCACAGGTAAATGATTCAAAGAATTGTTATTTATCAATAACAATTCAATCTAAAACCAGTCTTTTGTTTTCGCTGTAAAATGGACAGAGTTCAATTTCCAACAATTTGATTTATCATATTTACCAACCCCTCCGCTAAGACAGGATATGACACAAGGTCAATTTTCAAGCGGAGTTTAACAGGTTTGAAGTCAGTTTTCCTTCTCCTAGACTAGTTGCCTCACCAAGGCTGAAGAACCTAGTCTGCCCTACTATTTACCCATAGCTGGAGGGAGAATAATTGGATTCATACCTTTCCCAAGAGTATTAGTGCTATGTGAAATGCAATCAGTCTCGTCCAGGATTTGAACTCGTGTCGCCGTGTCCATTTCCTACGACGATAACTATTACACCACGGGCACCTCCAAACAATTTTATTTAAGATTGTCCTTTCTTTGCACACAGTTTAAACGATCAAGACAAGTTCTATTTGGCCCATTGATAGACCCTATCAGGTGCTACCACTCCGGAACGAAGCGGACCCCAGAGCAATGGCAATAAAGAGGTACTTTACATTTCTTAAATATTCAGGGCTGACGCAGTCTGTGTATTTTACAACCCCAGCCAACTTGGCTGTATGTATAGTTATTAAAGCTACAGTTGCTTTCTATGGATTATTATTATTAATAATTGCTTTAAGATGGATAACTGTTTGCAAACAAATGATTATCATTAAATAAAAAAAAAGGTACTTGAAACTCTTTAAGAGTATACAATATGATAGAATTAATCGAAGCAGCAAAGACTAGTCTAAATGATAATTTTAGTTTGGCACCCAGAGAAAATCGAACTCACTTCGCCAAGGCTGTATTTACTTACTTATCGTCGCTCTGAAATGAAGATCCAAGTAAGACACCAACTTTACGAGGTTATCTTCGTTCTACGAGATGTACTCTTATGGATCCCCACACATGGCCGTGCAAAAGCAGGGCGACCAGCACGAACGTACATTCAGCAGCTATGTGAGGATACAGGATGTTGTCCTTAAGACCTACCTAGGGCAATGAACGATAGGGAGGAGTGGCGAGAGAGGGTCAGGGATATCCGTGCTACCAGCGCGATATGATGATGATGACGGTAGAAACCTGAAAAACAAATTGAAAATAATTTACCAAAAGAAATTTCTGAATAAAATACTGAGTAGTAGGTTTTTTTGGTAATTGAAAAAGATTTTAAAAGTATGTGCGGGGGGGGGGTAGGAGTTAACGTGCATGCGTACATGTACGCTGAAAAAACGAGATTTCAAATTATAAAATAAAAAGCAAAAAATAAACAAGTACTAAAATATTTTGAGATTGAATTTTTAAAATAGAATTTGAAAAATAGAAAAAAATAAAATCAAAACAAAAAAAAATATATATATATATAAATAAAAGTGCAAAAAACAATTTACTCTTAATTTGCGTGAAGATTATTTAAATTAGCGAGGGACACTTTATAACATCTAACTGTACCCCCCCAAAAAGTCTAAAGAAACAGCAACACAAAAAATGTAAATTTAAATTTACAACAGACGCGACTTTCTAACGTCTCCGTATGAATAGTCTTAGATTGGTTAACACGCCGTCAAAATCAATGAATGTAATAATCATTTGAAACAAAATAGATAATTGTCTCAAGGTAGCAGATCTTATCGTAATCGTTTTCAGAATATTTTATCTGCCGCTTTTGCAACATTAGGACGATTAGCATGATCCTAACAATTTGTCCAATGAAAAGCTATTTAAAACAAGCCCATTGTGTACTGTAATGTTTTAAAGTGAGAGTTTGTATCAATTCCAGGATGTCGTGTTAAAAATCTCAGTGAACACACAACAAGCATACCACACTCCATCAGCTTCCTATGTACGTAATTTATTCAGAAAAGTCAGTTGCTTTCTCAACCAATATGCAGGAACAGTTTTCTTTATATTCCATCAATTTTCAAAAAATAATTATCTTTTTAATCGTATCAAACACACAGAAGGCTTTCTTAAGGAGGTACACGTCTGTACGTCCATGCACGACAATAAATCACAGTTGTTAGAAGTGATCAGTAGAAATTCAGGGTTTCTGGACGGGAAGTTAAACTTCCCCATCATACCACCAGCATCCACCTTTGACACTATTGTAGAATGTAAATAAATAGAAGCGTATATTTTGGAATAACTCTTTACCAGTGCTGAATAATCTTATTCATCGATAGGAAACAAAATTAATAGCCAATCGTGGTGACCTCGTGGTAAAAGCACAATTTACTGTTTCTCTAAAAGAAACTTTATACAGTTCTTAAACCATTTAAAACCACTGTTATGTTATCTCATTCACCACCCCAAAAAAGCTAAATAGAAGGCGAACACTAAATCATTGACTGTTATATTCAATTAGACATGCCGACAATAGAACCTGCAATCTCAATATGCATTATACGTATGTATAACTAAAAATGCAACACAAATCTAGGAAGCAACACACGACAAAACAGCAGCTTTACGGCCACTTACCACTCATCTCATCAACTATACAAGTAAGATAAATAAGACATGCTGCGGAAGCAAGGATAAACTTATAAGAACATTCTCTAATGGGCATCACATGGACGCGCCAGTGTTAGCCAACCATCAAGGACTTACATACATCGGCTCTGTGTGGACACTGGATGCAGCTAGAAGACCTACCAAAGGCGATGAATGATTGGAACACGAAGTCAGAAAGAGTCAGAAAACTGCGATATCGGTAGGGTTTGTGATATATATATATATAAGAGAAAGAGACCTGATACGTAAATATGTTGAAAGGCGGCCAGTAGGACAAATACAAACGTTGATATGGAACTGGGTTTTATACACTGTTGAATAGAGAGACTACGTCTATCTTGTATAAATCTATTTATGTCTTTGCGCGTGATGGTGCGTGCGCCTATGCGTATCGACATGCCCATACTAGATATAACGAAGCGATTCTGTCCACCAGAGAAAGCCCACACCGTCCCTGATTGTGGCTCAGTATTCCACTCAACTAAACAAACACACGTCAGGATGCAGATACGGCTTCCTGTCTTGACGCCGCGTAATTCAATATACACCTATCGCTTGATGATTTTATCCAGAGATGTTTGTACAAGTCCCGCTCCTACTCGGAATTCGAAGACAGTTGTATAACTGCACACTCAGAGGTCTTCTAGTCAGGCCAAGTAACAGGTAAGGTGAACTTGAACGATAAGAAAGTTATTTGATCTGGCAAAGATTTTAGAAAATAATTTTAATATATATTTGACAGTGAGAAGGCCAAGATGAGACGTGTCTGGAAGGTAAATTAAAAAATGGAGACATTTTTTCGGGAGAGAGTATAATATTAGTAATATTTGTCAAGGAAATCTGTCGATCATTCTTTCTTAATAAATTCATTATAATAGCTGATTTGTATAGACAACAAGCCGAATATACTTATTCATATGTCTATTTGGTGTATAGGTTAATGATAGTCTTTTGACCCAGGAAATCATTAATATATTGATATCAATTTTGATGTCTGGGGTTGCTTCTAAGTACTAAGTAAATTTGGCGACCTTAGTTGAGGGTGACCCGAAGGCTCCCCTTTCAATAGCTACCACACTGAGGTGTAGTGGAAGGCGTTACTCCTTTTCCTGGATTGCTCCACTTTACCCTTGAACCTTACCTTATAATGCTGAGTGTTAAGCAAGATGGCATCAAGTACCATTTTTAAGTCTTTGGTATGACTTGACCTGGGATTGAACCCCGGTCTTCCGAAGCATTGGCGAACACTTTACTCATTAGGCCAATCGACCCCTTATTATACTGTCATATCGGTGGGATTTTGAAAACATTTACCGATAGCTCTTCTGAGGTTACATACGTAATAGTGGTAACTTAGGAATGACTCTAAACTACATTTGATGCAAAGGCCCCAGGTCTAGATATCTAGAGAATGAGAACCCCTTCACTGTCATTCCTCACAGGTCCACTCTAATACGGAGTGTTATTAGTTGTTAGGAACACATCTATAGGTAAAATAGATCTGATTAAAAGTATTTGTATTAGATAAGAATTCTGTGCCATATAACTGGTGGTCGTAGTGTCAGTGGTAGAAATGGACACGGCGTCCCGAGTTCCAACCTAGACGAAGCTGGTTGTATTTCATATAGTGTAATAACCCTGGTAAATTATGAATCCAACTATTCTCCCTGCATCTATGGTTGGTTGGTTGATTTGGGTCTTATGGCATATCAACCTTTGTATGTTATTTAATGTCAAACCCATTTTTATACAAATAAACAGTTCTATTTCAAACAATTCATTTTAGCATTTGTACAGTTCAGTTGTCAAAAATATTTCTATTTCAAGCTATTCAGTTCAGTCAAATTGTTCTAATTCAAACAAAGGTTGATATGCCATTAAACAAAGAAACCAAACCAAACCATATAAATGTCCAAACAAGATTAATATTATTAAATAGAAATATATACTTGAAACCATACAATTATTAGTTTTAGATAGGAATACTTGAAACCATATAACTCTATGCAAATCATTTGTATTAGCTAGGTAACCTTGAAATCTTATAACTCTTAGTGTTGTATAGCCACATAATACATATGCAACTATACAGATATACATGCAGAAACATATTGAGCACAATAACGACGAGCGAAGACACTTCTTTAGAAAAATATACCTATCACTTTATTGAAAGGGTTGTGTGTGAGAGGGAGTTGGAGACCGAACAGAACTGCAATATATTGACCCCCACTCTTATGGCCATCAGCGTTTCTTTCCCGTTCTCCTGGGCTGTTCAACTGGGAGCCTGGGGTCCAGCCTCTCTGGGTCCTGGTTTTCTCTGCCGCATCTTATCTCCAACTCGTCTGATCCCCAACTGCTCAATCGGGGGTCTCGAGGGCCCCTTCTGCTGGGTGCTGTTTTCTCTACAGCATCATTTCTCCAACTCTCATTAAACTTCCTGTGCACTGAGTTATAAAATAGTTCGTCGCCCACTCAATCTCTTCCCATAAATGGCCAACGGACTATACAACTTCCCCCGTCTTTGGAATGGCATGTTTTGATCATCATCGAGCGGAAATAACTGTCATGCAGTGCACCGGTCACCCTCTTCCGTTGCATCAGTTTGTGACTGTACCGTGGGATTTTAACCATGTCCCATATTGTTAGCCAACGGAATATGCAACTTCCGCCGTCTTTGGAATGGCATGTTTGGCCGGGTCAGAGGTCAATATACAGCACTAGCGCTAAAAAAAAGCCTTAAAAAGCAATTAGACAAATAACTATGAGTAAAAATGTATAATGTACATAATTCCCTAACGTCTAAGTCTAACATAATCCTAGATGGGTTGACATTCAGTAAAATCAATCGATCATTCAATCAATAAATTAGCACATCCCATTATGATTGAAATACCATCTAAAATCATAAAATCTATATCACATGTGACTTCTTTAAAATATATTTTTAGCCCTTATGAAATCTCAATTAAAAAAATGGAATAAAATATTTATCCAGATTTTTATAACAGAGATAATTGTTATTAGCGAGTCTTAAGTGTTTAATAGCCTGTAGAATAATAATAGCACTTTCCGCCATAATGTGTACTTGTTAAGAATAATTACGGAAAGTCATATAAAGGCTTTAAATTACACTATGTAACTGTTGTAAGGGGAGATATTTCACCAACAAAAAGTTGGACTTGTCCAACAAAAGACATAAAAGATACATATTATATGAGGTTAGTGGTAGTAGCTTGTCTACTTACTGAATATTCATTACCGCTGTTCAAGAATTGTGTGTTTGATTGTATTTATTATATTCTCTAGTGTCGAATTTATGAAGTTGTTCATGTAAGTTCTCAGTTATGAAACAAACAGAATTGCCAAAGAAGAATACCACTTGAGGAGGAGGAGGAGGAGGAGGAGGAGGAGGAAGAGGAAGACGACGACGACGACGACTTGTTATCAAGCATCTTATTGTGCACATACGGTCACGTCATTGCATGGGCTGTGATTGGCTGCTGGTAAACATTATGGTGGCAAGAGCTATCGAAAACATTATGGCTCAAGAGCAATAGAAAATACCAACTACATTTCTGCAACTGTGTAAGACCACTCTTCAAAACAAGTGCCCTGGATATGACAATAGATCATCCGATGGCAAATCTCCAGCCCTGGAGATTTGGGGAATGTACAATATCCCTTCATTGGCATTGCTCCTAAGCTCACCCTAGCCTTGACTGATAGCACCTTAATAGGGTCCTGACTGTTTGTCTAAAAGAACTGTTTAACATCGAAGAAATAGACCAAAGTGATCATGTAACCGTGCATGAACAAATAACTGCTGTTTAATTGCATTGTTACATCCTCTTAAAAGTGTGGAACAAATGGCAGATATTAAACTGTTACTGTTACATGACAAAATTATTTGATAAAAGTACTTGAAACCATTTAACAGAGGAAAAATGAGCTAAGTCTTGTTTAAAAATGTTAACATTAAAATGTCTCAACAAATAATACATTTGATATATATGTATAAGTTAAAGTAAGGTTTCAATAGCCACTACACCGAGGTGTAGGGGAGGGCGCAACTCCTTTCCTTGGATTGCTCCACTTTACCCTTGATAAGTACCTTATATTGGTGAGTGTTAAGCAAGGAATCATCAAGTACCATTTTTAAAGTCTTTGGTATGACGCGACTTCGGATTGAACCCAGGTTTCCTGGACGTTTGGCGAAGACTCTACCCACTAGGACAATGAGCTAAACCAAAGCAAGTCATATATATTTAATATATATGTATAAAGAGGATTTGGTATTAAAAAACAATGGCTGATATGTCATAAAACAAAAACCAAACCTGACCAAATTGAGTGTTTGAAACTTCCCAAAGATCTCCTAGTCGTAATTAGTAGATAATTTTATAGTGTATTTCCCGTGGCGTGATCAGATAAAGAGCTGGACTTTAAGCGAGATCGGATAATTGTTGTTCACTTTCGTCTTAATACCATTGGGAAAAATATGAACTCCCTAATCCTATAAGCTGTTTGTTAAATAGTATAACTGTTGTTGTTCTACAAAGAGGACTTTGACATTGAATTAACATGCGGTGGTTGATATGCTATCAAAAACAAATGTATTGTTTTAGTAATTATATATATTTATTTAAAAATAGTCATCTTTTTGCATGAGGTTATATAACTTCAAGTGACTTGTTATAATAATCCTTGATAAACAATAATAGTTTTGATTGGTTGGTTGGGTTTTATGGCATATCAACCTTTGAAGGTTATTTAACGCTAAATCCATTTTTATGAAAATAGTTCTATTTCAAACAATTCATTTTAGCATAAGTACGAAGTTTAAATGTAAGTACAGCTTTATTGTGAAAAAACATTTCTATTTCAAGTTATTCAGTTTAGTCAAGCAGTTCAGATTTTGTTTACACACAGTTAAATGTCAAAACAGTTCTATATTAAACAATTCAGTTTAGTGTAAGTACATTTCCAATGTCAAAAACAGTTCCATTTCAAATGATTCAGTTAAGCATAAGCACGCAGTTTAAATGTAATTACGGGTTAATTGTCAAAAACATTTGATTTCAAGCTATCAGTTTAGTCAAACAATTCTGTTTAGCATAAACATGCCGTTAGATCTATTTAACCCATAGATAGGGCCCTATCAAGTGCTACCACGCCGAGCCAGAGTGGACCTGGGAGCAATGGCAATGAAGGGGTGGATCACATTCCTCAAAGCTTCAACATCACTGGAGACTCACCATTAGATTTTTTAGTGTCATATCCAGGATGGTAATGTATTTGTCGACTCCTGAACAGAAGACAAAAATTTATAAATATGTAACGGTAAATATTTTTAAAATTATTATGTACCATATTGGAATAAAGGTTTTAATTTTCAATAAAGGAGGGTCCTACCTCTTCTGCAGAGGTGCAGTCGGTGTATTCTACAAAGATAGTTTTGAGTTACTGATATTAATAAAGATAATTTACTCGCAGTTCTATTGTTTTAAGAATTCCTATCTGATACAAATCTATAAAAAACGATGTGCTTTCGAGAAACTATTTCTATTTATTCGGTAATAATCATTTGTTTGCACATAATTCTACTGTGGCAAATAAACATTAATATTTCTTACTTAACAATAACATCAAGTAT
The DNA here is from genome assembly GCA_963585895.1 of Sepioteuthis lessoniana. Lineage (NCBI taxonomy): Eukaryota > Metazoa > Mollusca > Cephalopoda > Myopsida > Loliginidae > Sepioteuthis > Sepioteuthis lessoniana. The sequence goes on from OY757920.1 coordinate 41,564,670, forward strand.
TTATACTAATAATTTACGCACATAGTCGTGTGGTTTTAAATATTTCCATCCAATACAAATAATCTATATACCGTTTTATGGTTTCCATAATTTCTATTGATTCAATAATGACAATTTGTTTGCAAAAAGTTATATTGTTTTGAATATCTAATAATAATAATGATCCTTAGTTCATAATTATAGCTTCAAGTTATTATTCTTAATACAAGTAAATTATACACAGTTAAATGGTATCAAATATTCTTATCAATTTATTTAATTTTCAAACAGATCTATTTGACCCATAGATGGAACTCCTTACGTGTACTGTGACAGTACTATTGTATAGATGAACCACTGGACGTAATCAAGACGCATAGAGAAAGATAGACTGGAACTATACAAGAATGGTACGAGCTATCTTGAACAAATCCGGGAAGTGACATCCCACGAAACGACAGTTGTACGGTCACTTAGCTCATATCTCAAAAATCGTTTTAGTAAGACAAAAGAAACATGCGGGACACTGCTGGAAAAGCAAGGATGAACTTATGAATGACACTGATATTCTAGCGTTGGTTGACCAACACGAATTTATTTACATCAGGTCTGTGAGGACACAGGTTGTAATTTGGATGACTTGCCGAAAGAGATAGGGGATAAAGATGGATGGAGAGAGAGAGAGAGAGAGAGAGAGAGAGAGAGAGAGAGAGAGTCATGAAATTTGCGCTGTCAGTGTGACTTGATGATGATGATGATGATGATGATGTGTAATTCGTTTTGGGGTTTGAGTTGACAAGAGAGTAATAATAATGGAAGGATTTTCTACACTCCCCCCGGCTCCAGAACTAGAGCACCAGCATCAAATGTAATTTAGTCTCATACTCAGGACAACCACTTTCGATGGGATTACGTCCCTTCTACTGAGGATGTAGTCGGCGTATTCTAAGCCCTAACGACAGTACTTTCAATAAAGTCAGGTAATAAACTTGTGATTTCTTAAAAACCTATTTTATATTGTTATTAACCCTTTTGACTTTTATCATCATCATCATCATCATGTCGCGCCGCCTGCGCGGATATCCCTGACCGTCTCTCGCCATTTCTCCCTATAATTCATCGCCTCCGGCAGGTCTTCAGGGTTACATCCCGTGTCCTCACACAGCTGCTGTATGTAGGTTCGTGCTGGTCGTCCCACTCTTGCACATCCATGTGTGGGGGTCCACAGGAGTACATCGCTTATGAGCTCGTCCTTGCTTCTCCAGCAGTGTCCTGCGTGTCTGGTTCGTCGAACTTGTATAGTTTTTGTGATGGTGCAATTCACTCATTATTTCTTCGACCGCGAGAAACAATTATTATTCTTGAACCAGGTTTTGATTCGAACGCACATTCTTTCTTTTACGAAAAGATATATATATATATATATATATATATATATATATATATATATAATCGGTCTATTCATTACTTATATATCAATTCTTAAATTTACCTAAATACAATATGCACCCCTATCAATTTTTTTTCACGTAAAGTGAATTGTTTTTTGCACCAAACATACCCGGGTGTTATTTTTAAAAGAAAATTATGCAATCAAACCTGATATTTTTAGGTATTATTTATAACCAAAGTCAACAGCATTGAAATTTTCAAATGAAAATTAATGATATGTAGCATTTTAAATATTGGGTGTCTCAATATTTAAGGGACCCATGTGATTGCTAATAACTCAATCAATAATAATGCTGTGTTATTTTTTGCTTCGGATTTTAAAATAGTATACTATAACAACCATTTATCCGTGATTAAAATGCCTTGGACAAAAGTGGAAAAAATATTTTTCGTCATTACTTAAAAGCATTCGAAACTCTCACAAAATAGATGCAACCCATTTATTTGACAATGATTTATTACTGAGAGAAGAAACTTTTAAAAAGTGCATATTTTGGAAGCTGATATAATAACAATTAAAAAATATATTGATTTGATGTCTCTTGCATTTTTTACGGGACGTGTTCTAAATGACCGCCATAGCGCTTGACTTATTAACAAATCATTATTATATTAATGGGTTGCATCTATTTTGAGACATCCTGCATAAGTACATTCCTAATATTTATGCAGTTTTATTTTTGGTCAGAACTAGAGGGAGAGAGAGCGAGAGAGAGAGAGAAAGAGGGGGGTTGTACAGATGCCTTTATCTTCTTGCTGCACGTGCAGAGATACGCTCCTCGAAGAACGTGGCCTCAGTTGATCTTCAGTCAATTGCTCCGGGATCCGAGTAGATAATTCTTATGCATGATTTCATAGACCACCGACTTTGAGGCATCAAGTTCCGTAGCGTATGACATAGACTGACGCCGTCGATTATTCTGAATCAAGATCTCAACGCTTCAATGCTGTCTTTTGTTGTTGACAACACTGTGTCGGTATAAGCTTCAGTAAAAAAAAAAAAAAAAACAAAAAAAAAACGATAGACGCGCTAATTTCGTGAGAGGACAGTGAAATTGATCTTCCAAAGTCCATGGTATGTAAATATCGGAAATTATCATCTCGTTGAGTCTCAAACGTGACGTTACAGCTATCAATGTAGGTGCTGGAAAAATTCAGGGGTTCCAAAGAGATGTCTTGTGCATTCTTCCTGACTAACAAATGTCGTTTTTCGAATCCTACCACTAAAACTCCGACTAGAAATTAACCTACTCTCTTTCCGTGATGAGACCGGCTTTTTTTTAATATCCACTTATCGGCTGGTAGAATTCTCAAGAATCTTCAAGACAACTCCACAACATTCGAGAAACAGGAAGTGCATAGTCATTTCCTGTTTCTTTGTTCTGTCTTCCGCTTTTCATGTTTACTTAGGGTCATGGGGTCGTTTCGTTTAACCGTTAAGACTGGTGCCAACATGACTTGTCCATGATACATTACACCGATCCAATCTCAGTATGTTTTTTCCTAGTTTTGATCTTTGATGAAACAGCTGAAGCAACGAGAGTTTATGCTTAGGGCCAAACAGGGGACACACTGGAATTGACAAATCTGGCGACGATGCAGCATGTGGAAATATCTACCGTCTAAATTCTATGTTTATTTGCTTCTTTGTAATTACAAAAGAAGGACAAAGATATTTCATGCAAAAAGCTATTTATCGACTTAGCTTTAAATTTTTTCTTTTACGTTTCAGTTATATGGATGCATTGAAGAAGACTGGCAAAGAGAGATAAATAGATATGGATATACTCTGATTGACTAATAGTTGATTGGTGGATATATAAATAGTTATATAACGACAAACTAAGATATGTAGATACATATAGATAGATTACGCTCATTTTATACGCTTTTGAGAAATCTAAGTAAAGATAATGTTGACACAAGGACAACGACACCTACGTTATCATCAGATCAAGTCTTTAGTCTCCTGATTGCATTAGCGTGAAACTGACAGTCACCAACTGTGGCTGATTTTGTGACTACCCCAACAAAATTAAAATCTGTTGGGTAGGGGTCAAATAAAAAAGGAACTCCATTTGGATGTTACAAGAATTCACCAGAGCCCACAAGAGAAAAACTCCTAGAACAAAACGCCTCGTATATATATATAAATTACAATGAAATGGTCCACAAAGGGATTTATTTTTAAGTTATTTACTTTTCTTCAATATGTGATTCTGGCGTTTTAAACTATCTTCAGGAACTAAAATAGTTGTTCACACACACACACACACACACACACACACAGTGAGGAAGATTTGTGGTCAGCTAAATTTTATGCCATATCAACCCTCAAAGATTATCTTGAGTGGGGAGCAAAATAATGAAAGAAAGAAAAAACTGAAGCATATACACGTACATGGAAAGAAACTCCTACATAACCCACACAAATATACGCAACAAAAAAGAGAAAAAGAAACAACACCTGCAGAGACGAAATTCTATCATGGACATTTAACTCAAACTATGAATTCACAGACACAAATCCTGGAATAGAAAAGAGCCGAAACCTTATGAAAATAGTCACCACTATATAAATAAAAAGGGAACACAAGAAAATATCCATTTACTTTCTGAAGACAGCGTAAAGCGCCAGAAACACGTGTTGAAGAAAATAAATCACTTAAAAACAAATCCTTTGAGGACCAATTCATTTTTAATGTATCTATTGTTTTCTCTCATTGGACCAACAAATATATATATATATATATGTATATATATATATATATATATATCCTTTTTTCTTGAACCAAAATCCATTCAAATGCTGCATTAAGCTACACCGATCAATTAAATGGAAAACAATTAAACTGAGGCCACAGGCCTCGAAGACGGTTTTTTTTCCGTCACTGTAGATATGGTATCATTATCATCAAGTCGATAGCTTGGATAACCTTGAATCTCTCCCTTACCATCTCTCCCTATCGGTGATCACTCCTGGCAACTCCTCTAGACGATATCCGCTTCTCTGTTCGAACAGAGCTGTTGAACGAAAGTCTTTGCTGAAGATGTCTATAGGAAAAACGTCGCTCATGAGTTCGCCCTGATTTCTCCTGCAGTACCTAGCATATTTTGCTCTTCTTAGTTGGATGGTTTGTAAGATGGTAGGTAAGTGGTCGTTGAGCTACTGCAATTTTTATTTTTTGCAGGATGATGCTTGCTGTTTTGAAAAAAAAAAAACAGGAAGCTGCATTCTACAAAACAGTAGCTTTGAGGGCAACTACACAAGAATGCTGCGAGCAATATTGAACAGGTCCTGGAGGCAACACACCACAAAGCAGCAGCTGTCCGGCCACCTACCACCCGTTACGAAATCTATCCAAATTAGACGAACCAGACATCCAGTACACTGCTGGAGAAGTAAGGACGAGCTCATAAGTAATGTTCTCCTATAGACCCCTTCACATTGCCGAGCAAAAGCAGGGCGACCAGCTCGAACCTACATACAGTAGGTCTGTGAGGATACGGGGTGTAGCCCTGAGGACCTGCCGAAAGCGATGAACGATAGGGAGAGGTGGCGTGAAAGGCTCAGGGATATCCGAGCTGATGGCATGACAAGATGATGATGATGATGACATCACATCTTATAAAGCATCCAAATAAAACGAACTATACATGCTGAATACTGCCGAAGAAAAAATCCTGAACTCATTAGGGTTGTTTTCCAATGGAATACATACTAGTGCTGGGCGACCAGAAAAACCGTATTTTCACTTGCTGGATCGTGTCTAAATTACTTGTCATGAGAGACAGGCGATAGCGATGGATAGAGTGATTATATATATATATATATATATATATATATAAAAGAGAGAGGGAGAGATCCCGTCCGGTTATCACACCTTGATGATGACGATATCATGGAGTTTTACGTCTCTCCTGAAACTCTGAAAACTTGGATAAACTTTGGAACCGAGCGTCTCTGTCTTGAATTTCCAAACCACCAACAAGTCAATCACCGCCGTTTTTTTTTTGCTGTGTTTTGTGGGGAACGCAAAAGTAATAAGACACAATTTTTTTTTTTTTTTGTGAATGGTGTACATGTTTTGAACTAAGAGTCCACGAATATCTTCGCAAGAAGAGAACACATGGCGTTTCTCTTAAATCATTTTACGATGGATCAACACGAAGACTAATCATTTTTTAATGAGAGACTAGCAGCATTTTTTTTTCACATTCGTTAATATTAACTTATAGCGTAAAAGAAAAGGATCAATTATTCCCACGTGGATTAAAATCAAATTAATGTCTCATTCATTCTCGTCTATTTTTTTTTCTTTTTTTTTTTTATAAATATGTGAGTGAGAGTGAAAGGAGACAAAGGGACAGACAGAGAGAGAAATAGAAGGAAACAAAGAAGCGCAAAACAAAGAATTCACTGAGAAAAGTGAAGAAAAATATTTTAAAACTAAATTAAGTTATAACGTTGCCAACTTTCTTTTCTTCTTTGACCATTTTTTTGTTTTTTGTTTTTTGTTTTCAAAGGGTTTTTTTTTGTTTAATTTTATTTTTATGCTACTTTTAATTAAGTTTTCAATTTCAATTCTCCTCTTTTAGTCGATCGTTTTTCTCTTTTTAATTACGCTCCATTTTATCTTAGACTTAAGGAGTCTTCATTTTTTCAGAACTGTCACTATGTTCAAGTTTAAAGTCAGTTTGATTTATACAAACTTCTTCCCATAGTTTTTACTTTACATTGTTTTTCTTATCAATGTATTTTCCTATCTGTTTAAACCACACTGTTTATATCTATCTATACGTTTACTATATTTCTTATCTTTACATCCCAACATGTTTAGATCTATCTATCTATCTATCTATCTATCTATCTATCTATCTATCTGTTTACCATATTTCTTTTCTTTTCATCCGGATCTGTTTAGATCTCTCAATCCGTTTACTATATTTCTAATCTTTTCATTCCAACCCGTTTAGATCTATCTACCCGTTTACTACATTTCTTATCTTTACATCCTAACCTGTTTAGAACTCTCAATCCGTTTACTATATTTCTTATCTTTCCATCCCAACATGTTTAGATCTATCTATCTATCTGTTTACCATATTTCTTATCTTTTCATCCCAACCCGTTTAGATCTATCTATCTGTTTACTATATTTCTTATCTTTACGTCCCAACCCGTTTAGATCTATCTATCTGTTTACTGTATTTCTTATCTTTTCATCTCAACCTGTTTAGATCTATCGCTGTAAACCGAGATTAATTTTCTGTCTTTGTCAATCTGTTGTAATGGTAGTTCTCAGTTTTACGCTTATTCAATCATCTTTGTCTGATGATCGCTTAGGCGTAAACAAATAGTCAGTAAGAGCCGCGGTTTTTGTATCGACATTATCCTAACTTAGATCACTCTAAAGCGTAAAGTATGAGCATAATCTAACTTAATCTATGAATATGTATCTTAAAATCTATCTTAGTCTGACGATTTATGTCTATTTATATCTCCATCTATGTACCTAATTTTCCAAATCGTCTATCTATACACCTATCACAATATTCCATATCTATTCATCTATTTTTGACAATCTGATTCAATGTATCTATATCTTTGGAATATAAAAATCTTTCGAAGGCAAAGCAGTCGACAAATACCTTGCTTCATGAAATATGTTTGTGTTTTGTTTTCTAAATCCAAGGAAGCAAATAAGCAAACAATTTAAACGGTAGATACTTCCACCATCAGACTTATCAACTTCAAAGGGTCCCCTGCTTTGCTCAGTGCATAAACACTTGTTTCGTCAGTTGTTGAATTCGTTGTTGACTGAATAACGACGCTCTGAAATTATTAGGATAAAAAATTTGGTCAGTAATTATCCTACATACTGAAATAATTTATAGCAAATCAAGGCATCATGACAAAATAAGAGAAGCTGTAAGGGATGGTATCATCTTTAATTCTAGGAATCAGTATTTCCTGTTCATCTATGTTTTTCATCTGTTCATCACTACCCCGGTCCTTTTGGGTCTGTAGAATACGCCGACTGCATCTCTGCAGATGGATAAGACTACCCCACAACAAGTATGCTAAATTTGACGCAAAGAGTTATAGTAACTGTTAGGGCCTCCTCTGTTGTTCAAATAAAAACGTTAAACCATTTACTATGATTTTAAAAAAATCAAGTGTGGGCAAATAGGACTGTTCGGGTTAGATAAAAATACTTGAAACCATTGAACTATTTGTAAACAAACGAGCTCTGACTCGTTTGAAAACAATGTTACTTACCAATTATTCGCTTACGAATGATATATAATATGTATGTATAAACAGGATTTGGCATTAACTAACCCGCTAACCAGCCTAGTTGGCTGGAGCTGTGGAATACAACGAGTTTATCTCTGCAGAGGTGTAAGACCCCACCGCCACTACAATGAATGTCTTGGATATGACATTAAATAATCCGATGATGAGGCTTCAGTAGTGCTAGAGATATGGGGAATGCACATTACCACTTCATTGCCATCACTCCAAGGTTCAGTCTGGTCCTCAATGGTAGCACCTGATAGGGTCCTATCTATGGGTCAAATAGAACTGTTTGAGGTTTAAACTGAGTGCAAGCAAATGACTTATGTTAAGCTGAATTGTTTGAAACTTTTTGATCATATAACTGCGTGCAATCAAATGACTGATGGCTAATTGAATTGTTAGTGATGGATAGAAATACTTGGAAAATTCATCTTTGTTGACTTATGCTAAATTGCATTGTTAAAAATAGAACGGTTTGATCATTAATCTGTGTGTATCTACAAAATATGTTTACAACTTATACTTAATATGCATGTAAAAACAGGATTTGGCTTTAAATAACCAGCAATGGTTGATATGCCATGAAATAAGATTAAACCAAACTAACCTACAAACGTTGATATGTCATTAAACATAACCAACGGACCAATCAACCATTTGTTCTATTTACTCTTTTCACATCTACCTATATATATATATATATATATATATATAGACTGTATATTTTATATTCATTTTACACTCACTCGGATCAATCTATCTGTTTACAGTACGTTTAAATCTGTTAATTATATTTTGCTCAGATATACACAAGAAACCGAATAACAGACATTTCTTAGCCAAAAAATAATTTTAGTATTATAGGTTTTAAACCTCGACCGCTGATAATATCACTGAATACTGTTTATACACCTTCTTACATACATTTTCAATTATATATATATAGGTTTGGTCTTGGTTGTATTAACAAAAAAGTCGCTGTGATAAATGATATTTTCATTGTATTATGATGAAAGTCTTTTTCTTTGAAACTTAAATTCTTTTTTCTTTGAGATTGTATTATTGTTTAATTTTGTTGCAGGAAATATTTGCGGACACGTACCTGCGTGACTGTTATATGCTATTTGCATTCACAATAGTATCGGACAATCTTACCATAACAGACGAATTAGCGTATTCAAGTTGCTATATGTCCACTCAATATTTCTCTTTGGTGAATTTCTGATAAACATTAAAAAAAAAACTGTTGATTTGATGAAATATTCACTTTATTTTTTAAAACCTTTTAACCAATTTATTCTTTCCGCTTTTTAAATGTCTCATATATTTTTTTATCTCTTTTCTTTCTATTACTTGAGAAGATGACATCTATAAGTATGACATGACGGACTAACATCTTATGAAGCTTGGTCCGAGGGTTTCAGAATAAACTGACTGTATTCCTGGCAGAGATATTTCCCTCAAAAGGAATGTTCTAGATAAGACACTAACAACACCTGATGATGGGACCCCGTTTCTCGAGCTCTAGGGAGAGTGGAGTATCCCACCATTGCTATTACTACAGGGCAAAAATTAACCCCAGACGAGTTAACATGCCATTAAAATCAATGAAATTATCAAACTATAAATCATCTCGTAATAGCGAGGTGGTAGTTTATTTCTAAGCTGAGGATGGAAATCACTGGAGTATTAAAATTTTTCCTGTTTACGTTTATTTCAAGTTCAATAAATTGGTAAATAGTTTAACTTTTTGCTCACATCAAGACTTGATATAAAATTTATGAGAAATACTGATTCCTGGAATTAAAGACGACACATCCCCTTACAGCTTCTATTGTTTTTGTTACATTACACTACACACAAATATACCTTTGTCACGTTACAGTTCTCAAATAGACGTTTTTACTACTACGACGCCATGGTTCTCGGTAGATCGTTGTAGCGCTACGGCACTACATAGACATTTGTACCACTGCCTTTCTAACGTGTCTATGAGGGTAGAACTATGCTTTAAAAGTCAGTCAGACTCTCGTGGTGACCTCCACCCTAATAAAAAGAAAAATAAGTGACGAACACACAAAAACACTGTCTTGGTTCGCTAATACCCAAGTTTATTCACTTCAACACCTTTTAGTTGTCGAGAAGAGAAAAACAGCACATAACATTTGAGTCGACCGCTTTATAATAATCAACAAAAACAAAAAAAAAGAACTTGCAAAATTATAGACTTTGCTCTCCCGGTTGACCACAGAGTAAAATTGAAAGCAAACGAAAGAAGGATAAATACCATGACCTTGCTAGGGAATTGAAAAAACTGTTGAACATGAAAGTGAAGTTTACACCGATTGTAATTGATGATTTTGGTAAAATCAAAGAGAAATAAAAGGTCGCAAGGAGAGAGAGAGAGAGAGAGAGAGAGAGAGAGAGAGTAGACGCAAACCTTAATATTGATTATCTCGTTTTTTTGCTGTAGTTCTCGGATGTTTTCAAAACTTCGCGTCTGAGTATGAGACCTCTTCGTAGGAGCTCACCCAAAATGGGCGCTGTAATTTCTGGCCGTCTTCACATCGCCGTGGCTGATGTTCAACTCTTGTCTTTACATCGTCGTGCATAGTGTCCTACTGATCCTTTACCTCTTTTGTATGCCGCATTCACTCCCCTAAAGGTTTTTCCGTTTGAGTTTCTTCCAGCCATTCAGAACCCATCGATAATTTGCTGCTGCTGTGCTTCGTTTTTTTAACCCAGGTGTCCACTGCTATATCGCACCTGGACTTTCCCATCTGTTTCTCCCATATAGCCTTTCTCTCTTTGCTGGAGTCGATTCCCTTTCTCATTCATATTGCTTTCTTTTCCACGGTATTCTGGTCGATTATTAAAACAATCAACCAGAATCCCTAATAATTTAATATTTTGTCGTCATATCTACATTTTCTATAAATTATTTCAGTGTCAAAGATAATTACTGACAAAATCCTTTATCCTTAAAATTCCATAGTGTCATTATTCAGTCACCAACGAATTCCCTTTGGCTCATATAACCGGAGACTAAAGTTGTTTTTTTTTATTCTATAATAAAAAAAATGATTCTCGTTTGGGGTCAATAAATTCTTCCATGATTTTTTACAAGTTTGGATCATTGATGAAATAGCTGACGATAGAAGGGTTTATGCATTGGGCAAAACAGGGGACACAATGAAATTGACTAGTTTGGCGGCAATGCAACATGTGGAAATATCTACCGTCTAAATTCTTTGTTTGCTTCTTTGTATTTGCAAAAGAGGGACAAACATTTTTCATATGAGGTGTCCACGTGGTGTAATGGTTAAAGCGTTGGTTTGCGGAATCCTAGTGCACGATTTCGAACTTCAGTCGCGATAATACGTTCATTTTCGGACAAATACACTATGAACCCCCTTATCCTCCCATCTAAGGGTTAAGTAGTACTAGTACTGTCCTTCTAAAAAAATGAGTTCGGCATTAAATAACCTGAGAAGGTTGATATACCATTAAATAAAAATCATATTTCATGCAGAAAGCTTCTTGTCGATTTTTTTACGTTTCAGTAACACAGATCAGGAGTGGGCAAACTTTTTAGTGGGATGGCCACATCACTGGGTTAAATGTACCTGTTTAGTTTTTAATTTTTTATAGGTTCACGTGGGGTGCATAGAACTGTATTGTGGGTCGTAGTTTTCCCAACTCAGATATAGATGTATTGGAGCAGACTGATTTAGAGAGATAAATAATTATGGACATACTGTGATAGATAGACGGATGACTTGAAAAGAATTTGGTAGGTAAATCGAGATATACATAGTTATACAACGTCAGACAACGGTAGATATTAAGATGCATGTAAGTAGATAGATTATGCTCATAGTTTGAGCTCCTGAAAACGGTGCTTATTGACTGTCAGTTTCTCGCCTACATGATCATCCGATTAAAACTACGGGATGGAACGATAAAAATTGTCGTCCTAAAGAAAACAACAGTACAGCTTTATTCTAAAACTTGAAAAAATCAATTCAGGTAACATGATTTTGTAGTAGAACTGACGTCTATTCAATGTAGCCGCCTTCTGCCTCAATCACCGCCTCGATACGGATCCGGAACTTAGAGCATGCCTTTTCCACAAGAGCCGGTGGGAGCGAGGCGAATACTCGGTGGATGGCGGCGATCAGGCTGGCTTTGGTGTTGTAGGAGGTCATGTTGTTGATTTTCTCGACGTATGACCAAACGAAGTAGTCCAGTGGGTTCCGGTCGGGGGAGGAGTAGGGCCAGTAAGAGAAGGGTACAAAGTCGTAGCACTCCGTCTGAAGCTAACCCTGGGTGTCTAACCCTAACCCTGCCGAGTCCTACTGCCACACCCAGGGTCTGTCACCGGTCACCTGATGGCACCAGGAGATCACCACACTCTTCAGCACATCCAGGTACACTTTGGTGTTGACTTTCAAGCCGACTTCGAAGATGTGAGGTGGCATGATGTGGCCCTCACTTGAAACCACACCAAAGACCATAACCGAATGGTCGTCCGATGCGTTGAGCTGGGCCCTCAAGCGTTGAACCGTCCGGATTTGCATTTTGAGGGTGCTGGCAATGGTCCTGTTATCATAACTTGGATCGGTAGAAGGCATGAGTTGTACAGCAGCGCATCACCAATCTCGCTCATTGGACATTGTGTCACTTTCAGACATGATAGAAGGCTACTATCGCTCTTGGGATTTGTACACAACTGGCCAACTAGTAGATGGTCTGCAACAAAAAAAGAAAACTGGTTTTAATTAAACGAAAATGGAATCATGTTGTCTTTCCTAGGGCGACAATTTTATCGTTCCACCCTGTATAGTCTCACGATTGCATTAGCGTCAAACTAACAGTCACAAAACGCTGCTGATTTTGTGACAACACTATCCTAATTCAAATCTGCGTTTACAATACAATCAATATTGAGCACACTTTATTAATAAATATAGCTAAGTCCATGATATATATGATTTTTTCTTGGTCCAACAAGAGAAAAATATTATAAAATGATGAGGTCTTCGAGTAAATTTGGTATCTTGGGTTTTTATTTTTTGTATATTTGTTCAACACTATTTCAGTCTTCGTCGTCGTCTTCAGAAGGCTCTTAAAAACGACGATGAACTCTGAAACAGTAGAGTGCAAAAATATAAAGAATAAAAATATAAATACCACATTCACATATGGACCTATTCATTTTATAATATATATATCAAGAACGAAATAACAGAGGCTTAAAAATGTACTTTTTCTTTAAATAGCCATTAATGGTTTCGATCTGTAGAACATCATCGAAAGAAATTTATATTGTGATTGCTTATTCTTCGATATTAAAAGGCTTCTATATGTCAAACGATTGACGTTACATGTTAATGTAATTCAAACTTTCGCTTAAACGACTTTATTATTCTGTTGATCCGTCTTTTATAGACAATTTAAATTTTTCTCGAATATATGCTTAAGTTGGAATATATATAAATATATGTACATAAAATATAATGAAGTTTTATACGAGGAATTTTTCAAATTTTTATAAGAATTTAAGTGTAAAAATATCATTTTTTAAAAAGTTGTTTAACTTGTTTTGGAGTTAATTTGGCGTTAAGAACTAAAGATATGATATACACTTATGTTTATGCTTTTCAAGAATAATTTTTTTCGACTGAGGTATTATGTATCTAGAGTTCTGTTAGAGTTAGTGTCCGATGGCTGGAAATCCTCTTGTGGGAGAAGATTATTAAGATTCACACACACATACACAATACAAATATATATATATATATATATATATATATATATATATATATATATATATATATATATATATATATATATAAACAAAAGATCTACAAAAAACAATCAATAAAAACGTTCTCAAAAAATGCTAGACGGTTGGATAGAAGAGAGATATAAAAAGAATAAAAACATAATTTACCTCATTTTTTCTACTTCTAATACTGGAAGTTTCATGCGTATATACATATATATATATATATATGTGTGTGTGTGTGTGTGTGTGTGTGTGTGTGTGTGTGTGTGTGTGTGTGTGTTCGTTCGTTTGTTAACATACGCAAATTTTAGATTATTAGGAACAGACTAAGAAGAAAAAAGATATATAGTAACAGAACAGGATTGACATCTCGACTGTATCAGACTTACGTGGATATACACATTTGCAGATAAATAGATAGATAGATAAATATAAATATAAAACAGAACAGAATTAACAACTATAAGGCATCAGGATTACATCGATAGATTGATAGCTAAGAACAGAATAAGATTGAAGCTTTAGGGCATCAAAAGAACATGAATATACAGATAGATAGAAACAGAACGGGATTGACAGCTTTAAGACATCAGGATGATATGAATAAATAGATAGAAAGATACATAAGAAAAGAACAGGACGGAAAAATTCAGGACATCAGGATGTGATGAATATGCAGATAAATAGAAACAGAACGGGATTAACAATCTTAAAGGCATCAGCATGACATGACTATGCAGATAGATAGATAGATAGAAACAGAACGGGATTAACAGTTTTATAGGCATCAGCATGACATGAATATGCAGATAGATACAAACAGAACAAGTTTGAGAATCTTGGGCATCAGGATGATATGCATATATATATATATATATATATATATATATATATAGTATATATATATATATTCATACAGATGTATGTACGTGTATATGTATATGGATAGATTGATAGCTTAGAAGATAGAAGATAGGGCATGAGGATGACAGATAGATAAAGAGAGAGAGCGAGGCAGAACATGATTGGCAGCTTGCCACGCTGATTTTCACAGACAAAGGAAAAATTAAATGCGTTTGTCACTTTCTTCATGTTAGTCTTCATATTAGGTTCTTCCTTCTAATGATGCGTTATCTCTCTCTCTATCTATCTCTCTCCCTATCTCTCTCTCTCTCTCTCTCTTTCTCTCCAGTCTTGTTATTCTGGTTTATTTCTTTTGACATTCACCATATACAGAAAAATATTTTTTTTTCAGCCCAGCATGTTTAGTCAGTCTTCATTTTTATTTTATTTATTCATTTCTTTAACACTTTCTTCCTCTTTTCATTTGCCCTTTTTTTTCTCTCATCTTTTTCTTTCCTAAAACCCCATTTTACTCTCCTGATCGAGTGACATGAAACTATCCTTTTATGCCTGATCAAATAGCGATTATCCAAGCAAAATCAGCTCCCCCATAATATGTTAAAGCTGGTCAACGATAAAAGTATACAAAGTATACAAGTCATACAAACTAATCTAGATGACCTATTCACTTATAAAGGGAGTTCAGTATTCAGTGCGTGCTCGACACTTGACACAATCTAGCATAAGTAGTCAGTTTTAATGTCAAAAACAGTTCTAATTCAAACAATTCAGTTTAGCATAAGTACACAGTTAAGTTCTTTTTGACCCAAACATAGGACACTACCGGGCCAGAGTGAACCTGCGACTGATGGCAATGAAGGAGTATTCCACATTCCCCACAGCTTCAGCATTACTGGAACCTCACCATCAGATTGTTTTTGTGTCATATCCAGAACACTCGTTGCGGGGAGGGGGTTCCCCTTCGCAGAGAAGCAGTCAGTGTATTCTACCAATCCAGCCGACTGGGTGATCCTCAAATTTCAATTTTTTAAAACTATATACACGGCTTCTAATCCACAGATGTTTTAAGTAAATATTTTAAGTAAATATGAATTTTTTACCCGTTTAAAATGATTGTGAAGATACATTTTCATTCCCTATATAATTGGAGACAGTAAATGGTGAAGTACGTTTCGTATGAAATAGCCTATCAAGATTTGACAGGTCTTTGAACCAAGCAACCAATCAAATAATTGTCTGCTTCGTTGAAGAAATATTAACGTATTTCCTGTAGGATTGTTGCAAATAGAGTTAGGATAGGAATGCATTGAAAATAAAGAAAACGGATTATTGATTCTCATGAAATTAATGTCAGCATTACTGACAAAATAGGACTAAGATATATTCAGGATGGAGCAAAAGTAATGAGGCAGTCAATGAGAAAATAATATAATTGGTTTCTTTATTAGTTTCATCCCAATCTCTATAAAGTGTATGCTTTGTAATTGATTTCATAATAGACAGTGTTTGCAAATATTTTGTTGCAGAAATGCACTGAAAAAAAAAGGACATATTTTAGTGGTGAGTACGAGACTAGCATTGTATCCTGCCAGTAGGGGAGGGGTTGGGTTAATACATACATTACCTGCGGTTACCAAGAGGTCATCCATCTCAGAAATAAACAGACTCATTGCTTAACTTAGGTGATCTTGCTCAAAGCGATGATCTTAGTTTGACAGGTTCGTAAATCAATTGACTGAGCCTAGCTTAATTTGACAGAAGCATCCGATGGGAATTGAAAGCACTGAAAATGGTCTACTTTTCAACCTCGCAAACCAGTTGCCTTGTCTTAACTACAAGCTTCAGACTTCTTACATTATGTGCTATTACTAAGAGGTCACTCATCCTAGAACTGGCTTGTTTGACTAAACTGAATAGCTTGAAAATAGAAATGTTTTTCACAATTAAACCGTACTTACATTTAAACTGCGTGCTTATACTTAACTGAATTATTTAAAATAGAACTGTTTTTCGACATTAAAACTGTATTTACACTTAACTGAATTGTTACATATAACTGCTTGAATAGTTTGAAATGGAAATGTTTTTGACAATTAAACTGTGTACTTATACTAAACTGAATTGTTTTAAAAAGAGCAGATTATTTACATAAAAATGGATTTGGCGTTAAAAAACCTACAAAGGTTGATATGGCATAAAACTCAACAAACCAAACCAAAACAATCAGAACTGGCTGAGAACAGTGTAGACTACACCGACTGCATCTCTGCAGATGGCTAGGGACCTCTCATGTCTGGATATGACAGTAAACAATCTGATGTTGTGGCACGAGCCTTCGAGCCTTGGGGAATAGGGAGTACCCGTTCATTGCCATTACTCTCAGATCCACTGACCCGGAGAGTTAGCACCTGATCGGGTCCTATCGATAGGTAAAAATAATTGTTTGGCTCTTAAACTGTGCGCAAAAAATGACTTGTGCTAAATTGAATTGTTAAAATAAAAATGTTCGATCATTCTACTGTGCGAAATGACTGATGTTTAATTGACTAATTGAGATACATATTAGTACTTTAAACCATTTAACTATGTGCAAAATAATGGGATTAAGCTCCCTTGAAAACACCATCAACAAAATGTGTTTACAAATCCTTTATATCTAATATATATGTATAAACAAAAATTAGCACTAAATAACTAACAATGGTTGCTATGCCATAAAACCAACCAAATCAAATCATATATATTTGATATTTATGAATAAAGGGGATTTGACATTAAAAAAATTACGACAGTTGATATGCCATAAAACACTATTAAGCCAAATCATATATATTCAATTTATATGCATAAAGAAGATTTGGCATTAAATAACCAACAATAGTTGACATGTCATAAAACCAAACCGCACTGATACTTTCCGTATGATTAGATCTTAATTATATCGACAGTGCCAAAATTAGTTTAATGCGAGTACTCGATGAGAATCGAAACCTCTGAAAATGGTCCGTCAGTCTAGTTCGTTAACCATTACTCAACGCCGGACCCCCACTTGTCGTTTTATAATGAATAAATACGCCTCAGAACCGATTAGGAATAAACAACTTTGGTCTGAAGAAGTTTAAATTCAGGAGGAAGAGTACAAGTAGACACACGAAGCCAAAGAACTGACCACCAGTTTCGGTCACTGAAGAAACTCACTAAATAATACGTGATTCGCTTTTGGCCTCCTTCACCCAGCCTCATTCCTCTTTCTCTCCCACCCCTCTCCAGCGTCTCTGAACTTTGCTATTGCCTCCTCCAATTAAGATGGTAACAAGCGTTTGGATTGACGTTGAGTTTTGTCGGCTGTCTAGAAGGTTTCGCAATAAACTTTGTTTACGTGTAGTCACGTTGAAGATATGTCAGTGTCTGGCATTGTCGATACGTCTTTAAAGATGAACGATTCAAACTTTTAGGTTATTGTTGAATATTTAAAGAACTCCTGCAGCCGATTAATGGGTTCGATCTCTTGACTTGTAATTTCACACGGGAAGACTTTTTGCTGTCGTAAAAGAATTGTTTCGTATTGAAATGATAACTGTCTTTGGAAATTGACACGACAATCTGAGTTCAAGGACGAGGCTGTTGGCATTTCACGTACACACACACACACACACACACACACACACACACATATATATATATATTATATATATATATATATATATATATATATATATATTTGCCCAGTTAGCTGTGGCTGTACAATAACACTGACTGTACCTCTAATCTGATGGTGATGGTGGGACTTTGGGGAATGCGGTGTACCCCTTCATTGGCATTGCTCCCAGGTCCACTCTGGCTCGGCGTGGTAGTATCTGATATGGCCCTAAATTTAAGTCAAATAGAACTAACGGCATACTTATGCTAAATTGAATTGTTTGACTAAACTAAATAGCTTAAAATAGAAATGTTTTTGACAATCAAACCGTACTCACATTTAAACTGCGTGCTTATGCTAAACTGAATTATTTTAAATGGAACTGTTTTCAGATATTAAAACTGTACTTACACTAAACTGAATTTTTTAATATATTTAACGGTGTGTAAATAAAATCTGTACTTATACTAAACTGAATTAGCTCTGCTAGATTAAAATGAATAGGTTGAAATAGAAAGGTTTTTATCAGTTAAAGTGTACTTATATATAAACTGCGTAAAATTGAGTTGCTTGAAATAGAACTATTTTCATAAAAATGGATTTGGCGTTAAATAACCTACAAAGGTTGATATGCCATAAAACTCAACCAACCAACCAACATGTATATATATATATATATGCACAATTCCCATAAAGAATGAATTTGTTCCTTGCGTACGTTATATATAACCAGCCCCACTGCCCGAACAGGATGCAACACAAGGTTAGTTTTAAGCGGAGTTTATTTGCTTTGAATTCAGAGTTTTCATTCTCCCAGAAAGGTTGCCATATCAAGAGTAAAGTGCCCCGTAGGTATTACAATTTACCCATAGCTGGAAGGAGAATAGTTGGATGAGTACCTTTTCCAATTGTAATAGTACTATATGAAATGGAATCATCACCGTCCAGAAAGTGAACTCGGGTCGCCGTGTTCATTTCCACCAACGGTAACCTTTACACCACGATCACCTCCTATGTTTGGTATACAGCGAAATCTTTCCTTCCTCTTCAATGAAGAAAAAAATAACATTTGTTGATAAATGCTTAAATTTATTCAAAACAAAATAAAACATGTTTTGAAAGACGAAATTATGTACAAAATTATCATCTTTTTTTTTTAAATTTCAAATCTTTTGAAAAACAATCCTTAGTTTATCCCGTGAGAAACTTCATTTAATAAAACTGAATAATTTAATATTCAAAGAAAACTAAAACGGTGAAGTTGTAAAATAAGCTGCTGTCTAAGAATCTAGAATACTCTGACTGCATCTCTTGATAAAGGTTTCTGCCTTCCTGCAAGGTTTGACTTTGGTGTGGTACTCAATTGTATCTGATGATGACTATCCACTTCTGGCAATTTGGGGAGTTTAGATTACTCTTTCATTGCCATTACTCTCAGGTCCACTCTGACCCTTGAGGATAGTACTTGTTAGGGTCACATTTAGAGATCAAATACAACTGTTTGAAATAATAAGAATTAGATGGAATTCTTAATACCTTATAACTGTAAGTTTTATGTATTATGCATAGTTACTTAAAGCTAAGATTGCCCAGTCGGCTGGGGCTGTTGAATACACCGACTGCTTCTCTGCAGAGGGGTAAGACCGCCCCTCAACGAGTGTCCTGGATATGACACTAAACAATCTGATGGTGAGGTTCTAGCAGTGCTGGAGCTTTGGGGAATGTGGAGTACCCCTTCATTGCCATCGCTCCCAGGTCCACTCTGGCCAGGAATGGTAGCACCTGATAGGGCCCTATCTATGGGTTAAATAGAATTAACAGCATACTTATGCTAAAATGAATTGAGTAAACTGAATAGCTTGAAATGGAAATGTTTTTGACAATTAAACCGTACTTACACTTAAACTGCGTGCTTATGCTTAACTGAATTATTTCAAATTGAACTGTTTTTCGACATCAAAACTGTATTTACACTTAACTGAATTATTACATATAACTGCTTAAATAGTTTGAAATGGAAATATTTTTGACAATTAAACTGTACTTATGCTAAACTGAACTGTTTTCAATAGAACAGATTATTTAGATAAAAATAGATTTGGCGTTAAATAACCTACAAAGGTTGATATGCCATAAAACCAAACAAACCAAACCAAACCTTAAAGCCTAGACTATTTACTAAGAGTTATTATCATTGGTTACTTAAAATCATTCGACCACGTGGAAATTATTTGTACTAGAGAGGACGACTGGATATTACATAACTGTAGCAAAAAAATTATCAGAAAAAATTACACAAAAAAGGTTTATGAGAACTAACAATGAAGGCGATTCCAAACGTATATTCATGAAGTACAGGTAGGCGGTTTAACATATCCATTAAAACAAATCGATTATATTTTGATAATTTTTCAGAATTTTAAAAATATTCTGTTTTTATTCCTTTTCTTTTATTAACATTTGGATCAAAATGTATCAAACTGATAAAAGAATGTGCCAGTCATTTAATTGCACCACTGCGGTGCTAAATAGACTATAAATCCCGTTGTGTGAGTTCACCCTGGTGTAAGTGGATGAACGCTAAAATCTCTGTTTAACAACCTAAAGGTTTATTTACTACTAGGTAGTAGGTGGCCTCCAGGAGAATGAAAATGCGTATGGAAACTGATACGATCGCGTCAGCGAGACAAAGAGAAGCAATGTACGTTTGTGAGAAAAATATGAGCAGATACAGACCTGGGTCGCTTCTTGTCTAACAGCCCCTTTGGAACGCACACCTACAATTGGGGCTCGTAAACTTTCTACTCCTTACTTCTTCGCGGCTGGTGTTCAACTGTACATTTTTATCTTATCCCGTCTCGTTACCAACTCGCGATAGAAAACAAGAGTCGTCTCCTTAATTCCGCCTAGTGTCAGGGGCAGAAACTTTAGCTTCCGCCGGCTTCGCACATACGCACAAGATTTCGAACTTCCAGAATTTTTTCTTGTCATTTTTAATTACCACGAGTGCTTTGGCCTGGCTATTCGGATACCGCCTGCTATATTTATTTATCTACTTTATTCCATTTCAATTTTCTATGAAGCAATCAATCACGCTCCACAATTGCGTACAGGCAGGGAATAAAAGTTTTTAAAAGAACCGCATCGTAGAAAGTAGAAACTATTTTACCACACTCATTATAATGGTTTTGTAAGTGGTTATCGTTCTGGACAAATGTTTATTCAGTGCAGTCCTTAATCAGACTAGTTCAAAGTGGTTAATTCCGTTAATTTCACATTTTGGAAAACAACCAGATATTTTATGACATTAGCCTATATATATAAAGGGAGAGAGAGATACATGTCAATCAATATTTATCATTGTTTAAATATCTACGCATATATAATAGAATTATATATATATATATATATATATATATATATATATATATGAATTTTTGAACGGAGTACAGCCGTTTTAAATCATAAGTTTTCCTTCTGTTTGACTGGTTGTCTTACCACAGTAAAAGAAACCAATCTGCTTCCGTCAGCTTAACTAAATCGAATTTTCATTTAATATTTTGAGCGTACATAGTAGACTGCGAGTTACATATTTTCAAGTCGAAAATTAAAATTTTGACCTTGTTTTTATGATTTCTGTTCACGGGAAAATCAGACAGGGAATAATACTGTTTCTATAGTTAGCCATAGACCTTATCCTTTCGATGACGTTTATCAATGTTCAAGTCATCGCATAAGCAAGAGAGAAACCTATACCTAGTGGTTGATGTGATTAATCCTTGTCTTTCCCAATATATTTCCAAGAACGATACCCGTAACAGTATGTGCGCCTTCTCTCTCTCTCTCTCTCTCTCTCTCTATATATATATATATATATATATATATATGGAGACAATGTTCACTACAAAAGTAATACTTCCAGATTTATTTCCTGCAAAAATTCAATGGATGCTGACAGCATGATAACACTGTTGTATAGAGCAAGTTTTCAGCAACAAAACCCTATTTTTCTAAATTATCACTCACATCAGCTATGCGTTTTCTTTAGCAAGAAACAAGAGCCTACATACAGCGCTTATATGACGGTCGCTATTAAAGTAATGCTTCGTATTCATATCAACAGCAACTAAAACAAAGTCAATAGGCACAATTAAGCCGTTTTCACCTACAAAACATTATTTTTCAACATAATCAACCATATTAGCCATGCATTGCTTGTTACAAACTCTAAAAGGAGAAAGTGTATACAGTTAATTGAGGTCGTTGTCACTATACGTTTGTCTGCGTAGTCCATTTCCCACCAGCCCAATTTGCGAAAATGAGCTGATCGAAGCTCTCATCTTTTCGCGGGCCGAAAATTGTTCAGGAATGGTCAAAACTTGAATTTGTCTCTCATATATTTCAGAAATATATAACCCACCGCCTAATAGTGCTCACAATCAATTTTTTTGCCAGCTTGGGGGATTTCAATGATGCATTTTTGTACTGATGCCAGACATCATTTTGGCAGACTGTAACTCAGCTGCTATCTGCAACAAAGCCAAGTGTTATGGATTATTGGCAGGAAGGTTCAAGTTTTGTTGGCCGGCGGCCAACTCTCCCCTTTGACTTGGTGAATATATATAATATCGGAAGCGGTATTTCTTTTAAAGGGGATATCAAAGGAACATAACATGCAAATTCTTGTTCATCACCAGTGAAAATGTAGAAAAAAATAGCAGTGGACATATTGAAAAACTATGTTGTGTAGCTACAATCTTAGTCAATCCAACGACTTTATTTTGCTTTCTCTGTCTACCGTACTTTTCGTGAAAATAAGTAGGAGTTAGTTCTTTCGGAGCTCTCTTCCTTCCTATACTCACAGACACAGACAGACAACATATACATACGAGGTGTATACGATAAGTTTCCAGACTTATAGGCACTTTTATTGATAGTACACACATGAAACTCTAGTCCCCTTCGAAGTAATCTCCTCTGACTGCAATGCACTTGTTGAACCGTTCCAACAACTTCTGAAAGGCCCCTCTTGTGTGAGTGGGTCAATGACCTTCGTCGCAGCTTCTTTCATCTCCTCAATTGTCTCATAACGACAACCTCCTAGCTTAGAGAATAAGCAAAAGTCACCGGGAGCAAGGTCTGGACAGAAACCGCGAGGAACTGTCTTTATGCCCATCTTGGTCACATAGTCTGTGACAAGGATGGAGTTGTGGACTGGTATTGTGTCTTGCTGGGAATGCATCTGACCTGATTTGAAGAGTACTGGCCTCTTCCGATGGAATCTCTTGCTGAACTCCCTTAAAATCTAAAGATAGTAACCCTGACCCTAACCCTTTGGTCAATAAACTCTGGCGTATTAACATCCTTATTCCCCCCACACCTCTCATCATTCCTCACAGACTCCGTGCCTTCCTTGAATCTCTTATGCAACTCAAAAACTGATGCTCGATTCAGGCACTCTGAAGCATTCCATACGTTTCTGTGGTATTTTTTTCCAAGTTTAAAACACAATTTTATTGCATATCGTTCTTCTAAAGTGTCAGATTGCATTTTGAAATTCACCAGCTGTGTCAATCAGGCTTTAGTAGGGTGTATTCCAATTGCTGTTGTAGCTGTTCATTTGAATCCGAAATCATAAAAATTTTAAAAGCCTAGGAAAGTCTGGAAACTTATCCTATGCACCTCGTATGAACGAGAAAAAAAGGAAGACATCGAAAAACGGATTGAACTCTTTTCTATATGGATGTCACGATCAGAATATATATTGACGAAAAAGCTTGCTACTGGCTTTTTCTAACGGATCACCAATTTAATAGACAACCCAGTTGGCTGGGGCTGTAGAATACACCGTCTTGATCTCTGACAATGGGTAAGACCCATCCACAACGATTGTAATGGATATGACACGAAACTGCATCAGATGGTGAGGCTACAGTTGCCGAGCTTTTGGGAATGTCGAGGACCCTTTCATTGCCATTACTCCACGGTCCACTCTGACCCAGTGAGGTAGTACCTGATATGGCCCCATTTATAGGTCAAATAGAACAGTTTAACCATTAACATGTGTGTAAACGAATTAATGAAGTTAAATTGTTTGTGATATATAGCAATACCTGAAGCCATTTAAATGTCTTCAAATAAATGAATAGTGTTGAATTGAATTGTTTGTGTTATATTGCAATACTTGCAACCATCTAAATCCGTGCAAGCAAATTAGCTCTAGCTTTAACAAATTTAACTACCTACAAAGTATCTAATTACAAATCATATGTATAACCAGTAAACTGTGAAAACAAATGAGTGACATTAAATTAAATATTTAGTGATAATGTTACATAGCAAAACCTGAAATCATTTAACAGTGTGCAAATAAAAAAATTGATGTTTCCCATACTTGAAATAATTTAAGTATGTGTAATCAAATTATAAATACAAAATAGAATTATTCGTGTTTGATAGAAATTCTTGAAACCGTTTAACAGTGGGCAAATTTTCAATTATTGGTATTACATAGCCATTGCTGAAAACATGTGGCTGTAGGTAAATGAATGAATTGTGTTGAATAGAATCGTTACTGTTAAATAGCAATACTTTACAGTACTTGTAAACAATAGCAGTACTTGCTGTTATTCCTTTAAGAATATACAAACATACTAATCCCTTACAAATCATGTATATATTTAAGTCTATTTAATCCTATTTACCCAACCCCTCCGCTCGGGCAGGATATGACACAAGGTCAATTTTTAAGCGGAGTTCAACAGGTTTGAATTCAGAGTTTTCCTTCTCCTAGACTAGTCGCCTCACCAAGGCTGAAGAACCTAGTCTGCCCTACTATTTACTCATAGCTGGAGGGAGAATAACTGGATTCATACCTTTCCCAAGGGTATTAGTGCTATGTGAAATGTAATCAGGTTCGACCAGGGTTTGAACTCGTGTCGTCGTGTCCATATCCTATGATGATAACCATTACACCACGGGCACCTCCATTTAAGTCTATTTAATTGTGTGCAAGCAAATGAGCTTTGACTTGTTTAAAATGTTGCCTACAAACTATTCGTTTACAAATCATACATATTTACTTAACATATATAGACAGGATATTGGCATTGAATAATCTAAAATCGTTGATATCCCATCATTTCCAACCAACCAACCAAAATACGCCTGCTAGACGTGCTTGTTAACCATTCATAATGTTTATTGCTCTTGAAAGCTTTCACAAAGCAGTGTGGATCGGAAATTAAAACAAAAACCAGCTTCCAATAGGATTTGAAACCACATCCAGTATCTTTAGAAACCTGTGAGAAAAAAAACCCTACAAAGGTTGACATGCCATTCAAATCAAACTAAACAACCAACTATCTAATAAAAAGCTTATAGTTGCTAAACTTGATCTTCTAGCAGAAACCAATACATTAATAATATTTATCAACCCCTCCGCTCGGGCAGGTTATGACACAAGATCAATTTTTAAGCGGAGCTTAACTGGTTTCAATTTAGAGTTTTCCTTCTCCTAGACTGGTTGCCACACCAAGGCTGAAGAACCTAGTCTGCCCTACTATTTACCCATAGCTGGAGAGAGAATATTTGAATTTATACCTTTCCCAAGGGTATTAGTGCTATGTGAAATGCAGTCAGTCTCATCCAGGATTTGAACTCGTGTCGCCGTGTCCAATTCCTATGACGGTAACCATTACAACACGGGCACCTCCAATACATTAATAGTGATTTAATCGTACGTACTTCTGCAATAATTATTAAACATGTGTTTCCTTTTTGTTAAATGACCATAAGAAGCCCATGATTTGTTTGGCTTACATAGCATAGATAAGTAAATTGGAGACTCTTAATATGCCATAAAATCCACATCTTTCACTAGGGGTTAGGTAGACTGCTGTTTCTCTTGCTTTCGGGAGCCTTATTTCATTAAAGGACGTATGAATTTCATTTAAGATTTAGTTGACTGTCCTGCTTGAAGCCATCTCTTCTAATTTAGATCTTTGAGATAATAACCCCGGCAATACAAAGACATACATTCAATAATGAGCTGCATTTACATAGTGGTAACAATATTATTGGGAAACTGGCAACAATAATCGTTCTATAATGATATGCTTTTGATTATTTTGCACTAATCTCATTTGGAAAGGCATAATGCAAATTCCTATATACTACCCCACTACTAAACATTTCGAAAAATATCCTGTCATTTACATGAGAGAATGAGAAGTTTGTGATTGAATGATGATAAGATTAAAAAAACTACAAAAAATAAAACAGCAACAAACAGCAACTTGGAGTTGAAATTTGTAAGCTTAAATCACGGATATAAAACATACACATGCTATATCACTCATACTATCTATCTATCTATATATATATATATATATATATATGCCTAGTCGGCTAGGGCCGTAGAATATACCAACTACTTCTCTGGAGAGGGGTAAGACCCCCACCCCAATGAGTGTCGTGGATATGACATTAAATAATCTGATGGTGATGTTTTAGTAATGATGGAGCCTTGATTGCCATCACTCCCAGGTCCACTCTGGCCCGGATAGGATCCTATCTATGGGTCAAATAAAAATAAACTGTGTACTTATGCTAAACTGACAAGTTTGAAATTGAACCTTTTTTCGACATTGAGACTGTGTACTGAGGCTAAATTGAATTGTTTGAAATATATCTGTATAAAAACGGATTTGACATTAATAACCTATAATGGTTGATGAGCCATAAAACCAAACCAAAATAAACTACGCATCTATCTATCTATCTATGTATCCATCTATCAATCTATCCCGTAGAATCATAGAGGATAGATCTAAAGGTTAAAAGCTAAATCAATATAAGATCTGTTCGAAATCACGTAAATCTATGAAGTAAAACTGTACAACATTTTTTCTTCTTTTGTTCTTTTTTTTTTAAATTAAAAAAAAATCTTCATCTTGTATCTCACATTTACTTAGAGAGATGAAATGTATTCAAGGCTGAATATTCAAATTCTATTTAAACTATAAAACTTAAGTATTTGAATGAAGTTTAGTTGGGTAACTTAGAGAATAACCGGATATATTCAGGAAAGAATAATCCAGTCCGAACATCTCCAATTCGCTAGCGACAATTTACGATAAATATTTGAACAGCGAAATGGCCCCTTATGAAACAGCAGTTTTTAATGGAACGCAGGGATGTCCATGTGAACATATATACTTAAGGAATATTCAAAAGGATTACAACGGCGCGGCTTTCTATGCTAAAACTACACTACTGCTTTACACATGACTTCGCGAAAAATAATTCAGCAGATGGCGAAGGATGAATCCACACAAGGATCTGATTTACGTGGTGCATACGATAAGTTACCAGACATTTTTGGACAGGCATTTAAAATTGTTGTAGTCTCTTGAAAATTCAGTATGTTATTGCTATACATCTTATGAGATGACTGACCAATTTCTATGATTTCAGCTTCAAATGAACAGCAACAGCAGCAATTGGAATACACCCTACTAAAGCCTGATTGACACAGCTGGTGAATTTCAAAATGCAATCTGACACTTTAGAAGAACGATATGCAATAAAATTGTGTTTTAAACTTGGAAAAAATACCACAGAAACGTATGGAATGTTTCAGACTGCTTTTGGAGCATCTTGCATTAATCGAGCATGTTTTTGAGTGGCATAAGAGATTCAAGGGAGGCAGGGAGTCTGTGATGGATGATGAGAGTTGTGGGAGGGGTGAGGACGTCAATACGCCGGAGTTTATTGGCCAAAGGGTTAGGGTTAGGGTTACAATGTTGAGGGTTTAAGGGAGTTTAGGAAGAGCTTACGTTGGAAGAGGCCAGCACTCTTCAAATCGGGCCAGTGGCATTTCCAGCAGGACAATGCACCAGTCCACAACTCTATCCTTGTCACAGACTATTTGAGTAAGATGGGTATAAAGACAGTTCCACACCGTCTCTATAGTCCAGACCTTGCTCCCTGTGACTTATTCCCTAAGCTTAAGGAAAAACTTAAGGAGACAAATGAGGAGATGAAAGCAGCTGTGACGTAGGTCATTGACACGCTCACACAAGAGGCCTTCCAGAAGTTTTTGGAACGGTATAACAAGTGCATTACAGCCGGAGGAGATTACTTCGAAGAGGAATAGAGTTTCATGCGTTTACTATCAATAAAAGTGCCTATACGAAAAAAGTATTGAATCTTATTTAAGGATCCTCGTATCTATTTTGTTTAAAATTTTAATTTCATTTGTTATTTATAGGCATAGCAACCTTCTCAGGGTTATTTAATGCCAAACCCATCCTTTGTTTTTAGAAAAAACAGTAGTGGTATTATTTAACACATAGACGAAAGGAATAGGGAGTGTTCCTGTTTTTTTCCCAAGGGTATTTGTCTGAAAGTGAGCGTTATAACGCGACTAGAGTTTGAACTCGCTTACTACAATCCCGCAGTCTAGCGCTTTAACCATTACACCATTTTTATCTCTGGAGTTTACTTTATAGAATCAAATCTTTCTCCATAGATTTCTATTAATTTTGACAAAATAAAAACAGACCTATTAAAGTAATTAGATCAAGAGATTATTTTTTTGTATTTACTCAACCCGTCCACATTACTCACATGCAACACTAAGTCAATTTTTAACAGGAGTTCAGCAGGTTCAAATACAGAATTTTCCATTTCCTCAATATGCTGCCATACCAAGTTTAATAAACCGAGTCAGTCCAACTATTTATCCATAGCTAGAAGGAGAATAATTTGATTCATTCAATTCCTAAATGTATTGGCTCTATATGAAATGCAAACAACCTCATCCAGGATTTGAACTCGGATCGCTATGTTCATTTCCTACAACAGTACCACAGGCACTTCCTATAAATAAAGTGATTTTTTGTATTTCTTTTATCTACAAAAAAGTTCGAATAGCAGTGTATTTACGTGAAGATCGTGCAGAAATCCAGGTAAAAATGCCAAGATTTCGCATAATTTTGAATTAAAACACATGGTAGAACCTCACCGCTGGAAACATTTACTTGGTAGAACCTGATACTTGTTACGCTAGGGTGGGTTATGAAACATTTTACAATATAATCCACCCTTAGTACACACACACACACACACATACACACACACACATATATATATATATATATAATCTCTGAATCTTGATGATAGCACAGATTCTTTTGACTCTCTCTCAGTATCCGTCCCCTTACAGTTTCCAGTGTTCGCACATCGCTGATATGTTCAGGAATAGAAGCCCACAGAACATCATTTACGGGTTTGCCCTTGTATCTACAGCAGTGTCCAGCATATCTTGTTTATTTTCGTTGGATGGTCTGTGAGATGAGGAATAAGTGGCTATATAATGCTGTTTTATAGGATGCTGATTCAAACATTTGCACAAACCAGCACGCAAAATTATTTCACATTTTTTCCTAGCATTTTATCAAAGTCCTACTGGTGCAACCATGCAATAGTACTTACATGGCTGCTGCTGCTGGGAACAATTCCGGTTTTATTTATCAGAGAGACCAGGTTTCCATATGATCGGTATCTTGTCCATAACTGTGCATGCCTTTTCCATGCATATGTTGAGATCGCTTTCAGTGAATGGGTTATTGATACTGAGGTATGCTAACTGATCTGATAATTTCAGAGGTTGATCCATCTTATTTAAAACGAATGAAATCTATTTTATCTTATTGTCTGTTGGTTTGTCTGTTTGTGTCGATTGCATATCAACCTTTGGAGTTTATTTAATGCCAAATCCATTTTTATACAAATAAGCAGTTCAATTTCAAACAACTCAGTTTAAATAGGTGACAAGTTTAATTATCAAAAATATTTCTATATCAAGTTTTTCTTTTCATCCGGCAGTTGTAATTCAAACAATTTAGTTTAGTATAAGTATAGTTTTTGTTTACACACAGTTCAATGGCAAAACAGTTCGATTTCAAACAATTCATTTTTGCGTAAGTACAGTTTCAATCTCAAAAACAGTTCTATTTCAGACAATTCAGTTTAGCATAAGTACGCAGTTTACATGTCAAAATAGTTCTATTTCAAGCAATTCAATTTAGTATAAGTAATCAGATTAAATGTCAAAACAGTTCTATTTCATGTAATTTAGTTTTGCCAATGTACGCATTTTAGTTCTATTTGACCCATAAATAGGACCCTATCAGGTGCTACCACTCCGAGCCAAAGTTGACCTTAGAGCGATGGCAATGAATGGGTGTTCTGCATTCCCCAATACTCCAGCATTGCTGCAACCTCATCATCAGATTGTTTAGTAATTTACAAAGCTCTTTGCTTCGATGTGGCACAAGGCCGAATGAATGGGGCGCCCAATGAGACTCGAACTCACTCGTGTAGGTTTGCTAGTCAAGCTTGCTAACTGTTACACCACCAGAGGTGCCCTTCATCAGATTGT
>OY757920.1:41600147-41665147 GCA_963585895.1 Sepioteuthis lessoniana
CCTTGTGTCATATCCTGCCCGAGCGGAGGGGTTGGTAAATATGATATATATAAAATAACTTTCTTTTATCTGTCTATATATGCATGTATGTCAGGATCTATCAATCTATTTATCAATATATCTGTTTCATTCTATATCTCTAGATGTCCGTTCGTCTGTTTTTCTCTTTTGTCTATATTTATACACATCTATCTATCTATCTATCTATCTATCTATCAGAAATTGTTTTTGCTCATATAGCTCCCATTTTATATATTTATTTCTATACTATCTAATATATCAAGGCTTTAGCGGTCTACATTCTTTTATATTTATCTATGCCTTCTTTTATTGGACTAAAGTTCTCTACATACATTTTCTCTTTACTTACATAACTTGATAGTTTCTGTCGGAATATGACTTTGCCTTCCTGTATTGGGTTTGGTTTCTTTGTTTAATGGCATAGCATCCTAAATGGCTTATTTAATGCCAAAACCATCCATGTAGAAAAAAAACTGTCCTGTTTAACCCAAAGTTGGGGAGATAATGTAGGCCTACATATATGTTCTTATTCAGAATTATCTCTATGTGTATATCAAGACCCTACGTGGGGTACATCCAGTCAGTTTGGGCAGAAGAATACAATAACTGCAACTCTACAGAGGCGTAAGACTTCCTGTAAGGTAGGTCCAGTGTATGATATTAAAGTGGATCTGATGGTTGAGGCTTCAGTCCTGGACCCTTGGAAAAAGTGGAAAACCCCTTAATTAACATTATTCCCAGTTTAACTCTGCTCCGGAATGGTAGAACTTGTTAGGTTCCAATCGATGAGTCAAAAAGAAATGTTTAATCAATTAATAAGAATAGCTGTTATTATTTATTTGAATCCATACAGTTCTGTGCAAATTATAGATATTACGGACGAATACTTCATGAATAAGATTACTAATGTTAAATAGTAATACGTGAAAGAATGCACCTGTGTATTAGTTGTCTGAATTTCTGAGACGAAGCTTGATGATTTTTATCATTAAGGCTTTTCGGATTATGGCCTTCGTCTTTATTGTTATTTAAACTTCATCTTTATTGCTATAGGCTTTGGTTTCCTAAGCTTCTAAGGCGACAATCATCTGGAGATTGTTGGTTCAATCCTGACCGAAGGCAAGTAACAATACAGGAATTCTTGACACTTGTACACAGTTATGTTTAACGGAATCAGAACAGGCGACCCAAGTGGATCCAATAAAGGGCGTAGTTCGAAGTTCCGTGTAGGTTCACGAGTTCGACAAACACCTGAAGAAGGCCGGGGTACATATCGGCCGAAACGTTGTAGAAATAACAATAAAGATTAAGACAATAGTCCGAAAACCCTCCATGATAAAAATGCACCAGTGATGATAAATGATTAATTTCAAATCTAATTATTAGTGTTAGATTTGGATACTTCAAATCATTTAGCTGTCTGCACACTAAGGACTTGTTTAAAATATTTGCTTACAAAGGTATATATATATATATATATATATATATATAGTAATTACGGACTAACCGTGGTAGAATGGTTAACGTTACAAGAAATGGACACGTTGACTGAACGAAGCAGTATTCCTCATAGCGAAGGCATACCTTGGGAAAGATATGCATCCACCTCTTCTCCCTCTAGTTATCGGTCATTAGTAAGGCAGAGGATGCTACTCAACCTTGATATGGCAAGCAGTGGACAAGAAGAAAGACTCTGAATTTGTATCTGTTAAACTCCGCAGAAAATTGACCTTGTTTTGCATCCTGCTCGTGAAAAAGAGTAAGGTATATATATTTAGATAGATAGATAGATAGATAGAGAGAGAGAGAGAGAGAGAGAGAGAGAGAAGATTGATTTGTAGTGAATCTTAAGGTATGAGAGAAATATGTGAAAATTTGGATAAATCAAAAACTTAAAACAAATTCTGATGTGTAAGTGTTTGATTTATCCAACTTTCTACACAATTCTATATAGATATATATATAGTAAAAAAAGTAAAGTTGGCGACCATAGTCGAGGGTAACCCGAAGGCTCCCTTTTCGATAGCTTACTACACCAAGGTGTAGGGAAGGGCGCGACTCCTTTCCCTGGATTGCTCCACTTTACCCTTGATCCGTACCTTATAATGCTGAGTGTTAAGCAAGGAGGCATCAAGTACCATTTTTTGAGTCTTTGGTATGACTCGACCTGGGATTGAACCCAGGTCTCCCGGGCCATTGACGAAAATGAGATTATTTTTAAAAAAATGTTTATTTTATAAAATGTTTATTACATTCTTTATTCTATTTTATTTTATTAAATTTTATTATGTTATTTCCTTTTAACGTGTTTCAATTCTCTTCAGAGAAAGAGTTAAAAGTTTTCTAGGTAATTTTTTCCCGTCCTTCAACTTAACTTTCCTTTTGCGTTTTAATTTCTTTTCTTTGAAAATGTGTTAGTACTGGTGTTTTTCTAAAGTTATTTTTTGTCTTGTTTCAGGTGCTTTTGTTTCGTTTGTCTTATTTCAATTTTTCACGTGCTTTTGTTTTTGTTTGTTTACGCGTTCATGCATATATGTGTGTGTGTGTGTGTGTGTGTGTGTGTGTATGTCCATTTATTAATTTACTTATTTGTGTGTTTGTGTATTTTAAGTTTTATTTAATGTGGGTTTGTATTTTTCAATAAAATGTTTTTCTTTTATTTGTAGTGAATTGTAATTGTCTGTTTGAAATATTGGCATTGTTTTAAATAATCCGTGACTACAATCAAAAATATGTTTGGATACGAATAATTTTCTCTGTGTGTGTGTCTCTCTCTCTCTCTCTCTCTCTCTCTCTCCACACACACACACACACACACACACACATACAGAGGATTTGAAATTAAATAACCTGCTCGAATTGATACGCTGTAAAATACTAACCACGTAACCAACCCACATAGGCTGGAGGCAACACAGTGTTAATATTTAATCAAAATCCTGCTGGTTTTTAATAAGGTTTGTCTCACCAAGGCTAAAGAATCCAAACTGCCCTACTGTTTAAGCATAGCAGATCGAATGAATTAACGACTCTCCTATTGTATCTAAAAAATGGTGACTACAAAAATGCTTCTCAAATTTTAAGAATATTCCCATAAAGTTAAATTACCTCTACGTTTAAATCATGGAATATTTTCAGCCCACCTTGTATATCTACATATTCACTTTTTTAACAGTCACTACAGTACAATTAGAAAATCAATTTGAGGAATGAGCTCAGCAGTCAACGTGTTTTAAGCATGTGACTGAAATTTATCTTGAGGTGCAGCGATAGCTTTGGAATTCTGGGGAATATGAAGCCACTCTTTTATTGCTATTACTACCAGGTCCACTCTGATCGTTAATAAAACCATATAACTGTGTGCAAGCAAATAATTATTAAATATCAGTTGTAAATTTAAAGCACATTTCTTGGTAAATATGTTTACAATTATACGGCTGATAGTTGATTGGGTTTATGGCATATTGATCTTTGTAAGTTATTTTTTTTTGCAAAAAACAGTTCTATTTCAAACAATACAGTTTAATAAAAGTACAGTTTAATTGTCAAAAATATTTCTATTTGAATCTTTTCAGTTTAGTCAAACTATTCTAATTCAATCAATTCAATTTAGCGTTAGTGCAGTGTTTTATTGTCAAAACTGTTTTATTTTAAACAATACAGTTTAGCATAAGTACGCAGTTTAAATGTCAAAAGAGTTCTATTTCAACCGATTCAGTTTAGCATAAGTACGCAGTTTAGTTCTATTTGACCAATAGATAGGACCCTATCAGGTTCTACCACTCCGCACCAGAGTGGACGTGGGAGCGATGGCAATGAAAGAGTACTCCGCATTCCCTAAAGTTCCAGTATTACTAGTCACCATCAGATTGCTTTGTGTCATAACAGGATACTCATTGGAGTGGTATTACCTCTCTGCAGAGATGCAGTCGGCATATACTACAGCTCCAACCGACTGGGCACTACAGCTATTGGTTAAGTTGTACTACTACAGTTTATTTAAATGGATAGTTTTGGCAACCATAGCGAAGGTGTGGACGACTATGTTATCGATCATATGGAAGTTTGATCTATCCGATAGAAAAAAAAAAAACAAACAAGATTTCTTCCAATCTGTGGCTGGTGTTCATACTACTGTATGGATGAACCACATGGACGTTAACAAAATGCTGGGAGAAAAAGCTAGATGGGAACTACACAAGAATGCTATGAGCCATTTTGAACAAATCCTGGTATTAACACCCTACGAAACAAACACTGTATGGTCACCTAACTCACATCAAAAACACTATCAAAGAAAGACGATACACTGCTGGAGAAGCAAGGACAAACTCATGACACTCTTCTATGAATCCATACACATGGATGTACATGTATTAGCCGACCAGCAAGAACTAATTTGCATCAGCATCGGGCATAGGATGTAGTTTGAAAGACCTGCCGGGAACGATGGATGATAGGGACCGAAAGTTATTAAACAAATAAAATAAAGAGAAAAGAAAAATCATCGGCGAATTATATTTTCTACGTTTGCAACCATATATGCAAACATGCATTTCGATTTCTAAAATTGTGTCACCAAAACAATCGTTTCTTCCCGCTTCAAACAAGTGTCTGTTTTCTCCACAACAGCAATTAATACTGGCCACGATGTTTACTTAATAGTTTTATTTAATTCGCATATTTAGCTTTATTTGTGCCTATATATATGTAGAGAGAGAGAGAGAGAGAATCTGATTTGTTTTACTGGGTGGAACGATAAAATTGTCGTCCTAAAGAAAACAACACTACAGCTTTATTTTAAAACTTTTATTGAAAAAGTCAATTCAGGTAACTGGATTATGTTGTAGAGCTGACATCTATTCAATGTAGCCGCCTTCAGCATCAATCACCGCCTCGATACGGATCCGGAACTGGGAGCATGCCTTTTCCACAAGAGCCGACGGGAGCTCGGCGAATACTCGGCGGATCGCGACGATCAGGCTGGCTTTCGTGTTGTGGGAGGTCATGTTAGTGATGTTCTCGACGTATGACCAAACGAAGTAGTCCAGCCGGTTCAGGTCGGGGGGCTACAGGGGCCAGTGAAAGGAGGGTACAAAGTCGTAGCTTTCCTTCTGAAGCCAAGCCTGTGTCTCTTTGGACTTGTGGGCCGGCGCCGAGTTCTGCTACTACACCTAGTGTCTGCCACTGGCCACCTGATTGCAACACGGGATCACCACACGCTTCAACACATCCAGGTACACTTTGGTGTTGACTTTCAAGCCGATTTCAAAGATGTGAGGTGGCATGATGTGGCCCCCACTTGAAACCACACCAAAGGCCATAACCGTAGCCGGATACTTTGTTTTCATCACCCTGGGCACGTCCCTGTTATTCGTGGCAATCCAGATTTGCATTGAGGGTTCTGGCAATGATCCTGTTGTCATAACTTGGATCGGTAGATAATATGAGTTGTACAGCGGTGCATCTCCGATCTCGCTCGTTGAACATTGTGTCACTTTCAGACATGATAGAAGGCTCCTATCGCTCTTGGGATTTGTACACAACTGGCTAACTAGTAGATGATCTGCAACAAAAAAAGAAAACCGGTTTTCATTAAACGGAAATAGAATCATGTCGTCTTTTTTAGGGCGACAACTTTATCGTTCCACCCTGTATTTTATACGAGTTCCTAAACAGTTCTTTTTTAAGGGAAAAACTCAGTGAACTGCAGGTTTTAAAAGAATGATCAACTGATCTGAATTTTTAAATCAATTAAATGTGTGATAAAAGCGAAGCTTTTTGAGATGCTGACAAATTACAAGATAAGTGATTGTCTTTCTTTAAAACGCAATATGAGCACACAGTAATGTAAACAGATCGCTGACGGCATCATAACCCAGTCTAGTCTAACTAAAATCCTTAAGAATAAAAATAATTATCCTGCCTCGTATCTTCTTTATTTCTTTAAATCAGCAATATTTATAGATAGCTTTTATAATTAATCTCGGTTGCGATAGTTTTGTCACCAGCATTCAAATGCAACGTTAGCCTAATTGGAATTTGAATCATCCATCAATATTTTTCTTTTAAAAAGATAAATATGCATAAGGTATGTTAATGCACACAAAACGGAATATATGTGCTATAACCAAACGGGGAACATCTCCACTCTAGAAGGAACCCCACTTAAACTAGTAGACAAATTCACGTACCTAGGAAGCAGCGTCGAATCAACCGAAAAGGACATCGAAACGAGGTTAACGAAAGCATGGACAGCTATCAATAGGCTATCGATTATATGGAAATCAGACCTAACCGATAAAATGAAACGCAGTTTCTTCCAGGCAGCGGTCACATCGATACTGCTATATGGATGCACTACATGGACGCTAACAAAACGGCTGGAGAAGAAGCTAGATGGCAATTACACAAGAATGCTGCGTGCAATCTTTAACAAGTCCTGGCAGCAACACCCCACAAGACACCAACTGTACGGCCACCTGCCCCTATATCACGAAAACTATTCAAGTTAGACGAACCAGACATGCAGGACACTGCTGGAGAAGCAGAGATGAACTCATAAGAGATGTACTCTTATGGATCCCCACACATGGCCGCGCAAAAGCAGGACGACCAGCTCGAACGTACATTCAGCAGCTATGTGAGGATACAGGATGTTGTCCTGAAGACCTACCTAGGGCGATGAACGATAGGGAGGAGTGGCGAGAGAGGGTCAGGGATATCCGTGCTACCAGCGCGATATGATAATGATGGTGAAGTAAATCCACAAAACCGAATTTTCAGTTTTTTCAACCAATTTTTTTTTGTTCTGTAGGTAGGTTACATATAATCTATAGTATATTTTATCAAATTCAACAAATTTTATTATAAAAGTAGAAAGTCAGAATTTGTTATTCATGAAAAGTGTTTACTGTAGAAATTCGTTGAATTTTCGCGGTATACTAAGTTAATTTATGTATACATAAAGGCAGGTGGGTATGTATACGGCGAACAGATGCTTGTATATAAAGCACACACGCTCACACACACACACATATATATATATATATATATATACACGCGCACACACACACACACACACACACACATATATATATATATATATATATATATCCAGCAATCACTGATGATGGCTTAAAAATGGACCAAAAGCTCTTGGGACAGTTTTGATAAATTCATCCATCAATTCTAACCTGAAACCAAGACACTTATTGGGATCCAACTCTGTGGAGGTTGTATGTATTTAGGTTATTTCAGTGGATACGCATCCGTATTTTACGGATATTGCTCTCAATATTATTTCCTCCACAAATATAACACAAAACTTTACAATCGCGTAAAAGAAAGGGAATAGGACACAACGAAAATTAAACAAAAAGCAATCTAATATACATAAAACAGAATGTGAACACAAATAAAAAAAACATGATGTGTAAATGGCCTTTTAGAAAATAAAGTTTTGCAAGTTAGAAGAAAATAAATTTGTTTACACGTGTGTGTATGTTTAGATGTTAACAGAGTCTGTAAATAAGTAGTTCTTACTTACATTAAGTTCATACCGTGTTTTATGATTGTGGCGACAGCGTGTCACGTTGATGAAAGTAGTTTGTCGGTTTTTTCTTTTGAACGTGATTCGTGGCCATCTGTAGTTAGGTCATGAACTCTGGATGTGGAAGAAAAGGAATTAGCCGGACAGAGTATCGGCTACTGCTTTACTGGATTAGTGACTTAATGAATGACTCGCTGACTTGTGTGTTAGTTATATCCTAATAGTAGATCAAACAATCGTCCTAAAATTTTGGCGCGTAGACATTTATTGACCAATCAGATTGGTATTTTACTATTTTATTTTCGAGCCTAAATATTTTCTGTTAGTTAACTTCCGATCTTATTTTTCTAGAATATTCTTATTCTATGTTTTAGCTGATTGGTTGAAAAATATAAAAATGTAATTTAGATGCTAATGCAGTTTTGATCCTAAATTTCAAGAATGTTCTTATGTATGTTTTTATTGCTTATTTTAAGACTAGAAAAAATGTGTATCCCATAACTCTGCGTTTATGTAATTATGTTTATATATATATATATATGTGTGTGTGTGTGTGTGTGTGTGTGTGTGTGTGTGAATGAAAGTAAATATGGATCAAAATCCGACAGTATGAAGAAAGCAGAAAAACATAATCCAAATAGGTGATTTATTATGATGTAAAGTCGACGTTAAACTTTTCGGTTTCAGTAACCATCATTAAGACTTAGATATCAGAATAGTTCATATAGTGATGGATACTTGTCGAGATAACAGGAGCAAATGCAAATTATACAACGAAAAGATACAAACATGCACAGAGCGTTCATAATTTAAAATTGTTAAAAACGTGTTTGGCACGTGGAAATATATTTGAAAATGTTGCATTTCTTAAAGAAACAAACAAATCCTCCCGTTTTTTTTAAGAAATACGCTAAGACAAGCAAATTTTCATATATACAGATCGTTTTGAAGTCATCTATGTTAGATGTCGTGTATGAATATATTTGGTATTTGTTTTTCCGAAAGGATTGTATGAAAGTAAATATGGATCAAAATACGACACAATGAAGACAGCAGAAAAACATAATACGAATAGTTGAATTTATTATGATGTAAAGTCAACATTAAACGTTTCGGTTTCAGGAACCATCATAAGGAGTTGGATATCAGAATAGTTCACATATATTAATACCAATATTGAGCAGACTTTATCAATAAATATAGCAATCAATCTGTGTCATTCACACACACACACACACACACACACACACACACACACACACACACACACACACACACACACACACACAGAGGCAGACAGACATTATATATATATATATATATATATATATATATATATATATATAAGGTGACTAAATAACCATAGGAACCTTGTGACTGCTACTCACTCTTCTAATAATAATATTATGTTTTTTTTTTTTTTTTCAGATTTCAAAATATACTATAACAATTATTCGTGATTGCAATGCCTTAGATAAAAGAGGAAATATTTTGCATCACAACTATTTTTAAGACAAAATCATTCAAAACGGTGCATGTAAAATTTCGCTGGAAGTTAAACTTTAAAATTATCCCCAGAAAAGCCAAATTTATCATTGGGTACAGAAATTTCAAGCTGCGGGGTCAGTAAACAATTTCAACAAGAAGGCAGAAAATCCAAGATCTAGCAAGAAGTTGATGGCAAGATGGCTTGACCATGTCGATGCAGTGAGAGATTCTGTCGAAAAGAGTCCGAAAAATTCGCTCGAAGGACGTTTCCAAGAACTTGGTCTTTCCCGTGCACAGTCAGATAAAGTCAATCAATTTCTGCCCTTGTAATCTGGTTTGAAATTACAGAAATTATATGATTGATTATTAAGACTCAGATGAAAGATGACTTAATGCAATATGAATAATCATATGAATGGGTTGCATCTATGTCGAGACAGCCTATATATATATATATATATATATATATATATATATAAATAACGCATTTTTTCTTGAATAAGTCGACATTTTAAATTTGAAAAAAATCCCAGGGAAACGAGGTATTGACTTATACTAATGTAATAGGGATCAAATCCAAATCTTAACCACTGAGTAATCAGCCAGTGGTAATGGTTAAGATCTAAG
This sequence comes from Sepioteuthis lessoniana, assembly GCA_963585895.1. Classification (NCBI taxonomy): domain Eukaryota; kingdom Metazoa; phylum Mollusca; class Cephalopoda; order Myopsida; family Loliginidae; genus Sepioteuthis; species Sepioteuthis lessoniana. The sequence goes on from OY757920.1 coordinate 41,609,836, forward strand.
CCCTGGTGTATCAGTCGACTCCAACTTTCATAGAATTCTTTTCAGGTTTAAAGGTCAACTTCTTCGCCTCAATTTACGTATCACACACACACACACACACACACACACACACACACACACACACAAAACTATATGTATTTTGTACATGTAAGTGTATTTACATATATATCTACATACAAAAATTTTCGGTTCGAATCCAGAATACTAGGTTCATACAGACGCATCTTCTCCTCTATCTTAGAGCCTCATAGAATATTTTCATCTTTTGGCTTATTACAAGCCTACTTTAAACAGACATGAAGAGATCTGATTAGCAATACAATCTCTGCATCTGACTTTAATAAGAAATATAACGATAGTACAGCCGTTTTATACGCATTGCCCTTGCAGGTCTTCATAATTTTCCGGTTTACATGCTTGGGCCCTGTGAATATATTACTCAGATGGAAACGTCAACTCAACGACGTAAACTCTCTCTCTGGCTAGCTAGAAAAATTCCTGTGGTTGGGCCCTGTGAATATATTACTCAGATGGAAACATCAACTCAACGACGTAAACTCTCTCTGGCTAGCTAGAAAAATTTATGTGGTTGGGCCTTCTGAATATGTTACTGAGATGGAAACGTCAACTCAACGACGTAAACTCTCTCTGGCTGGCTATAAAAATCTGGTCATTTGGTAAGAAACGTTATCTACTCTGGAAAAGTGAGATCACGCTTAAAACTTGATTAGCTGACTATGTTTTATGACTTATCAACCTTTGTGGGTTATTTAATGCCAAATACTGTTAGAATATATTCATTAAATATGAATGATTTGTAAAATAGTTTGTATTTAATTTTTATATGAGCTAGAGCTCATTTGCTTGCACACAGCTAAATATCTTAAGCATTGCTATCAAATATTTGTAGTTTTACTTACACACATTAAGCTGTTTTCAGGAATTGCTATCAAACACAAATAGGTTTATTGCACACAGATTGTTTAAAGTATTGCGATCTAAGACTTAAATTTCTATTTGCACACAGTTAAATAGTTTCAAGTATCTTACACTAATGATTTTGTTTGCATACAGTTAAATGGTTTCAAGTACTGCTATTTTATACGAATAACTCTATTCAACACCATTCATTCATTTACATATATTTGAATAGTTCTAAGTATTGCTAATGATTCAATTGGACATTTATCAATTCTTTGCACCAAGTTAAATGTTTTCAAGTATATTGCTGTAACCTAACAAAACGTTACTGAAGAAGAAATAACCAAAATAGAGGTTTGAAGGCCGTTTTTAAGGTGGGCTCGGGCGCAGGGCCGTAACCCAGACATGCCCAGCGGCTCCAAAAGTGCCTCGAACCTCGTCAGCAGGAGGGGAGCCTCAGGCGCCAGGCAATAAACCAAGCCCATCCAAGGACGGTTAGGTCCTAGGGAACGACCCCCTGAGGCTCGAGGACGATCGGGCGTGTGACGTGAATGTTGGGCTTCCCCGGCACCCACGTCAGGCAGCCTCGATCGTGTAACTGCTGTCGTCCACAGGTGGGTATATAACATATAGTAAATTATCATATTGTTCTATTTGACACATAAATGGGAGCCGAGCTGGTATTACCATTTCAAGTCAAAGAGGAGCCAGGAGTAAGGGTAATGAGGAGGTATTTCAAATTCCCTAAATCTCCAGGATTAGAGTTATATCAATTAGACTAGTTGGAGGAGGGGTAGGCGAATTCTACAGCCCCAGTCGACTGGGTTTGCTCAGCTTTACTTCAGTCTATGGTTTGGTTTTTGGAACCGCCCGACGTATTTGGAAAAAATAACTCCATATATACTTTCTTCTTTCGCGAAGTTTTATAATAATTTTGTATTTGAAATTTTATTAGCTTTTTCACAACGCCAGTTTATTTAATGCATTTTGTGAGTAGCATTTTAGAAAAATACACGTTGATATTTCTTGTTTACGTTATTGATTGATTCATCAGTTTGTTCTTTTAAATTTTAAATTTAGAATTTAGCTTTAATAGTTTTTTACGTTGCATTTGGTGTCTTTTACAAACATTGGTTAATGTAATATACATAATTTTATCATGTATTATAATGCATTTTACCACAACACATCGCAACAAGTGATGTGATGAGTATTAATGTATTAATGATTTATTTATGAATATATATATATATATATATATATATATATATACATGTATATATATATTGTATAGTGGTTCGTACCTCGTGACTTCTGGTATCGTGAAAGGATAAAAGACGCCGTGTCTCTCAAGCACGGGGAAGCAGAAGCAGAAAGAGAACCAGAGGGACAGCTCTGATAGAAGGTCGGTCAGTAGTTAGACCAACTTCGGACGTAACACCAACAACGCGAGTCTTATAATACTAGTCAGACTGTATCACTTGAGTTAATAAACAGTTTACTTTATTTTCACTATGTATCCTTTCCTTACCACGATATATATATATATATATATATATATATATATACTAACCTACTATCTTATCAGCATTCACGGTTACCAGGAAAAAAGAAAAAAAACCGCCAGGAACTAGATAACAATATCTCGAATCACCGCCCGGGGGAAAAATAGAAAATATCATAGGACAAAAAAAGAAAAAAAAAAAAAGGCCAACTTCGTCACTTCGTCGGTACGAAACTCCCTGATGAGCCGTTGAGGTGAAACTTTAGTAGGAGAATTCTGACTCGAAATTTAAGTAAATTTTTGTATATATATATATATATATACATATTCAAAAAAAAATTTATTTAGTTCTTACCGAAGTTTCCATCTTGTTGCTTTCTTCAGATAACTTTTAATGTTTTTACAGGTGTAGTATTCAGTTTATGTAGGGGTCACAATTTTGAAGGACTGGTTGTTTCTTTTAATATAGGAACATATTTTTTTGTAGGGGTTTGTTCTTTCTTTCACTTTTTTCTTTTTTCCAAAAAAGGAAAAAGTATCTGTTAGCTGAATTCTATAACACAAAAAAGATGAACAAAGTCTATAGCATATCAACTATACGCATAGAGAAACACACACATACACACGCACATATCCACACAAACTCATAAAACGACCCAGAGTAAAACCTTTATAGCATATCGAATATCAAAGATCAAATGCGGAAATAAAAATGGCACCCATGAAGGAGAACAGGAAACACACTATGCTAAAGAGAAAGAGAGGTAGAATGTTCGCCAATGGCCTAGGAGGCTGGGGTTCAATCTCTTTTCGAGTCATATCAAAGACTCAAGAAATGGTACTCAGAATTATAAAATACGTATCAAATGTTTAGTGGAACAATCCAGGGAAATGGTTTTTACCATCGCCTACTCTTCAGTGTTGTAGCTATTGAAAAGGGAGCCTTAGGGTCACCAACCTTACTTTTACTATATATATATATATATATATAGTTATGTATATATGATTTGTAAGTGAATAGTTTGTAAGTAACTTTATTTATTTACGATTTTAAGATCATTTTCTGCACACAATCCTATTGCATCACGTATTGATATTGTACACCGATAATTCTATTGGTACACAATTAAATTGTTTTAAGCATTGCGGTAGTTCTATTTGACCCATAGATAGGACCCTAAAATGGGGAGGTGCCTGTGGTGTAATGGTTATCGTCGTAGGAAATGGACACGGCGACACGAGTTCAAATCCTGGACGAGACTTTATTCTCCCTCCAGCTATGGGTAAATAGTAGGACAGACTAGGTTTTTCAGCCTTGGTTAGGCAACTAGTCTAGGAGAAGGAAAACTCTGAATTCAAACCTGTTAAACTCCGCTTAAAAATTGACCTTGTGTCAAATCCTGCCCGAGCGGAGGGGTTGGTAAATAGTACCTCTCCTGGTGAAAGTAGACCGGGAATAATGGCATTGAAGTGGTACATTGTCTTCCTCAGAACTCCAGAATTTGAGCCTCACTATCAGATCCTGTTAAGTGTTATATGCAGGACACTCTTTGGGAGGGGACCTTATTTTTCTGCAGAGATACAGTCAGTGCTGAAAAACAAAAACATATAATCTGTTTGGGGTTTATGGCATATCAACCATTGCAGTTTACTTAATGCCAGATTCTCTTTATATATGATAAGCATATGATTTGTAAAAAAAAAAATGTTGATAATACTTTTAACCGAGTTCAAGCTCTGGTCCTGTCGGCTGAGGCTGCAGAATATACCGACTTCATCTCTGTAGAGGGGAGCGATAGCAATAAAAGGGTATTCTGCATTCCTCAAAGCTCCAGCATTACTAGAGCCTTGCCATCAGTTTGTTTTGTGCCATATCCAGGACACTCGTTGTGGGAGTCGTACCCCTCGGCAGAGATGCAGTCAGTGGGTTCTGCTGCCTCAGCCGACTGGGCCAGAGCTTGGGCTTGGTTAAATGTGTTATCAATAAAATCCGTTTACAAACCATATGCTTATTAGATATAAAGTAAATTTGGCATTAAAAATACTGTACTGGTTGATATGCCATAGAACCATAGCAAATCTTCATGTATTTGCTCGGTGTTTAAACTTCAAACAATTCAATTTGACCTATTGATAGGAATCCATCAGGCGCTACTACTCTAGATCTGAGTGGATGTTGGAGCTATGGCAATGAAGGAATACCTCATCTTCACTATATGATTGTTTAGTGTTATATCCAGGATATTCTTTTGTCGGTGAGGTCTTATCTATCTATAGAGAAGAAGTTGGCGTATTCTCTAGTCTCAGCCGGTAGGGTTCCTTGTTGGGGGAGTCTTTCCCCTTTGCAAGGATGCAGTTTGCGTATTCTACAGCCCCAGCCGACCGAGCCACTCGTTGGGAGAGTCTTACCCCTCTACAAGGATGCAGTCGGTGTATTATACAGCTCCAGTCGACTGGACTCAAACGTTAGGAAAAAACAGAAAACTTATAATCCTTCGAAGGAAGACGAAAGCAAACTCTCACGATAAAACATTCAAAGCAGGTTTATTTTGAAAAAGAAGAAAACATTAAATACTTAGAGTTTCATGAAATTAATCTTCAGGTAAGTAGCTTGCTCTACGACAGAAGACTACTGAAATTTTTGAATATCTGGTAGATTAAATGTTTCGTTAGATATATTTAGATTACATCAACAAGTATGATGTGTGCGGTCGTTTATATTTCCCGATATGTAAAAATTTTGATTCCATTGTGGAACAAAACGTTACCACAACTTAGTGATTTACAATGTAGAACTGCCACTAGTAAAACAATTTTTGATTGTCATATTGATAAGTTCTACCTCAAATCCAAACAAGACCTGAACTCTTTCAAGAAGAAGCGTTCAAAGCATTAAATAGAAATTGAAAAAAAAAAAAAATGTAACTCAAGATAATAATCGTCTCATAATTTTCCTCTGTATCAACTGTCCGGTAAGAACCTTATCTATCTATCTTTCTATCTATCTATCTATCTAAGCATTTTCATAACTATCAATCACATTATGTTAATTTGTGTTGCTCTGTCTCTACCTATATATACATATTTACCAACCCCTCCGCTCGGTCAGGATATGACACAAGGTCTATTTTTAAGCGGAGTTTTATAAGATTGAATTCAGAGTTTTCCTTCTCTTAGACAAGTTGCCTTACCAAAGCTGAAGAAACCAGTCTGCCCTACTATTTACCTATAGCTGGAGGGTGAATAATTGGATCCATACCTTTTCCAAGGGTATTAGAGCTATGTGAAGAGCAATCAACCTCGTCCAGGATTTGAACTCGTATCACCGTGTCCATTTCCTACGACGATAACCATTACACCACGGGCCCCTCCATTATGATAACCACTACACTACAGGCACCTCTCTCTCTCTCTCTCTATATATATATATATATATATATATATATATGTGTGTGTGCGTGTGCGTGGGTGTGATTGTGTGTGTGCGCGTGTTTCGTATCGACCAGCGTATCTATTTATCTGTTTAAGATTTTAACTCAAAGTCTTCAATCTTCACTTGGGTCCAGACCCTTGTAGCTCTGCAATGGTCAGCGTCACGATTGGTAAATCTGCGCACACAGATTATTTTCGGCGCATAAAGCTAAAATAACCACTTGCGCAGACGCTCTCCAACTTCTGAGGAAGCTTCATCGCTTCACAATAGAAGAAAACTATCTGAAGATTAAGTGCAAACTTTATAACGAGTTCTACTTCCGCCACGTGACTATCATGGCCGCCAGCGGACATGTCCGCTGGCCATGTAATGATTTTCATTGGTCAACTTTTAGGCTTCACTAATCGAGACCACCTGAACAAATCGAAGTTTCTCTTCCAAACGCCACTCCTCCACCAAATTACTACACCCTCGTTTTATTGCCCAGGGGAGAAGATGGATATATATAATGATATCGAAGCGCACGAAGAAGACTGCTAAATACATCTAGTAAATTGGGCTGCATTATTTAAACCAGTGTACCATTAATGTGTAAAAAAGTATCATATTTTAAGTTATACTCACCATATGTGCCAATCAAAAAGTCGAGGAAAATCGAGTGAATGTTATAACCAGATCCCATTGTATTAGGCGCTATAAAAATAAGGGTTGTTAAACACAACTAATGTTGAATCGAGGTATCTAGATTTTATTCGTGGTAATTGTTCACTTGTTTATTCTGGCATGATGTAATTTTAAGTGGAAGTCCAACTCTCTATTTCTAGAAGTGAAAAAAAGCTAAGTATAACCTTTTGTCTTAAATAAAAGTGGTTAACGCTTTAAAAAAATCTTATCACTTTCTAAAAATGAACAAAAAAACATGAACACAACAGTTTCACCCTCATCTGTCGGCCAGGTTTTGCAATGTCTTTTAATTTGATTTTTTAACGATGCCAGAGAACTTGAATAATAGCATCTTCAAAGTGGACATTGGACTAATGGCTATAAAGGAATTTTTCAACACTTCACAGATTTCCTGATGATGCAATTTAGTGTTATACTCGGGACAATCTTTTAGGGTAGGCTCGTATATATTTGCACATTCTAAGCACCATGGAGAAGGTGGACATCTCTTAAATGTTATCGAGTGGACGGCTAGGTTTAGAATACGCAAATTGTCAGACCCGATAAAAGGTAAGAACAACACCCAGAAAAACAGCAGTATCCTAGGTATGACACTAAACTGCAGATATGGAGAGTCTAAAATCCTCTTTTATTGCCATTACCCTACGACCTATACAGATCCATAATTGTCATAGCTGTTTAGATCCCATCAATAGATCAAACGGATTTAACTAAAAATTATTCCTATTCGGTAAGACCGTGTATAAAAGATAAAATCTTACGAAATAACTATATAAAATATGTTCTATTAACACAGAATGAACGCGATTCCCTGACGTTTAGGAACAGAATAACACTAGACTAGTTGAAATGCGGGTAAAATCAATTAATCAATAAAAATTAATATTTACTTGATATTTTTTAATGCGATACCTTTATTATTTGTGGTTAGGTTTGTTTTTTCTTTTGTTTGGTGGCATATCCACCTAAGAGGGTTATTTAATGACAAAGTTACACTTTTTTTGACGAAAATTAATAGAACGATAAAACCCATATGTGGGTAATCATTAGTGGATAGCACGCACTTTTTTCCAGACTTTTAAACTCCCTAATAAGGTTGGTTTAGTTTGGTTTGTTTGGTTTTATGGCATATCAACCTTTGTAGGTTATTTAACGCCAAATCCATTTTCATGTAAATAATCTGTTCTATTGAAAACAGTTCAGTTTAGCATAAGTACACAGTTTAATTGTCAAAAACATTTCCATTTCAAACTATTTAAGCAGTTATATGTAATAATTCTGTTAAGTGTAAATACAGTTTTAATGTCGAAAAACAGTTCTATTTGAAATAATTCAGTTAAGCATAAGCACGCAGTTTAAGTGTAAGTACGGTTTAATTGTCAAAAACGTTTCTATTTTAGGCTATTCAGTTTACTCAATTCATTTTAGCATTAGTATGCTGTTAGTTCTATTTAACCCATAGACAGGGCCCTATCAGGGGCTACCACTCCGGGCCAGAGTGGACCTGGGAGCGATGGCAATGAATGGGTACTCCGCATTCTCCAAAGCTCTAGCACTGCTGGAACCTCACCATCAGACTGTTTAGTGTCATAACAGGACACTCGTTAGGTGGGGTGTCTCACCCCTCTGCAGAGGTGCAGTCAGTGTATTCTACAGCCCCAGCTGACTGGGCAAAAGTTTGGTTTAATTTAGTTTATTTAATAGCATATCAGTCAACGTAGGTTACTTACTGCCAAAATCATTCTTTTAGAAGAAAAATATTGGAACTATTTAAACTATTTATAGGTAATTGGTTTCGGATAGGACACAATTTTTTCAGGCTTTTCAACCCTAATATTAGGTTCTTTTAATTTATCTTCTTTATTTAATGGTCTATCAGTCTACATGGGTTACTTAATGCCAAAGCCATATTTGAAGAAATGTCATGGAACTATTTAACCCATTGATAGGTTATTAGTTTTGGACAGGAAGAACTATTTTTCCAGACCTGTCAACCCTAAAATTAGGTTTGTTTAGTTTAGATGACCGGACGTTGGCATAGTGGTTAAAGTGTTCGCCAATGGCCCGAAAGACCGGGGTTCAATCCCAGGTCGAGTCATACCAAAGACTCAAAAAATGGTACTTGATGCCTCCTTGCTTAATACTCAGCATTATAAGGTATGGCGAAAGGGGAGCAATCCAATGAAAGGAGTAGCGCCCTCACCTACACTTTGGTGTAGTAGCTATCGAAAAGGGGCCTTTGGGTCACCCTCGACTAAGCCCGCCAACTTTCCTTACTTTTAGTTTAGTAGCTTTATGTTATAGCATACCAGTCTACGTGGATTAACAATGCCAAAGCCCTCCTTTTAGTAGAAAAGTAGTGGAACTATTTAACTCATAAATAGGTTATAAGTTTTGGAATGAAATTACTTTTTTCCAGACATTTAAATCCTGAAATTAGGATGGTTTTATTTAATCTCTTTATTTAATTGCATATCAGTCTACATGGGTTACTTCATGCCAAAACCTGTTTTTAGAAGAAAAGAAGTAAAACTTTTTAATCCATAGATAGTTAATTAATTCTGGATAGGATGCATTGTTTTTGCAAACGTTTTAACCTTAAAGTTAAGCTGATTGTTTTAGTTTCTTTCTTCAATAACATATCCATTCGACATGGCTTACTTAATGCCAAAGCCTTCTTTTTAGAAGAAAATAGTGGAACTATTTAACCCATGGGTAGGTCATTAGTTTTGGATAGGACGCTTTTTTTCCAGACTTTTCATCCCTAAAATTAGGTTTGTTTAGTTTAGTTTCTATATTTAATGGCATATCAGTCTACGTGGGTTATTTAATGCCATAGCCATCCTTATAAAAAAATAGTTGTCATACCATTTAGCTCATAGATGGAGGGATAAGAAAGTTCATGCCTTTCCCAAGTGTGTTTATTTGAAAGTAAATTTAATAGCCTGACTGAAGTTCGAACTCATTTACATTGACGCCGCAATCCAACATTTCATTCATTGCGTTATAACAACTCGCACCAATCAAATTAGGTGGGGGGGAGGTAATATAGGCGATAATTATTTATTTATAGCTATAGTTTAAAATAATGTATTTTACAACGCTGCAGAAAAATATCGACTCAAATGTTTGTTTTTAATTTTGTTTCATCTAATGTCAACTTGTCTTCAACTTGTCTTTGTTGCATTTTTGTATGAACATGTCAACGTGTTTGCTCGAAATACTGCGCGAATATTGTATTTTAAGACGAAATGTTCATTATATAAATTCTTATTTTAAATTAGTATGTACCAATAAAAAGTTGAAGAAATGCTAAATTTTGTTTCGATTTAAACTTCTACAAAGTCAGAGCGTATTATACACGATAACTTAATCTTTTAGAATTTCTTTGTCTAGAGTACGGGTGCGTGTTATATATGAGTGCATATTATACACAAATAATTTTGATATATCTTGAAAAACTGAAGAAGACATTCTGGCCGAAAAATATTAACCTCTTAAGATAATGAAAAGTATCAATGATCAGCCGTGTTTTGCTTATTTATATTTTGACTGTTAAACCGAGTACTTCAGTTAATTCAATTAATTTTTAAAAAATGCATTGAGGACAAATATGACACGTATTTTTTTTCTGTGGTATATACAGAAAGTTTCACGTGATGGGTGTTCCAGAATTTGGCTAGTTTCATTTCCTTTTACTAAATGCATCAGAGCATGCCCTTGACACAACTACATTTTGTGAAATGAGAAGGTGCTTCCTGTGAGACAGCTTCCAAACAGCGCGGACATAATAAATGAGAAAATATAAATTTAGCAAGATCAGATATTCAACACACTCGTTTATTTTTTGGTGTGCGTTTAGTTTCATGCAACATAATTTAGCATTTAAACACACACACACACACACACACACACACACACACACATATATATATATATATATATATATATTTATATGTGTGTGTATGTGTATAATAATTTTCGCTCCTAAATTAAACAAAACAAACAATAACCAAATTAAAAAGATAAACAAATGGATGAAATAAAATGATGATAATCCCATGCAGACGATCGATGTATACGATCAAAAGTGCTTTGGACCCAAATTTAGGGTAACTTGACCACGACAAAAGAGACAAGCGAGAAAGCTTGAGAACACACAAACACACACACACACAGAGTGTATGGTTGTCACTATCTTACATGGTGGGTTTGTGGCAGATCAAATGTACTATAATATGGAGAGTTGCTCAATATCTTTGATAGAGCGATATATATATATATATATATATATATATATATATATATATATATATATATATATATATATAAGAAAAAGACAAAACCAGTCACATTAGGATTTTAAATTTATTTCCATCCTGTTATGTGTTTTTGAGTCCAACTTAAAAACATATTTATTTTGCTGATGGAATTACTCCCAACTCCGGTTTAACTGGACCAAATAATAATTATATATATATATATATATATATATATATGCGTATGTGTGCGTGTGTGTGTGTTTATATATATGTGCGGGTATGTGTATGTGCGTGTATGTGTGTGCATGTGTGTGTGTCTATGCGTGTGTGTTTGTGTTTAAATAATAATAGAAATGCCAAGTGAAGACAAGAAATGTGCTCGAAACTCTATTAGTAGAGGAATATGCCTTTAATACTAAACGCTAAAACCAGCAAAAATGTTCTAAAAGCTAAAGAATCATCCACAAGATTGTGTCTATATGTTGAAATTATTAATTCAAATCCATTTAGCTATCATAAAAGTTTTATAATCACAAATCAACTGAGAATGATTTATTTTCAGCTTGTAACAGCTTAAACTTCTATTTTGAAGTCTATTTTGCACAAAGCTCTCAAAGCGTGCTGAGCTGGAAATAAAACTTTTGCCATCTATCTATCTAAAAAAAATCAGCGATCTTTCTCCCCCCGTTGTGATCAAAACTTGAGGATCTTTCATTGCCGGTAATGTTCCCGTTTCTACTGTGATCTTTGAAGATACAATAGATTCGGACTTCAGTTCGTAAATAGAATAAAACGGTCAGCGGCTGATTGGATGAACGGCCAGATCATCCCAGTTCCGGACAGCCTGAACGAATGAAGAGACAAGCGGATCGTTGTCTGGAGATATTATGTCAAAAAGATAAAAACGGATATTAATGAATGGAATTACCGGATATCAATTTGGATCAAGTTAAGACCTTTTTTTCAGAACACGGTGTCTGCATAAAACTACGTCAGGCTGAAGAAACAAAATTAAACCTGATCCAAATAAAACTAAACAAATCAATTCGTTAATTCATCTATAAATATAAAATGAAATGAAATGGTATCTTTCTGGGGAATATCCATTGCCTTACCGACAAAATTTGAGTGTTAATAATGAGGTACTTTCAAAATAAATGTAACGAAAATGCTCAAGAGCATGTGTGTTACTGAAATCTGTAGAGTTCAGTAATAAATAATAGTTAATGTTATCCCTTTTTTTTTAATTAATATTATTTTATTAGAAATAATAAAATTGAAATCACTTTGATAATGAAGAAGATTAACTTTTTAAGGAAAATTGATTGTGGTGTAATTACTTATTTGCGGTATTGTATACTAACATTAAGAAAGTAATTTTTGAAAAAAATTTTCACATTTCTAGTGGGATATTTTCTATTATATTTCACTGCCATATGTCAAGAAATATCATATATTTATTTTCCTAGAAATTTTTTTTGCTTTTTACACCCTTCCAGGCAATTAACTTTTCTTTTCAGTAAAAGAATTGTCTAAAGACCAGAATAAATGGTAAGTGAATATGCAACCAGCTGTCGATGACTTTTTTTGACCAGTGGGAACAAAGCACAACAAAACCGGTGGAAGAAACGTGTAGACCACACGAGGAGCTAAGTAGAAAATTAAACCTCATTGGTTCACATTCCACTAATGTATCTTTAACGTATTGTATTATCATAGATAAAATTATTTCAGAATGTTAGCAATTTTTCGAGAAATGAACAAAATCGCTATGGGTGCAATCATTCGTAACCTTTTTATGAAACAATCTGGCTTGTAATTTGATCAACATCGGTCCAATTAGCTGATTTTAAATATATATTTAATTGAAGATACGAATCTGATGGCGCAAAATCAAATAAATAAGACGATATATATATATATATATATATATATCATCATCATCATCATCATGTCGTGCCGTTAGCACGGATATCTCTTACCCTCTCTCGCCATTTCTCTCTATCGTTCATCGCCCTGGCGGGTCTTCAGGGCTACATCCCGTACCCTCACATAGCAGCTGGATGTATGTTCGAGCTGACCATCCTGCTTTTACTCGGCCACATGTGGGGTTCCATAGGAGTACATCACTTATGAACTCGTCCCTGCTTCTCTACCAGTGTCCTGCATGTCTGGTTCGTCTAACTTGGATAGTTTTCGTGATGGGAGGCAGGTGACCGTTTAGTTGGTGCCTTGTGGGATGTTGCCACCAGGACTTGTTCAATATTGCTTGCAACATTCTTGTGTAATTGCAGTCTAGCTTCTTCTCCAGCCGTTTTGTTAGCGTCCAAGTAGTGCATCCATACAGCAGTATCGGTACGACCGCTGCCTGGAAAAACTGAGTTTGATTTTATCGGTCAGGTCTGATTTCCATATGATCGATAGCTTATCGATAGCTGTCTATGCCTTCGATGTCTTTTTCGGTTGATGAGACACTGCTTCCTTGGTGAATTTGTCTACCAGTTACAAAGAGGTTCCCTATAGTGTGGAAATGTCCCCAGTTTGATTAAAGCACATATATTCAGTTTTGTGTGCATTGACATGGAGGCCAATGCCTGTGGCGCGTCGTTCCAAACTAAGCTGTAGTGTTTCGGGTTGGTTGGGTGTATTTGCCAGTATCGCTATGTCGTCGGCGTAGTCGGCGTCGGTAATTGTTTTTGCGGGGTACCTTCTGCTTCTTTTCTTTGTCAGCTCGAAGCTGTTTTCTCTGATTTTACCAATCGATGTTCTAAGCACGTTTTCTAGACAGATGATAAAGAGGTATGGGTCTAGCGTGTCCCCTAGTAATACTTCTGCTACAATGTCGAAGTATTCTGTGTCTCCATCCGGTAAACGTACTTTCACTTTAGTGTTACTACAGAGAATCGTTATTGCTGCTACGGTTTCTTTTGGTAGGCCGTATGCTAGTAGGATTTGTTCCATCTTCCCTCTGTGAATGGAATCGAAGGCCTTGGTAAAGTCGACAAATAGTAATGTCGTCTGTAGTTTTTTTGCCCGTACGCCTTCAAGGATTCTACGGATGGTCAATATTTGTGACGTCGTGGATGTATTTATTCGGAAGCCATTTTGGTTTTTCCTAAGGATGTTGTCGATTTTGGGTTCTATGCAGTTTCGTAGCAGGGCATTGTAAATTTTGGCTGCTGTGGATGTAAGTGTTATACCTCGGTAGTTCTTGGCTAATCCGAGGTCACCCTTTTTAGGGAAGGGGAGGATGCATCCCTTCATCCATCTGTCTATCGGATTTTGATTATTGACTGCGTTGCAGTGTCGGAGAAGTATGCCGTCGAATTGTCTGGTCTTCCATACTTCCGGGGGAATATCGTCAAGCCCTGAAGCTTTCCCATTTTTAATTTTCTAAGAACCGAGTCGAGTTCTTCTTGAGTGAAAGGTCCTATTTTAATGTCCAATTGCTTACTAATAATTCTGGTGATTGGTTCATGCGTAACTTTCGGTGGGTTTCCCAGTAGATTTGTGAAATGCTGTTCTCACAGTTTTATTCTTTCTTGTTAGTTTGTAGCATTCAAATTTGCTTTGGGTGTGCTATTCCTTCTACTCACTTTGTTTATTGTTTGCCAGGCTATCCTAGATTGTCTATCTTCCACTGAGTTCTACTCTTATCTATCTGATTTTGTATGTATTCTGTCTGTTCTTTTAGATATATGCCTGCTAACTGATATTGTGCCTTTTTTTAGTTTTAGGACATTTGTGTTTGTTGGGCTCTTCCTATAGCTTTTGGAGGCAGTTTTCACGCGTGCACGTTTTTCTCTTTGCGCTAGCGTTTCCCATGGGACTCAATATTTAGTTCTTGGTTTTGTTGCAATACACTTCGCTGCCGCCTCGAAGTGCGCGTTGACGAAATTCTCGTATTCGTCATTTGGGGTACCTTTTTCTGTCTTCTCTTGTAGTGTTTCGAATCTGTTTCTCAATTCTAATACACAATTATCTCTAATATCTCTGTTGTTAAGAAGGGCCCAGTCATAGTGCTTTGCAGTCGCTCTTCGTGTGGCATTTTTTCGTAGGCTTAGTGGTATTTTTGCCGTGACGATTCGGTGATCGGAGGCCACAGCGTCGAAAGACGAGTATGCCTCGCAATTCATTGCACTATTTTTCCATTTCTTGTTTATAAAGACGTAGTCTATCTGTGCTTTACTATTGCTGGCGTATGTGTAGGTCCATAATTTCCCCTCCCTTTTTTGATTGTTTGTATTGAGGCATGCTAATCTATTTTCTATCATAAAATCTGTTAGATGTTGTCCGTTCCTAATTGACGTGTTGTGTAGGGTGTATTTGTTATTTCTGTTTATCCCGATTTGGGCATTCATATCGCCGCCAATGACTAGCACGCTGCGTTTCTGAATGCTACGCACTAGAGAGGATAGCTCATCGTAGAAAGCGACTAGTTCAGTTTCTTCACTAACATTGGTAGGACTGTAGCAGGAGATGATTGTTGCTCTGGAGTTGACATTAAACGTAGCTGCCATCATCCTAAGTTGTATTCTCTCAATGCTATTAAGTGTTTTTAACGCTCTTGGTCCTATAAGCATTCCTACTCCTCCCACTGTGGCATTGACAGAGTTTTTCCATGCTAATACAGTGACTAGCGTCCATCCATTGCTAGTTTCGTGATATTTGATATCTTCGGTGTGCGTGTATCTGTGTTCTTCTATGCATATTATGTCTATTTTATGTTCTACGGCCGAGGCAGTCAGCTCTGGTAGTTGACCTCTTCTATTTAAGGGTGTAACGTTTAATGTCGCTATTTGTATTGGTTGTTTGCGTTTTAGTAGTTTTTGATCATTTGAGCTCGGTAGCTGATTTTTCGAACACTGAGGCCAGAGCTCCAGCCTCAGAAGGACGCGCCCCTTTTTTACCCGCGCAAAGAGCGATGCGGTTTATGTATGTGGTTTGATTGTGGGTCATGGTTATCTTTCGATGGCTGGTTTTATTCTCATCTATAGAAGTCACTCTTATAGATGAGCAGCAGTAGTTCCCCGATCGAACTGATGATCCTAAGCGTTAAGCCGCAAGACTCACACGTCCAGGACCAGGTTAGGCATTGCGTTTGTCCATCAGAGGGTTTATTCTCACACCTTTACGTCCATCATGCTGCTTTCCATGTGTACGTAAAAAAGGGGTGGCTTTCTTTCCCCGTAAGTTTTAACTTAGTTAAAGTCCAAGACTTATGTACATTTATGAGGGTTTTTTGGTATATTTTCACCTGTCTTCTGATACTGCCCCAAACATGTTTTTCTTTTTTTTTGTTTGTTTTTGGTGGCATAGGTACTTTTACTTAGGCTGTTTTTTTTTTGTTTTCTTCTAAACTACTATGGGGTGGGGAGCAGTGACAGCTCTAAGCTTTTAGAAAAAATTTCAAAACCATTCGCCGTGTATGCTAACACATTGGACCAGAGTCATATATTCAATTTGGATTTACGGTAAAAATGTCTTTACGTTTAAAACTCACTGTACAAAGAATAAAACAGCATACAATTTTGTAAAATTTTCGGCATTTTAGATTAGTAGGACTTAAAGACATTATACTAACCAGTATTGAATCTTTGATTTTCTGGTGGCACAAGCTAGTTTTTCATCTCTCTGGTTCTGCTCTACTGTTTAGTCACTAAAGAATTTAAATATAATTTGGGAAGGTCTACTACTTGGGGAAGGGGACAATAGTTATTTGATCATTTTGGCGGGGTTTGTTTGGGGGGGTGGCATTGGAACTTTTACTTAGGCTGTTTTTTTGTTTTCTTCTAAACTACTATGGAGGGGGAAGAAGTGAGAATTCTAAGCTTTTAGAAAAGATTTCAAAACCATCTTTAAGAAAAACAAAAAAAAAAACAAAAAAAAAAAACCCGGTCACATTAGGATTATAAATTTATTTCCACTTTGTTATGGGTATTGATATGAATCAATAACACCAAAAATAATACGACTTTTTCAGATGTAATGGATTATTTTATCCATTAGATCTGAAAAAGTCGTGTTATTTTGGGTTTTATTGATTCATATCAATACCCTTAACAGGATGGAAATAAATTTATTATCCTAGTTTGACCGGGTTTTTTTGTTTTTTTTAAAGGAATCATTGTAATGTCAGTTACATTGAGATCTTTACCAGGAAAATTTGAATGTTCATAGTTGAATGATTTTCTTGTCCTGACGTATATATATATATATATATATATGAACTGGTTTTAAAAGATGTGAGATGTTAATCTATTTTAAGCTTTATCCTGCTCTGTTGATATAAGCATTCCTCTGGTTTACCAAACGTTTTTTAACAATCTGTTTATATATATATATATATATAGAGAGAGAGAGAGATGTGTGTGCGTTAGAATAGCTTTATGTAGAACATACAGAATGAACTCCAAAAAAGATATTTTTCGCTCACATCTTGTTAGAGAAGACTGTGACAAAATCAAGCAATACAAATGAATAATGAGATCACTTAGTAGTTGATTTCAGTCTTGCTTGCTTTTGTCTCGGTGTTCTCTGACGTGACGTAGCTGAAAAAATGTCCTTTTTTGAACATATGATGTATGCTCTACTTTAAGATATTCTATAATTTTGTATGTAGTACAGAATATATAGAGCGAAAAAGAGAAAGAGAGGGAGAAAGAGAGAAAGAGGAGGGAGAGATAGGAAGAGAGATGAATGTATTCTCGTACAGGATGACTTCGTTTTATCTTTGGCCCTTTCTATTAAGTTTCGGTGGGTTTATTTTGCCGAATAAACTCTTATCAAATTGCCTGCAAAAAAATTATGTCTACTCCTTAAAGGGCTGAGGCATATTTTTTTGCGGTCTGTCCCTTAGAAAAGTTATCAGTACACAACTGACGTGCTTCATGATAATCCCTATTCAGAGAATACGACCGTTTCGACGCCTTATCATAGTCAGCAAACCATCCATTTATACACTCTCTCTTGGCCTAAACAAATATCTGCATGTAAAAAGAAAATCAGAGAGATTCATCCAGCATGATTTTTTCGTATACTGTTCTTTAATGGAGGAAGAAACTCCACACTAAAAATTCTGATAACGCTTTCACTGCTTCCATAGCCCTAATATAGTCATAATAAGAATATTGTTAACTGCCTGTCTTTCTATTTGGGCTGAGATAGTTGAATTTCTTTCGGTACGTGTTGACGATATTTGAAACCAGGTAGTATATGTTTTTATATCCTGTCTTTACCTCACTTTTCTATTGCTCATTCTCTTGCTTTCTCCACACCCACGTACACATAGATACTTACATACCAAGACACAAATACACCCACTGTGGTTCCAAAGAAAAATACATAACAGACACATTCGAATTATAAACATTGTCTGAGGTGCAAATACTTTGTGGTTATCAGTACAGAAGGATATACGATTTTCAAGAACTTGTAATTATTTGTTACGAAAGGAACTTTAGCCAAAAAATATCAACGGTCATCTAATTTCGTTAGGACTAAATGGAACTTATATCTTATCTTCTATTTCGTTTTGATTTATTGAATTTGTATCCGTCTTGGCTAAAACACGTGTGAATAATTAGATAAATTTTCTATAGGCTCTTATTATTTTTGTTGTTTGAAAAGTTTTGTAGATATTAATGTGAGTTTGAAAATACGTATGGTATTATTTTGAATCTATTGTATTTCTTTATATTCTAGGTTACTCACTATTGCGTTCTGGTTAGTGAATGCTTGTAATATTAAACAAAGGAGAAACCACGATATGAGAGGAAATAGAGATATATTCTCAGGAAAAAGTATATACAATAGAGAGAATATTTGTAGACAAGAACATAGGATTAGTGAATACAGAATAACGATATAGTCCAACGATAGTATAGGCTTCCGTTATTACGGTAGCAAGTAAGGTGATCTAGTGCGATCTCCAGTCTCCAACGCTCTAATACTATTCCAATAAGAAGCTGCTCTTCACCTTCTAGTTTACCCTGGTATTAGTAGCTACGGCTATATATGGCAGATGTACTAGCTCATTGTGTGGAAAAAGGTGGGTGATACCCAACACTTACTCAGAGCCAATGTATATTCACACACACACACACACACACACACACACACACACACACACATATATATATATATATATATATATATAGGAAGCTTCGTAATGTAATGATTACTTTCCTTGGAAATGGACACGGTGACACGTGTTCAAATCCAAGACCAGACTGCCTTTCAGGTTGCACTAACATGTTTGGGAAAGGTATGAATTCAACTATTCTCCCTACAGCTATAGAACACCAATACAGTAATGGAGACTTGGCTCTTCGACCTTGGTATGTGTTGTGGAACCTTTACCCATCTCACCATAATTGCCTCTTCTCACCGTTATTAGTACTGAGAGATTTCACGGCTTGGGGGAAAATCAATATCGGTGTTATCCGAACAGTACGAGACTTCTTACCTTTTCTATATTACTCTATCGTTCTTGTGTAACATAACCTGTTATCTAATATCCGTGTTTGCGTTTTCATTAGTGACCCTTTCCGGGGACAAAACAGTATGACATCCAGTCTACGATAAGGAAATCTCCAAAGTGAAACCTGTTAAACTCCGCCAAAAATTTAACATTGTCTCGCATCCTGCTCGTTAGGAGGTTATATATATATATATATATATAGAGAGAGAGAGAGATAGAGAGAGCTTAATATATTTATAAATAAGTAGTGCTTAATAGTAGTAATAGAGTTAATATATTTGAAACTAAATAAAAGAAAATTAAAATTTAAAGATAAGGATAAAAAGTAATGGATGAATTGTAATAGATAATAAAATGAAGGAATAAACAAAAATAAATAATAATCAGAACAACAATCAAATCTTGGAAGTACACTTCGTAAGTAAACAACGCTACGGATAGTTTCAGCAACAAACTGGCGACATCTCACATGAGAAAACCTGAACCTAGCAATGTAAGGGAAACCCTTAAGAGAGAAACGGAATCTCGTTAACAGCAGCACAAAACAACACCTTAGAGATCAATGATATTAAAGTGTACATACGTAAGTGTACATTATGTGGTGTTTGAGAGGAAACGATTAATTACATTATAAGTGAATATAGCAATCAAGGCACACAATTAGTCTTGTGAGTAGAGTTTGCCAATGGCCCGGGAGACCGGAGTTCAATCCTAGATGGAGACATACCAAAGACTCATAGATGGTACTTGATGCCACCTGGCTTAACATAATAAGATACGGATCAAGTCAAGCGATCCAATGAAAGAATATAGCTCCCTCCTCAACCATTCGGTGTAGTAACTAATGAAAAGTGAGGCATCAGGTCGTCCTCGACTACGGTCGCCAAATTTACTTATTTATTAAATGGTATATGCACAAAACAGAATTCGTTATAGAGAAAGAAAATGCATAAACATTCCCAGGGGTTTTGAGATACAAACGGATCCTATTTACCCAATCCCTCCGCACGGGCAGGATATGACACAAAGTAAATTTTTAAGCGGGGTTTAACAGGTTTGAATTCAGAGTTTTCCTTCTCCTGGACTAGAAGCCTCACCAAGTCTAAAGAAAACAGTCTGCATTACTATTTACCCATAGCTGGAGGGAGAATGATTGGATTCCTACCTTTCCCAAGGGTATTAGTGCTATGTGAATCCATAGCTGGGAGGATAAGGAGGTTCATACCTTTCCCAAGTGTATTTGCTCGAAAATGAACGTAATAGCGCGACTGGAGTAAGAACTCGCGTACTACGATTCCGCAGTCCATTGCTTTAACCATTACACCACGAGGACACCCCGGAAACGATACAAACGAATCACCTGTTTCCGATTAAAAGATCGGACTTAGCGGTAATTAACAAAAACAACGACAAAAAAGAACTTGCAAAATAGTGCTCTTTGCAGTTCTAGCGGACCACCGAGTCAAAACCAGAGTACACGAAAAGAGAGAGAGAGAGAGAGAGAGAGAGAGAGAGAGTGTGTGTGTGTGTGTACTTGGATCTTACCAGAGAAAGCTGTGCATCATGAGGTGGTAGAAATACTAAGCGAAGGTGATGAGATCGGAACGCTCCCCAAAGACTAGGAAAGTGGACAGGAAGAGTTTGAAATTTGAGGACGAATTTAGATCAGACAACAACATTGTGAAGATCGGTTTGAGAAAAGTTTTGAAGACTTAAGAAATAATGGGATGAGAAGAGACCATCCAAACTACAACATTACTGGGAACAATAAAATAACGAGAAGAGTCCTGGAAACTTGAGGAGACTTGCTGTCACTTAAATAATAATATGAACAAAATGCTCCACAACATTCTAATATAAACACAATGCTCTGAGAAGAACACAATGTTCTACAACATTCTGATATGAACACAATGTTCCCCAATATTCTGATATTAACATTGATATTATTGGAGGTGCCCGTGGCGTAATGGTTATCGTCGTAGGTAATGGACACAGCAACACGGGTTCAAATCCTGGACGAAGCTGATTGCATTTCACATAGCACTAATACCCTCGGGAAAGGTATGAACCCAATTATTCTCCCTCAAGCTATGGGTAAATAGTAGGACAGACTGGGTTCTTCATTCTTGGTGAGGCAACTAGTCTAGGAGAAGGAAAACTCTGAATTCAAACCTATTAAAAATTGACCTTGTGTCATATCCTGCCCGAGCAGAGGGGTTGGTAAATATGATTATTCTGATATTAACGCAATGCTTTACAAGATATTGATATTAGCATAATGCTCAACAATTGACTGGTATTAGCACAATGCTCCACAACATTCTAGCACAATGTTAAGAATTAATAAAGAAATTAGTTAACAACGGAGTTCAATCCTAGATGGAGACATAGAAAGGAAGAGGGCATAAAGTTAGTCATTCGAGAGTAGAGTTAGTGAAGGAGCAGTCGATGATCATAAGTTTTTCAAACCTTCTAACAATCATTTGTACCCTATGATCGAGATGGATTGTAAAACTGCCAGTTATACTAGATGCCAGGAATGGCTGTGATTTTAATGGTTTTCAGGTTTGAATAACCGCTTTAATCATTACCAAACTTTTTATTAAGTGGCTCAACCCTGGGTATAGTGCACTACTACTAAAACAACGTAGTGTTTTAAACAATTCACCAAGTCATTGAGGAAAATCCTGCGAGTAGCATTTGGAGAGTATCAGGTGAACTAAGCATCTCCTTTTCCATAATGTCTCATATTCTCAAATATTACAAAATACTTGCCTCACCCTAATATATATATATATATATATATATATATATATATATATATATATATATATATATATATAGTTTGGTTTGTTTTTCTTTTTTTTTTGCTTACTTTCTAGGTTATTCGATGCCAAAGCCATACTCGTAGCAGAACAGAAGTGATACTTTACAACCGATAGCTGGGAGGATAAGGGGCTCATTTGTTTCCTACATATATATATATATATATATATATATATATATATATATATATATATGTGTGTGTGTGTGTGTGTGTGTGTGTGTGTTCTTCCTAGTATTGTCTTCTTTTCTCGCAACTTCTTTCTCTTTCTTCAACCATCTCTTAATTCCTATTTCATTTCTCTTTATATCTCATTTCACTTTGGCATTCCTTTTTGACGCCACCCATATAAGACTGTCGATCTACCCTTTTTATTCATTCTATTCCTGTCCAAAGATTATGAATTTTGCGGCATAAACTCGAATTACAGTGAAAACAGTTTTTATAAAAATGTTAGTGATGACTATATAGTTTTCATACAGTCCAGCATTTTGGCATGAAACATTCCTATCTATAAAGCAAAAAACCTACACAGACACACTTATATATATATATATATATATATATATATATATATATATATATATATATATATATATATATAAGCATGTTGTCAGTATAATTTTATTAAGATCCTTTGAAGTTTCCTGATAGGTGTCTTGATTTCGGGGTGTAATTGGTGGATGAATTCAATTCCCAAATCCAAATTTCGAAAAATTCTTGTTGAAAACACCACCATAAGAGCACAAGGAATTAATAAGCTACGACTACAAATCCGAGAAGCTGAACATATTAAAACAAAACTACTTAAAATAAATAGAATTAATTTTTCAAAAAAGTAACACTGTTTTGAAATCCCTTTATTTTTTTTAATATTCCATATTTCTTGGTTATATTCTATTTCCGTTGATAGTGTTCTGTTTTTTTTAAAAATTCATCAGCATCTCAGTTTACTCTGTCTTTACGTAATTTTTTATGTTATAAAAACCTAAAAAAAAAACCTTGCAAGCAGCGCCTAATGATTGACTATGAAGGGTCCGAAAGCGCACGGGATAATTTTGCTAAATTTATCCACCAATTCCAACCTGAAAACAAGACACTTATCAGGAAACTTGAAAGGATCTTAATAAAGTTATATAGACAAAATGTGTCTATTATTTAATCAAACATACTTAAATGAAAGACTGCTGCCCAAATCCACACACACACACACACACACGCACGCGCGCACACACACACACACACACACACACACACACACATATATATATATATATATATATATATATAGTATTAAATAAATACATAAATGACGTTTCTGCTAAGGTTGACAATGTCGGTAAAACAGTATTACTATTCGTCTGAAAACGTTTATTAAAGTTGCTGGGGGTACTAAAGTAGGTCCAACCTACTTGCCACGTTTCCTGATTTCTAAAGGAAGTTGGTGCATACCATTTCCTATGGAACTTGAACACAGATTACAGTATCCATTTTATTTACTGATAATCCTTACTCTTACTCTTCTACTTCTACCACCCTTATTTTCTCCCTTTTTTCTCTTTCTCACACAAACACACACTCACACACGCATGCTTACATATGTACACGTATCAGAATTGTTTGGGAAGCACTAAAGATATTAAATTTTGCTGAGGTACCTGTTACGTTGTGGACGTCAGGAAAGAAAATGAATGGATGGGGTATACACATAATGAATAGTCAGTTTCAAAAATTATATATGCAAAAAAGAAAAGAACAAACGTACTTGAGTTCTTTTAAGATGCATGAATTGCCCAGTCAGCTGGGGCTGTAGAACACACTGACTGCACCTCTGCAGAGAGGTAAGACCCCCCCTAATGAGTGTCCTGATATGACACTAAACAATCTGATGGTGAGGTTCCAGCAGTGCTGGAGCTTTGGGGAATGTGGAGTACCCCTTCACTGCCATCGCTCCCAGGTCCACTCTGGCCCTGAGTGGTAGCACCTGATATGGCCCTATCTATGGGTTAAATAGAACTAACAGCATACCTATGCTAAACTGAATTGTTTGAGTAAACTGAATAGCTTGAAGTTGAAATGATTTTGACTATTAAACCGTACTTACATTTAATCTGCGTGCTTATGCTTAACTGAAGTATTTCAAATAGAACAGTTTTTCGACTTTAAAGCTGTATTTACACTTAACTAAATTGTTACATATAACTGCTTGAATAGTTTGAAATGGAAATGTTTTTGACAATTAAACTGTGTACTTATGCTAAACTGAATTGTTTTAAATAGAACAGATTATTTACATAAAAATGGATTTGGCGTTAAATAACCTACAAAGGTTGATATGCCATGAAACCCAACAAACCAAACCAAGATGCGTGAAATTATAAGACTCTCATTATTTTGCGATACGCATAAAAAAACAACAACAACAAATAAACTGATTTAACCAACAAATGCCTGGTAAAGGATTTTCTTTGATTTACATAGCCTTCCTCATTATCCGGGCATTTTAAATGTTTTATATGAATTCATATCCTTAACAAATCCCAATATTTTACATTTGAAAATATTCATAGCTATTTTTCCAGATATGAATTAAATAATAACATTACCATCCTTCTCTACCCAGTAGGATGTGGAGGGGAGTTGTAGAATACACCGACTGCTTCTTTTCGGGGGGGGGGAAGACCCCACCCAACGAGTGTCCAGTTGCTCAGTTGAATGTGGCCGTAGAATACACCAACTGTTTCTCTGTAGAGGGATAAGGCCCCACCCAACGAGTGTCCTGATATGATACAAAACATTCTGATGGTGAGGCTCAACTAATTCTGGAACTTTGGGGAACGCGGAGTACTCCTTCATTACCATCGCTCCCAGGTCCACTTTGGCCCTAAGTGGTAGCATCTGATAGGGTCCTATCCATGGATCAAATACAACTAAAGTGTGCACTTATGCTAAACTGAATTGTTTGAAAAGGAAATGTTTTTTTGACATTGAAACAGTACTTATACTAAACTGAATTGTTTGAAATAAAACCGTTTTGTATGCTACACTCAGTTATTTGAAATATAACTGGGGGGGTGACATTGAAAATATGTACTTATGCTGAACTTAAGTGTTAGAAATAGAACAGTTTTGGCATTGAAACTGTGCGTTAATCAAAAACTGTATTTATACTAAACTGAATTGCTTGAAATATAATTGTTTATATGTATAAAAATGAATTTGGCATTAAATAACCTACGATGGTTGATGTGCCGAAAAACCTAGCTAAATCAAACCAAACAAACTATCCCTCTACAAGGATGGCTTTGACATTAAACACCCCATGAAACATGGAATACTATTAAACGAAGAAACTAAACTTTCGTTTGTTTTAGTACATGCGTAGTAAAGCAATATCTTTAATTCTCTCCCTAACTAGTGCTATTTTATTATGAAGTACTCATAAGTCCTATCGTTATATAAAGTGTTACCTTTGAAAAGTGTTGCTGCTGTTTGGTGTAGTAGTGATCATCACTACTGAAGTTGGGTTTTTTGTTTTAATGCCATATCAAGCCGTGATTGTTATTTTTGGCCAAATCCTGATTATACATACATGTGATTTGTCAGCGAATAGTTTGTGTGTGAGTTTATTTTTAAATAAGTTTGATTACGCTTGTTATATGGTTTGAAACCATATAACAAGCGAAATCAAACATTGCTATTTAACATTTGTTCCTCTATTTATCAAGTATCCAGATCTTATTTTATAACAAAATTATAAATTATTTGTTTGTGCACAGTTAATAATAATCATTTATTTGATCAGTATTAAATAGTTTCAACAATTTCTCTTTAACAATAGTAATTGTATCTATCAAGGTTTGATTTAGTTTGGTTTTATCGCGTATCAGCCATTGTAGATTATTTAATTCTAAATACATATATATTAAATATATATATTGTTTGTAAACTCATTTTGTAGATGAGATTCTTAAATGAGACTGAGCTCTTTTTTGCGCACAGTTAAATGATTTCAAGCATTGCCAAATTACAGTCATAATTCAACATCAGTCATTTGTCTGTCCATTGTTTGTTCTATTTGACCCATAGATAAGACCCTATCAGCTGCCCCCACTCTGGGTCAGAGTGGACCTGGGAGCAATGGCAATGAAGAGGTACTCCACATTATCCGAATCTTCAAGGCAGGAACTTCACCATGGTTTAATATCATATCCAGGACACTCGTTGTGAGAGGGTTACCTCCTGCAGAGATGCAGTCAGTGTATTCCACAGTCCCAGCTGACTGGGCTATCAAGTTTTGGGGTTTTTGTTCATTGACATATCCTTATTTACCAACCTCTCCGCTTGGGCAGGATATGACACAAGATCAATTTTTAAAGCGGGGTTTAACAGGTTTGAATTCAGAGTTTTCCTTAACCTAGACTAGTTGCCTCACCAAGGCTGAAGAAACCAGTCTGCCCTACTATTTACCTTTAGCTGGAGAGAGAATGATTAGATTCATACTTTTCACAAGGGTATTAGTGCTATATGAAATGCAATCAGTCTCGTCCAGGATTTGAACTCGTGTCGCCGTGTCCATTTCCTACGTCGATAACCATTACACCACAGGCACCTGCATAAATCGACATATCAAACCTCGTGACGATTATCTTAAACTGACAATTTGCTCACCGCTGTATTGTTTCAAAAAACTAAAAATAATGATCCCAATGCAAAACACTGACGTTCTCTTTGTCTCATAGATTAATTGGTTTAGTTTCTTTGTTTAATGGTGTATCAACCTTTGTGGGTTGTTTAATGCCGAAGCAATTCTCTTGGAAGAACAGTAGTGGTACAATTTAACCCATAGTTGGGAGGATAAGGTGGGACA
Source organism: Sepioteuthis lessoniana (assembly GCA_963585895.1). Taxonomy (NCBI): domain Eukaryota; kingdom Metazoa; phylum Mollusca; class Cephalopoda; order Myopsida; family Loliginidae; genus Sepioteuthis; species Sepioteuthis lessoniana. Next base: position 41,636,819 of record OY757920.1, read on the forward strand.
TACCTTTCCCAACGATATTTGCCCAAAAGTGAACGTAATAGCGCGACTGGAGTTCGAAATCGCTTACTACGATTCCGCAATCCATCGCTTTAACCATTACACCACGAGGACAACCCCTTATTAGGATCAAAGTGGGCCTGGGAGTAATCGTAATGAAGGTGTACTCTTCATTCCACAAAATCCAAGACTAGAGTCTCACTATCAGATACAGCTTAATGTCACACACTAAATAGTTTCAAGTACTGTAATCTAACAATAATAATTCTATTCAAGATGCATTTGCGCAAAATTAATTAGTTTCAGTTATTGGTTGTGCTAATAATTCTATTTGATATTGTTTACAAACAGTTAAATGATATCAACTATTGGTATTTATTACTAGTAATTCTACATAGATTTATTAGATAATAATCATTAGCTTGTACACAGTGAAATGATTTCAAGTGTATTAAATGATTGAATAGAGTTATTCGAGTCATAGATGGGATTGAAACAGGAACTACAATTCCGGGTTAAAGTGGACTAAAGGTAATGAAGTGTCCTTCACATTCGCCAAAGCTGCACCCTCACCATCACATAGTTTAGTATCATACTAAGGACGCTCTTTAGGGTGTGCTTTACTCCTCTGCAGAGGTGCAGTTGGCGTATTTTACAGCCCCAGACGACGGGACAGTCATCATATTTACCTTTGCAGACATGTTTGTAGTTTAAGTTAGGGGTCTCTGTAGCACTAGAGCTACATTAACCAGTAACCTATTGTTGCTTAATAAAACGTAACTGAATGAGAAATAACCAAAGCGGCATATATTTACTATTCATTTATGATTATCACAATATATATATATATATATATATATATATATATAATTTGCTTGCTCTTTTACATAATTTTCTTGAATGAGCCTGAGCTCTTTTTTGTATACGGTTAAATGTTTTCAGATATTGCTATATAACATTGACAAAATACAATACTTGCCAGTGGTTTGAAGAAGGTAAACCACGGCTAGTGGTATACTACTTATTAACTCCCGCTCACAATAGTGTCCAACGTATTTCTGAGGAATGGTACATACACATTAACGTTCATAGATAAGGTATATAACATAACCCAAAGCTGACCCTTAACTTTATAAGACAAAGTGTAATTTTTGTGATACATTTTAGAAAAAAATGTGTGTCAAATGCGCCATGTAAGATATTGATATTCACGATTGACAATTTTGGTGAGACATGAAGTCTCTAATTGCTATGTATAGAAATCTTATCACTGGTAATTAATCACTACACAAATACATGTTCATCTTGACAAAGGATTTTATTTAATTCATTTTTCTAAATTTGTTCCAATAGATATGCATACATATTTTTGTAGTTTTGCACCAAACTGTTTTGCCGTCTATGTAGACAGTAAAACAGTTTGGTGCAAAACTGAATTATTAATACACATTATATTGTCATTAAAAACAATTACAAAAACAAATGTGGACTTTGCTATATCGGCAGTTTATCAGGAATAATTTTCAACTGTTTCCGCATTGGCAAAAGACTTCCTTGTATTTATCTTCAAAACTGTGTTGGATGATTGAAAATACTTTATAAAGTATCAATAAAATACATCTTAGAAACTGTCAATTTTTCTTTAAACACTATATATATAAAACCATATTTTTCAGTTATCATCATCATCATCATGTCGTACCGTTAGCACGGATATCCCTGACTCTCTCTCGCCACTTCTCCCTATCGTTCATCGCCTCTGGCAGGTCTTCAGGGCGACATCCCGTATCTTCACATAGCTGCTGTATGTATGCTCGAGCTGGTCGTCCAGCTTTTGCTCGGCCATATGCAGGGGTCCATAGGAGTACATCGCTTATGAGCTCGTCCTTGCTTCTCCCGCAGTGTCCTCCATGTTCGTCTAACTCGGATAGTTTTCGTAATGGGAGGTAGGTGGCCATATAGTTGGTGCCTTGTGGGGTATTGCCGCCAGGACTTGTTCAATATTGCTCGAAACATTCTTGTGTAATTGCCGTCTAGCTTCTTCTCCAGCCGTTTAGTTAGCGTCCAAGTAGTGCATCCATACAGCAGTATCGACCTGACCACTGCCTGGAAGAAATTGCGTTTCATTTTATCGGTCAAGTCTGAAAAAAAAAAAAAAAACAAAGAAAGAACAAAATAAAAACTCATGACTCTGAGTTTCATGCTGTCGATACTGAGGTGAGCTTTTGTTGAAGACGTATTGAATATTTTGCAAATCATTAGTATTACGTAGGAATACTTTATGCCATATAACATTATACACACAACTCAAATCAAAGTATATGTCTTTATGCATTGGGCCATTCAAAATATTTATGATGGCTATAAATTTTTTCAAAATAATAAAAATTCCCAAACTAATTTTTCCATTAGGTGTTGATATGCCGTTCAAAAAATAAATTTAATTACATTTCTACGAACATTTGCACTCACACAATTACATTAAAAACATACATAGATAGGTGCATATATACATACACACTCACATGCCTCTGCATGTGTAATATAACACAATATTAGGAAAGCATTTAATTTCATCTGGGACACATTTTTTGATAAGAGAAGAAAAATATACATTTCATCCTCTGGGGAAGTCGCTGTAGAGTAGTTGTTTACGAATTGGACAGCATCATTGTAATGTGTGAGTTCGAATTCTAGTTACTCTATTAAGTTGAGTTTCGGACAAATACCTTGGGTAAAGCTATGAGCTCCCTTATCCTCACACCATCTATGGATTAAATAGTACTAATTAGTATTCATCTACAAGGGGGGTGTCCTCGTGGTGTAATGGTTAAAGAGATGGACTGCGGAATCGTAGTAAGCGAGTTCGAACTCCAGTAACGCTATTACGTTCACTTTCAGACAAATACCCTAGGGAAAGGTTTGAACCTCCTAATCCTCCCTGCTATGGGTTAAATAGTACCAGTACTGTTCTTCTAGGAGAATAGCTTTGGCATTAAATAACCTACCAAGGTTGATATGCCATTAAACCAAACCAACCAACATCTACAAGGGTCGTTTTGGCAGTAAGGTTAATACGTCATTAATCAAACCAACAAAACACTGCGAATAAGAAATGAAGTGGTTGATTTCTATGTTGATAAGGACACTCATTCCATAGGGGCATGTGATTCTCTGACGACAAATTAGCCACTTCAGCTGCGGGAATTTCAGTAATGAGTTAGTTGCTATCTTATTTGAATATTTATGCAATAATTTCTGGTAATCTTGTGAATTATTTTCGACAAATAATAGAATTCTTTATCATAGAAAAAAACAAACTCAGTTATTTAAGTTTCGTTTCTTTTCCTTGTTTTAATGGCATATCAACCTTCATGGGTTGTTTAATGCTGAAGCTATCCTTCGAAAGGTATAAGTGTACCATAGCTATATACGGATATGTGAAACGTACATAGAATGTTCATAGCATATGTACATCGAACATAGGAATCCCGAAACACGAAAAACACGTAACGACTGCTTAGTTCAGGTACGAAACCTTTTATTGCCTATGAGTTAAAGGTTTCGACATAAGGAAGAGAGATACTATTTACCAACCCCTCCGCTCGGGCAGGATATGACACAAGGTCAATTTTTAAGTGGAGTTTAACAGGTTTGAATTCAGAGTTTTCCTTCTCCTAGACTAGTTGCCTAACCAAGGCTGAAGAACCTAGTCTGTCCTACTATTTACCCATAGCTGGAGGGAGAATAATTGGAAGAGAGATGCACAATCTTTCTATGGTGACTTTTCCATCTGCCCCCCCCCCATCACATGCGCACCCGTCACCAGAGCTAGCGAAAGTCGACCCTTCCCGTTCGGAGTCAAGTTCTCAACTCAACTACTTTTCTCAAATCCCCCAAATCCTCCACGCACGCTTCCTGTGCGTGACGTCATTTGCACTCCCTAGCCCTTTTTCTATCTGGGCTTTTGTGACATCTCTGAGTGATACGTCAGCTCCGCGCGCGCGTGGACACCTGCGCTCATGTTTGCACCTAGCTAACCCATGCACAGAGCCGAAAGATTCTCAGCCTAACTAAACCCAAAGGCATAAAACGAAATCCCTCGGCCATTATATTACATAAGCGTGAAAGGAGTTTGGACTAATCTATTATCCTGTCGCAATCTAGCCTGTCAGCCACCTCGCGACTGGTACCCATTCAGTTTGGTTTGGTTGCCTTGTTTAATGACATATCAACCTTTATAGGTTATTTAATGCCATAACTATTCTCCTAGAAGAACAGTAGTGGTACTATTTAACCTATAGCTGGGAGGATAAGGGAGCTCGTACCTTTCCCAAGGGTATTTGCCCGAAAGTGAACGTAATAGCGCGACTGGAGTACGAACTCGCTTACTACGATTCCGCAGTCGATCGCTTTAACCACTACACCACGAGGACACCCCCTCGGTATCCATGCAATAACTTAGATAAATACTAATTGTCAAATAATAATAGAGAATATGCATACTGCATTCTCTGAACAAAACTATGATCTCTACCCACAAAAATGAGTGTTTTGAATGTCACACTTATTTTTACTCTGTGGTGAGGCATCACTTTTGGATCTCTGAGGAGTAGAAAAGAAACATTTTCGTTGTCATTACTCCTAGTTCCACGCTGTCCTGAGTTATAGCACAAGTTAAGGACTTATGTATGAGTCAAACTGATGTAGTCAATAAAAACTTTAAAATAATTTTGCACAACATTAAGATATTGAATTCAAAATAATTTAATTACAACTAAATATTACCGTAATACGCGGCATGCAATCGACATTTTAAGCTTGAAAAAATATCAACAAATCTAATTGTCGACTTATACAGAAAGGCTAAAATTCAAACCATAATCACAGTGAGGTCAACCAGAGGAACAGAAAATTCTAACAGTCGATAGACACTACTTATCATAGTTGCATTAGATTGTCACAAACGTTTCAAACTAAAACACGTTTTCGATGAACTTATTAAATAAATTAATAGCAAGATTAAAATAAAATAATGAAATGGGAATACAAATCAAGTATAGTAAAAAACGGTATATCACAGGGTGTTTCTAACAGCTGAGACACTGACCGTAACCGCTAACAGAACGTCACAGCGCCAAGGCAGCCAGTAAGACAACTGTGGTAGGTTGAATATCAGCACAATGAATGCCAGAGGAATTTCATGGAAATTTTTCTAAATATAAGTTCTAATGTGTAGGATTTTCATGTATCATATATGACTTATGTAATTCTTATTTTTTTAAAAATTGGTAAAACCAGGAGTAATGCCAATATAATTATTGATTTTTTTTTGTTTTAAGGCATATCAACCATTGTAGGTAATTCAATGCTAAATCTTGTTTATATATATATATATATATATATATATATATATATATATGTGTGTGTGTGTGTGTGTGTGTGTGTGCGTGCCTGTTTGTGTGTGTGTGTTATAACAGTGTTGGTTGTGGCGAACCAAGTGCAATATAATATGGAGAGTGCTCAATATCTAGGATAGAGCTCTTATATATCCGATAAAAACAACGCGCTGCGAATGTAGCTTCACATATACATGCACTATATACCACTTACACATACACACACAATAATACGCAACTATAACCCACACAAACACACATACATACATACACACTTACACACACTCACACTCACGAGCACACGTAAATATTCCTACACAATCCCAACAATTTTTTATTGTATTTTTCAATTTTCGATTCATTTTAGTTTATCTGCCTGATGATCGTTATTTTGTAAAAAAAAAAAACTTCATGAAACCCAGGGTTGGAGACAAACCTCCATTGCATTGATCATATAAATCTAAAATACATTTATTTATGATTATTATTAATATATATATATATATTTATTTATTATGATTATTATTACTATATACATATATATTTACTATTTATATATGATTATCACAATATATATATATAAATATATATATAATTTGCTTGCTCTTTTACATAATTTTCTTGAATGAGCCTGAGCTCTTTTTGTATACAGTTAAATTTTTTCAGATATTGCTATATAACAGTGACAATTTAACATTTGTTTGCATGCATAGTTTGTTCCGTTTTACCCATCGGTGATACCATTCAGGCTCAGAGTGGGCCTGGGATCAACGACAATGAATGGACACTCCACATTCCCCAAATCTCTAAGACAAGACCCTCACCATCAAATGGATTAATTTCATTAGCAGAACATGCATTTGTTGTTGGTGGGGGTTTCTTACTCTTTTGCAGAGATGCAGTTAGTGCATTCAACTGCTCCAGCCGTTTAACGAGGCATAATGTTAATTTATTGAATAAACCCACATTGGCTTTAGAATTGGTGCAACATTTCAAATAAAATTTACTTGAAGATTATTTCATTGACAATTAAAACCTTTATTCCAATAACGTACATTTTGATTTAAAAGATATTTACCGATACACATTTATAAATTTTTGGCTTGCTGCTAATTTACTGTATGTTCAGGAATCGACAAATACATTACCGTCGTGGATATGACACTAAACGATCTGAAGGTGAAGGTTCAGTGATGCTGGAGCTTTCGGAAATGTGTAGCACTCCTTCGTTGACATTGCTCCCAGGTCCACTCTGGCCCGAAATAGTAGCACCTGATAGGACCATATCTATGGGTTAACTAGATCTAACGGCATACTTATGCTAAACTGAATTGTTTGAAATAGAAATGTTTTTGACAAATAAACTGTGTACGTACATTTAAATTGTGTGCTTATGATAAACTGAATTGTTTGAAATGGAACTGTTTTTGAGATTGAAACTGTACTTACACTAAACTGAATTGTTTAATATAGAACTGTTTTGACATTTAACTGTGTGTAAACAAAATCTGTACTCATACTAAACTGAATTAGGTGAATTAGAGCTGTTTGACTAAACCGAATAGCTTGAAATAGAAACGTTTTTGACAATTAATCTGTGTACACATGAATTGTTTGAAATAGAACTGATTATTTGCATAAATTCGATTTTGCGTTAAATACCCTACAAAGGTTGATATACCATAAATTCCAACCAACCAACTAACCAACCAACAAACTACATTACCTGGGCCAGTCGGCTGGCACTGCAGAATACACCGGCTGAGAGGTAAGACTCCACTAACGAGTATGTAGGATGTCTGATGGTTAGCCTTCAGTAATGCTGAAGCTTTGGGGAATTCGGTGTACCCCTTCATTGCCATCGCTCCCAGGTCCACTCTGATCCTGAGTAGTAGCACTTGTAGGGTACTATCTATGGGTCAAATAGAACTAATCTGTGTAATAAAGCTAAACTGAATTGTTTGAAATTAACTGTTTTGACATTTAACTGTGTGTAAAAAAAAAATATACTTATACTAAACAGAATTGTTTAAAATAGAAGTTTACAAGTATAAAAATGTATTCGGCATTAAATAACCTACAATGGTTGATATGCCATGAAACCAAACCAAATACATTAGGTATAAGCATTAACTAGAATTTTGTGGTAAAGTTATAAACGTGATTCCAGGTTTCTGCTAGACTTCATGAATATGCATTTTTTTTTAATGAATGACCGCGCAAACTTATTTCCTTGTCGTACAACACATACGTAAATGCATGATCATTGTCTAGTCTCGTTATCACTATTTTCCTTATTAGTAGCTCTATAGGTTTCACGGTCCACTATCCTATCAATTTCACATGACCGAAGATAACAGGCGTGATAATATATGTTTAGATGGGAGGCCAGTGCGTCTCATTTTAGGCACCATTCTCGGCTGTCGTCAGTCAAGTATAAACGTTGCTAAGTTTCCTCATATATTATAACCATCACTTGTCAACGTTTAAAATCATACGTTTTAATCAAACCTCATCCCAGGTGAACGCAATCAGCCATTGTGGTCATCGTATCAATCGATCATGTTGTTAGTGGACAGCTAATATCAGTCTTAAAATCGATAAGAAGAAGGAGGAGGAAAAGGAGTAGAAGGTGAAGGAGGATGTTAGATGGAGATAAAGACACAGAGAAAGACATACAAACAGAGGACGAAAGTGACAAAACACAAAGACGGAGAAGAAAAGGCAAATCACAAAGACAGGAAGAAACACAAACGCACCCACACAAGCACGCACGCATGAATACGCGCGCGTAAAAATACACACAAACACACGCGCGCGCATATATATATATATATATATATATATAGGGAGACAATAGGTAGAGAAATAGAGACATAATGGAGAGTTGTAGAAAAGCAAAGATAGAAGAAAGAGCAGTCAGATAAAAACATATACAGAGAAAGACACAGAGTCAAAGAAAGAAAGAGAGAGAGAGGGGGGGACACAGAGATAGAGAAGAGAAAAAGGCAAAATATAAAGACAGGAAGACACACGCTTACACAGACACACAAACAAACACACACACGTATATATATATATATATATATATATATATATATATATATATATATGTGTGTGTGTGTGTGTGTGCGTGTGCGTGTGTGTATGTGTGTGTGTGTGTGTCTTTGTGTTTTGCATTTTCTCTCACTCTCTGGCTCAGTCATTCTGTTTCTATGCCTTTCTCTATATCTTTCTGGCAGTGACTTTCTTTTTGTTTCTTTAGCTTTCTGAATCTCTATCTCTTAGCTACTTTCATTATATATATATATATATATATATATATATATATATATATATTGCGAGATAGATATAGAGAAAGTCAGAGAAATAAAATGACTGAGCCAGTGAGCTAGAGAGGGAGGAAAATGCAAAACACAAAGACTCACACATGCACACACACACACACGCACACACACATATGTGTGCATGTGTGTTTGTCTCTGTATGTGTGTGTGTGTGTGTGTGTTTGTGTGTGTACAGAGAGAGAGAGAGAGAGAGGGGGAGAGAGAGTGATGGACAGACAGAAAGTAAGACAAAATACAGAATGGTGGACAGTCAAAGTCAGAAGGATAAAGAGAAGTCAGATATAGAGATTCAAAATGACATACAAAGAAATTTCTGTGTATGTCATTTTGAATGTCTATATCTGACTTCTCTTTCAATGTCCCTTTCTTTCTTGTATGTCATTTTGAATCTCTATATCTGACTTCTCTTTCAATGTCCCTTTCTTTCTTGTATGTCATTTTGAATGTCTATATCTGACTTCTCTTTCAATGTCCCTTTCTTTCTTGTATGTCATTTTGAATCTCTATATCTGACTTCTCTTTCAATGTCCCTTTCTTTCTTGTATGTCATTTTGAATGTCTATATCTGACTTCTCTTTCAATGTCCCTTTCTTTCTTGTATGTCATTTTGAATCTCTATATCTGACTTCTCTTTCAATGTCCCTTTCTTTCTTGTATGTCATTTTGAATCTCTATATCTGACTTCTCTTTCAATGTCCCTTTCTTTCTTGTATGTCATTTTGAATCTCTATATCTGACTTCTCTTTCAATGTCCCTTTCTTTCTTGTATGTCATTTTGAATCTCTATATCTGACCTATATATATATATATAAAGAGAGAGAGAGAGAGAGAGAGAGAGAGAGAAGGGGGAGAGTCACAATGCAAAGATATGGAGAGACAGAAACAGAACGAAAAATAGAGACAGATTAAAGAGATATAGAAAAGGCGAACAAAAACGGTAAAAGCAGAGACAGAGAAAGACATAGACGTATAGAAAGAAAGTGAGAGAGAAGACGACGTATAATTTACATATATAATCAGAAAGTGAACGACAGACACGCAAAATCACTCGGGAAGTGATGGAGAGAGACTGATTAAGAGACAGAGAAAGAAAAAGACAAGGTGACAGACACAAAGATAAACGGGCGTAAGTAAGGAAATGACTTCCGAATCCATTATTCGGTCATGTTATCGCCTGTGTGAAAATGATCGTATGAATATTCGAAAAATAAACGGAAATTCGTTACAATATATATATATATATATATATATATATATATATATATATATATTGATGGTTGATTGAAATGTTTGATTATATCGAGTATTTAGAGGAGTAAGATGAATTTTAAGGCGATTGCAAGGCCTCAAAATCATTTAGTTGTAAAGTGGACTGGAACTTGATTTACTTGAGATTTTATGCTATAATGAACATTTTTTTCTTTATCATGGGTTCTCTCTCTCTCTCTCTCTCTCTCTCTCTCTCTCTCTGTATTTCTCTCTCTCTCTCTAATACTCTCTCTCTCTCTCTTCCTATTCACACATACGCACGCACAACCTTACTCGCACATGTGTGTGTGTGTGTGCGTGTATGTGTGTGTGTGTGTGTGTGTGTGTGTGTGTGTGTGTGTGTGTGTGTGCGTATAAGTGCAGTTTTAATAACGACATGACAGCGAACACAAAAGGAAAGTTCACGATATTAACTACGTAAACCAAAACCAACAACTTTGAAAAAATAAACAAATTATCTTAACACACACACACACACACACACACACACACACACACACACACACACACACACACACACACACACACATAAACACACACACACACACACACACACACACACACATATATATATATATATATATATATATATATATATATATATATATATATATGTATACATGCAATGAAAAAGGATAGTGAATCCTGAGTTGTAAATTACAAAATAAACTCTCACTCTCCAACAAACATATAACGACTAAACTTCAACAAATTTGAAAAAGAGAAAAGAAAATTTCTACCAAACATAAAAGGTATTTAAAAAGGAACAACACGTTCAATGCAATAGTTCAGTACAGAAATATCTATGACTTCATTTTTGATTTAAATAACTCATCTCTAATAAAAAAAGAACCAAAGAAGAACAATGTTCGTCACGACGAAGACGTATTGAGTTTGCGCTGATCATTTAAACTACTACCATCGATTTATGGCTACTTTTCTACTACGTCATGTCTGTGATCTCTAAATTAATAGTCAAGGAATATAGAATAGAAAAGATATGCACGCCTTACTAATAAAAATCCAAAGAGATCAACTCAAGTAAGTAAGGTGTAAAATTCAAATGATACACTATGTACATTTAACATGGCCTATTGTTGCCTATTCATTCTGAGAAAGATCTTCCTTTCGTTAGCAAAAAAGAGGTCTTTCTCAAAATGAACCGGCTTCTATACGCCATTCTAAAAATCTCTTCCCTCAGCAAACTGTTTATATATATTTTATGTTTGTTTGTTTGTTTGTGTTTTATGGCATATCAACCTTTGTTGGTTATTTAATGCGAAATCCATTTATATACCACAGTTCTATTTCAAACAATTCAGTTTAGCGTAAGTACCCAGTTTAGTTCTATTTGACCCATACATAGGACCCTACAGGCGCTACCATTCCGGACGATAGTGGGCCTGGGAGCAATGGCAATGATGAGGTACTCGACATTCCACAAAGCTCCAGCATTACTGGAACCTCACTATAAAATTTTTCAATGTTATATTCAGGATACGCGTTGGATGGGGATCTTACCCCAGTGCATAGAAAGTGTCGGTGTATTTTACGGCCCCAGCCGACTGAGCAAATATATTTTGTGGTGGTCGTGGTAGCTAAAATGCTGGACTGCAAAATCGGACTAAAGGAGTTCGAACCCAATTTCTGCTATACTGTGTATTCATAAATATTAGATATATAGGATTCGTAAATACATTTTGTAGATAATACGAGGGACATACGATAAGTTTCCAGACTTTTTTCGTATGGGCACATGAAACTCTAGTCCTCTTCGAAGTAATCTACTCCAGCTGCAATGCACCTGTTGTAGCGTTCCAACAACTTCTGGAAGGCCCCATGGAAGTCATCCTGTGTGATCGTGTCAATGACCTTCGTCACAGCCTTTTTCATCGCCTCAATTGTCTCATAACGACAGCCTCTGAGCTTAGGAAATAACCAAAAGTCACAGGGAGCAAGGTCTGGGCCATAAGGACGGTGAGGAACTGTCTTGATGCCGATCTTGGCCAAATAGTCTGTGACAAGGATGGAGTTGTGGTCTAGTGTATTGTCCTGGTAGAAATGCCACTGACCCAATTTGAAGAGTGCTGACCGCTTCCCTAGGAATCTCCTCCTGAACTCAACATAGTAAACCTAACCCTAACTCTTTGGCCGATCAACTCTGGTGTATTGACTTCCCTACTCCTAGTCGGCTGGGACTGCAGGATACACCTACTGCATCTCTGCCGGGGTGTAAGACTCCCCCACTAAGTGTCCTGGATATGATACTAAACGATACGATGGTAAGGCTCGAGTAATTCAGGAGCTTTGTGGAATGCGGAATATCCCTTTATTGCCATCGACCCCTAGTCCAATCTGACCCAGAGTGGTCGCACCTGATAGAGACCTGTCTATGAATCATACAGAACTAAACTGTGTACTTATGCTAAACTGAATTATTTGAAATAGAATTGTTTATAGGTATAAAATTGGATTTGGCATAGAGTAGACAACAAATGTTGTTATGCCATAAAAGCGAAGCAAACCAAACCGAACTAAACCAATTCAATTAAATGTTAGTCATTTTATTTACACGCGATTAAACAGTTTTATTTTTAATAATTCAATTTAGTATAACCCATTTGTTTTCACTCAGTTTAAATGTGAAACAATATTCTTTGCTACCATTCTGGACCCGAGTGAGCCTATGAGCAATGGCAATGAAGTGGTACTCAGCGTTCTTCTAAGATCCCGCATAACTTGAGCCTCACCATCTAATTGTTTAGTGTCATGCCCAGGACCCAAGTTAAGAAGGGCACCCCTCTCCTGGGATGCACTTGTTGTATTCTGCAACCCCAGTCGACCGGGCTATTCAGTAATAACCCAACCCACTGATAATGATCGAAAGGTCCCTGTTGCTTTCCTTTCTATTAGGATGAGTCAAATGATTAAAATATGAAATACAATTCGGCAGCTTGGGATGATTTTTATTAGGTCATCAAAGCTTAAAGACAACGACGGTAAGATTCTGAAGTCACTGGATACTCTTCAAGTGTTACATATTGAACCTCGACCGAGCTGTCAATCAAGAAATGCACCTGTATCAATAGGCGTCAAACAAAAATATAATCAGGACACTGATGGCTTGAGTCAATTGGAGATAGGACGCCAGCGGAGTGAGAACCTGCTCCAGACAGAGGGCTTGGGCCCTCAGTGACCCACGGTTGAGCAGCCCAGCCAGAATGCTAAAGAAGTGCTGCTCTGGTCAGAAAAACTTAGGGTCAATATGTAGCAGTCTGTCCCCGTTTCCAACTCATCTCTCACACACAAGAAACATCAACCCTTTCAAATAAAGTGTGAGAGGTATATTTTTATAAAGAAGTGTGTTCATTCGTTCATTGTAGTCGTCATTATGTTTAATTATGGTTGTGATTATACAATATAAATGCTTCTCGATGAATACGTGAATATCGTCTGAAGCATGGTCTCTAAATCCTTGGTTTTTAAGCCGACCTAACCTTGCTGGATCGCCAGGTTCTTGCAACCCTTGCGAAATTACTTCAACCATCTTCTTACTGTATTGTGATTAACTGCGTCGTTAGCTTTCACACAAACAATGTTTTTGCTAACTTCGGTGGCGTTAGGGCCCAGTTCAAACTCTTAAAGCGTAAATCTACAAAGTAGATAACGTTTCACGTTCGTCTGTGCGTATTTAAAATCGCACTCAGAGTGAAGCAATTCACAAGGTGTCAGCACACCAACTACCATGATACTACCGACAACAACGGATAGATTCCATGTCTTAATCTTCTTTGATCACGTGATATGTACCTTGCAAACTATCGGGTATTAAGATATTGCAAAACTTTTGACTCACTGTTGTAATTAAATCTTTTTATATAATTTATTGATTCTTTAAAACTTCAGTTATTATTAGATTGAAATGTAAAGTAAGTTTCAAATCTACTTGGGATTTATGGCTTTCAATCTAGGATTCCTTCTGTAGAAAAATACAATATCTCAAATGGATATAAGGTGATAAATCACTTCGAAAATTGTGCTTCCCTTTTGCTGTCAAAAAATATAAGTAAGCCATATTTTACTTATTTTCGTGATAAAGAAACTAACCACTTAATTCCAAGAATGACAGATCTTCAGTGAAAGATTGAAAATCATTTCTTTTTTATATAAGCAAAATGATTTCTGGGGTGAGCCTGTGTGTAAGGCTTTCTCAGAAAAAAGAAATGAAAACTTAACTGAGAATAAAACTAAATGAAGAAACTAAGGAAAGTATATTTTGGCCATCAATCAAATCGGATATCCTTTGAACTAGTAGATCGTCGAGTTAACAATCATGGTAATCAACTTATTTGACGATTCCTATTTTATTTACAGTTATTATCGGACAAGTTGTAGTTGTACTAAATAATCTGTTATAAACAGAGCGACACAAACTACCTACCAGAATTTCTGGGAGTGATGAAGTAATGCCTGTTTTAGAAACTACCAAAAAACGATTTGCCTATCCTATTTTTTTTTAACAAAAATCCAATTCAACATTTTGATTTTGGCGGGACTTATAATCAAGCAAAGAAATATACGATTTTCCTGAATGCAAACATGCTGCGCAGATGGATCCCAACTAATTGTCATTTTTGGGAAGATATTTGGAAAGTTACATTTAATACAGAAATGGTATACTACTACAGTATGGATCCAAAAATATGAAATCTGAATATAAATTAACTAATGGGGATATTAGAAAAAAGCCAAATGCAGAACACAATCTAGGGCTTGGCTTTGAGAATTCATTTAAAGCTTGCGATTATAATTTATCTATTGTATGCAGGGCAAATGGAATAATTGGTTGGAAAGGTTGAAATTTTATTTTAAAAGAGGCATCTGGTTGGTTGGTTGGGTTTTATGGCATATCAACCTTTGTAGGTTATTTAATGTCAAATCCATTTTTATGCAAATAGTCAGTTCTGTTTTAAATAATTCAGTTTAGCATGAATACAGTTTCTTTTTCAAGCAATTCAGTTTAGTCAAACAGTTCTAATTCTGTTTAGTATAAGTACAAATTTTATTTAGTATAAGTACATATTTTATTTACATACATTTAAATGTTAAAACAGTTCTATATTAAACAATTCAGTTTAGTGTAAGTAGAGTTTCAATGTCAAAAAAATTTCCATTTCAAACAATTCAGTTTAGCATAAGCACATAATTTAAATGTAAGAACACAGTTTCTCCAAAACCTTTCTATTTCAAGCAATTCAGTTTAGTCAAACAGTTCTAAGTCAAACAAGTCACTTTAGCATAAGTATGCCGTTAGTTCTATTTAACCCATAGATAGGGCCCTATCAGGTGCTACCATTTCGGGTCAGAGTGGACCTGGGAGCAATGGCAATGAAGGGGTGCTCCGCATTCCTCAAAGCTCCAGCATCACCGGATCCTCACCAGCAGATCGTTTAGTGTCATGGGGGGGTATTACTTCTTACCGACTGGGCAAAAAGAAGCAAATGTTTAAAAAGTATATAAAGCCCTTATAAGATCTCACATAGATAATTATATCATTGCCTATATTTTCAAAGAAAATTAGAATGTAATATTTAGACTGGAGGACATGCAAGGAAGAGTGACGAAATAATTTTGGAAATAAAATATAACAGCAACAGGAAATAGAATGAACTACTTTACTAGAAATTAGAATGAAAGTTGATCATATTGAAACTTTCAAAATAGTCCATTGAATTTTTGATCAAGGGAGATAATTTTTCAATAGTTCTCCTGGTCATGGAAGACAGATTTCGAAAACTAACAAATTGTTTTGTTATTTCTTGCTTATAGTGATCTATTTTGGGAGCAAATTAACTTATCAGATCAAATTTAGCTATAATGTGGAAAATTTTTCAAGATTAAATTGGATGAATTCAGAAAAAGTAGAGAGAAAAATAATTATTGGGCATTTCGAAGGAACAATCAGATGAATTGCTTCCGAGAATTTGATCTACGTATGGATATGGTATCAATGGTGTATATGTTCTGTGCAAAGATTCTTTACTTTTTTTTATGGACGTAGGAAGATAGAAAGAAGCAAAAATTCCCAAGAAAGAATTACAAACAAATAGTTTAACAGTTTCTTGATGACAGTCAATGATTTCATGATACAATATTCACCTTTGGCGAAAATATTGTAATAAACACGAATGTTTTAGTCGGATTAAATTTAGATTTCAGTTCCATTTAATACGCCCCTTGATTTATTCAGGGGAGCCAGGTGGGTGACCTGTGAATAAACATCAGTTCCGACAATAAAGTCTACCGCAAATGTTCCTAATATCATATAGAGTGCTTTACCGGAAGAAATGTCGGTCACATTTTGAACCTGGATAGTCACCCACCCCCATTTCATCTATTATTTAGACTACAGTACATTTAAAAGTCTCACAATGAAGTTGATTTAGAAAACAACGTTCAGAATCAAAAGAAAAAAAACATGCAATATATATATATATATATATATATATATATAAATGTGTGAGTGTGTGTGTGTGTGTGAAAGAGAGAGAAAGTGAGAGTGAGAGAGAAAGGGAGGATACGAAATCAAATTATCTCGTGAGTCGTTAGTTTTCAGCTCGATAAGGAGGAATTGTATTCATGATCTCTCCATCTATCTATCTATTTATCTATCAATCTATGTGTGTGGTGTGTGTGCGTGTGTGTGTGTATGTGAGAGAGAGAGAGAGAGAGAGACACAGAGAGAGAGAGAGAGAGAGAGTAGCCACAAAATCAAATTTTCTCGTGAGTAGTGAGTTTTCAGTTAGTTTAACAGGAATTTGTATATATATATATATATATATATATATAAGGGTTTATAAAGGCAAATACTAAATATTCGTTTTCATGAGTTTCCTACCCAATATACGTATATATATATATATATATATATATATATATATATATATATATGGATGGGGTGAAGAAAAATTCCTACCAAGACACCTGAAAACTAATGTCTCCAAAGAGTTAAAAATGATAATAAAATAAATAAAAATACTATAAAATATTAAATTAAACATGATAGAGCAAATAAATGAAGAAATCATATAACTAATAGAACATAGCCACTTAAATTACTTCGCTGTATAAACTGTACCAGCCTTCCCAGAATTCCAGACCAACTAGATCATCCTTCCCATCAAGCCTAACTCAAAAATATTTAAATGGATACCCACATCATGGGAACAACTTAGTCTTATTACCTCACATGCGAGAAAATGATATTCACCAAGCACTGCTCATTGTGTGTCTAAACAATGGTAATATATATATATATATATATAATATTGGTTATTAATATGTCTACTCCTAACTAATTATTTTATGAATAAGTTTATTTCAACTAAACCAAAGAGACGGGGATTAAGGGAATTTTAGTGTATTTAGTGTATTCAATAAGATTCCAGACTTTTTTTGTACCGGCATTTAAAATTGACGGAGACACTTGAAAATTCAGTATGTTATTGCTATACATCTTATGAGATGACTGGCCAATTTTTATGATTTCAGGTTCAAATCAACAGCTACAGCAGGAATTGGAATACACCCTACTAAAGCCTGATTGTCACTGCTGGTGAATTTCAAAAATGCAATCTGGACGTCAAGACACTTTAGAAGAAAATTCTATTTTAAACGTGAAAAAAAATTTACACAGAAACGTATGGAATGCTTCAGACTGCTTTTCAACCATCTTGCATAAATCGAGCATCAGTTTTTGAGTGGCATAAGAGATTTAAGGAAGGTAGGGAGTCTGTGAGGAATGATGAGAAGTGTGGGAGGAGTAAGGAAGTCAATACACCAGAGTTGACTGGCCAAAAGGTTAAGATTAGGGTTAGGGTTAATATGTTGAGGTTTTAAGGGAGTTCAGGAAGAGATTCCAAGGGAAGAGCCAGCACTCTTCAAATCGGGTCAGTGGCATTTCGACCAGGACAATACACCAGTCCACAACTCCATCCTTGTCACAGACTATTTGACCAAGATCGGCATCAAGACAGTTCCTCAGCCTTCCTTATAGTCCAGACCTTGCTCCCTGTAACTGTTGGTTATTCCCTAAGCTCGGAGGCTGTCGTTATGAGACAACTGAGGCGATGAAAAAGGCTGTGACGAAGGTCATTGACACGCTTACACAAGAGGACTTCCAGAAGTGTTTGGAACGATGCAAAAAGTGCATGGATGATTCCAAATGATCTATATATATATATATATGTATATATATATATATATATATATATATATATATGAAAACTTTCTCGTCGTTGCGTATTTCTCAATAAACGCGAGGTTTTGTCTCGTTTCTTTGGGAAATCCAACGTTTTCAAATATTTTTCCACGTGCCAGACACGTTCTTATGACTTTTGAATTATGAACGCTACGTACACGTTTATGTATCTTTTCGTTGTATATTTCTCATTTGCT
Source organism: Sepioteuthis lessoniana (assembly GCA_963585895.1). NCBI lineage: Eukaryota > Metazoa > Mollusca > Cephalopoda > Myopsida > Loliginidae > Sepioteuthis > Sepioteuthis lessoniana. The sequence goes on from OY757920.1 coordinate 41,655,288, forward strand.
CCTGTCATCTCAACAAACATCCATCGCTATGTGAACTATTTTGTTATCCTAGTCCTGATGATGGTTACTGAAACCGAAACGTTTACATCGACTTTACATCATAATATATTCCCCTATTTGGATTATGTTTTTTTTTGCTACCTTCATACTGTCGGATTTCAATCTATATTTACTTTCATATATGTATATATAAAGATTTATTCATTTAGAATTCTTAGTCTTCTATTAATGTTAGACGTAATTCTTTGTTTGTTTGTTTGGTTGGTTGGTTTTACGCCATGCCAACCTTTGCTGGATTATCTTTCTTGATAGATATCAAAAACGAAGTCAATTACCAATATCTTTGTATGTTGTAATTTTAGTAATCTATTTTTAGAACAAATTGCCTAATAAGATGAAAAAGAACAATAGTGTGGGAAACTTTATGACTAAATTGGATTATTTTAAAAATCATGCCTAAGTCAATTTTTTAAACCATTGACAGAGTCTCAGGTATCTAATTATTTTTATATGAAAACCATTATGGCATCAACTAGTCTTAATACAAAGAATTTACATAGCATTATATGGTTTCAAGTATTCCTATCTAATGCTGATAATTTGCTCACAATAGTATAGCTTCACGTATTCCTATCTAATACGGTTAATTTTTAAACATAACAATTTGATCCATAGATGGAACCCTAACAGGAACAACTGCATTGGTTAAAAGTGGACCTGGGAGTAATGGCAACCAATTGTAAACTAACAACTTCAAAGAACTTCAAAACTAGACGCAGCTTAGCATCATAAACAGGACACCAATTTTTAAAAAAACTGAATGCAGGTTTACAAAATGTGGTTCTTAGTTAAGTGTGAATAAAAACTATCGCAGCTGGAATTCGAACCCGATACGCCATTTTCATTTTTCGAGCTGTTAACTGATTCTACATCGCCTTAGAGTCACTTACAAAACAATAAATACTAATTATTTCTTCGTCAAGTTATATTCCTACGGATACGTTTTAAAACCTGCATTTAGCGAGCCGTAAAACCAAACTAATTTTCCCATCTTGACGAGCAAATTTTGAGACGTATTGACTCGATGGGATACGTCAACAAAATAAATAGATCCGTTGGCTAAGTGATTTAAATAATTTACCCGGGCACACCTCGTCTAGGCCCAGGTCGTCTATGAAAGGCGTCAAGATCAGATGACAATTATAAATATGCAAGTAACGCCGGGTGGCAAAAGGTTATTTTTTACTGATACCCGATTCTTTAGTTATCGCCAGCTTGGCCATCTTGTAAAACAGTTAAAATTCACACCCTGAAATAGATTTCCAACAAGAAAATAACTCTCTACTGATTACAAACAGATGTTTATGAAAAAAGTCTGAAGTGTTTTTAGTATGACCATTTCATGAAAAAAGAGGAAAGCGCTTATAAATACAAAGTTCCTATGTTTTTATGTTTTCGTAACGGTTATCATCATTGGAAGAATACTCAGCTATCAGAGTTCAAATATCGAACGAGACTGTTTCCATCTCACATAACGTAAATATCCAGGGGAAAATGTATGACTCCTGTTATTCTCCCTCCAACTATGGTTAGTTATTGGGCAGACTAGCTTCTTTAAACTAGTGTTGGAGAAGGAAAAAATCTTAATTAAAATCATTTGGAAACCACAAGAAAGAAGACCCCAATTATTTAGGCTATTTTGGCCAATTAGCAAGGCTATTTCTGCCTAAATCTTGAAACCCCATGACAAAAACAGGCGACAGGATGTGTGATTTGAATCAAGATTTTCCTTCGTCTAGACTAGTTGCTGTACCATGGCTAAAGAACTCAATCAGGGTTCGTATTTGTCCATAGCTGAAAGTAGAAGAGATGGATACATGTCTTTTCCAAGGGTATTAGGGCGAAGTGAAATGCAAACAGCCTCGTCCATGATTTGACCTCGGTTTGCCGATCATTCTTCCTGCGACTATAACTGCTACACAATGTGTAATGGACACGGTGACACGAGTTCAAATCCTGAATGAGACTGATTGCATTTTACATAGCACTAATACCCTTGGGAAAGGTATGAATCCAATTATTCTCCCTTCAGCTAGGGGTAAATAGTAAGGCGGACTGGGTAGTAAGTTGCCTGGGCGAGGCAACTAGTCTAGAAGAAAAAAAACTCTGAATTGAAACCTGTTAAACTCCGCTTAAAAATTGACCTTGTGTCATATTCTGCCCGAGCGGAGGGGTTGGTAAATATGATAACTGCTACACAAAGCATCTGCTTGAAACGTAGACCGAGATGCCTCTCATGAGTAACTCTTCCACGACAAAACCAGGTTAGGAATGGAATCTTAGTTTGTATTTATCAAACCATTTCGAAACGAGCAGCGTACGACAAAAGGTCAATTTTTAAACAGTACAAAGATTTTATATTCAGAGATTTCCTTCTCCTAGGCTAGTTGCCTTACCAAAGCTAAAGAATCTAGACTGCCTTATTATCTACCTGTAGCAACGAGTGGTGAAGAGATAGATTCTTCATTTGTCAAGAGTATTACAGCAAATTTAAACGCAGCCACGTTTCAATAAAAAATGCTCTTCTCCAATGCTGGTTGCCATACCTACCTAAAGAACTCAATCTGCCCTACTATTTACTTATAGCTGAAGGGAGGTAGATAGATGTATTTTCCAAGGGCATTAATGCGAAGTGAAACACAAACAGCTCCGTCTAGGATTTGAACTCGGTTGACTGATTACACTTTTTGCGACAATAACCGTTACGCTTACCAGAAACGTAGTCCAAGTCCTCTTATCTAAGTAGCGTCTAGGTTTGTATTCATCCGGCCATTGCGCTACGAGCAGGATGTGACAATAAGTCAATTTCTGAACCGAGTATAAATAGTCTAAATTCAAAGATTTCCTTCCAGGCGAGTCACCTTAACAAGGTGGCATTACTATTCACCCTCATTTGATGGGGTGAACGGATAGATTAAGGTATTTCTCTTGAGTTAGCGAAACACAGCCAGCGTCGTCCAGGATTTAAAATTAGGCCACAGAATCATTTCCAATGCACACAAAACGGACTACATGTGCTTTAATCAAAGAGGCTACTTTTCCACACTAGGCGGTAGCTCTCTGAAACTAGTTGACAAGTTCAACTAGCTTAGAAGCAGTGTCTCATCAACCGAAAAAGACATCAACATGCGACTAGCAAAAGCATTGCCAGCTATCATCAATATAGGCATTATATGGAAGTCAGACCTGACCGATAAGATGAAACGCAGCTTCTTCCAAGCAGCAGTCGTGTCGATACTGCTATATAGATGCACTACATGGATGCTAACAAAACGGATGCAGAAAAAGCTCGACGGCAACTACACAAGAATGCTGCGAGCAATTCTGAACAAGTCCTGGAGGCAGCACCCACAAAGCAGCAGCTGTACGGCCACCTTCCTCCCATCATAAAAACTATCAAAGTTAGACGAACCAGACACGCAGGACACTGCTGGAGAAGCAGCGACGAGCTCATAAGTGATGTTCTCCTATAGACCCCCTCAGATGGCCGAGCTATAGCAGTGCGACCAGCTCGAGCCTACATACAGCAGCTCTGTGAGGATACGGGATATAGCCCTGAAAGAAAAGGAGGAGTGGCGAGAGAGGGTCAGGGATATCCGTGTTGTTGGCGCGACAAGATGTTGATGATAATAAGTTACTCTTATTGTACACTATTTGTTTAAAATCTATTTCTTTGCAAAGATCTAACTGTTCCAGAACCAAATGATGTGAAGAAAAGTATGAAAAAATTGATGTTGATTAATCATCAAACGTCGCTGCAGTAACTGCCATTTTTCCTTAAAGTGAAATTTTCTAGTAAAGGATATCTCGGTATTATTAAATAAAATATGAAACACTTTACTTAAAAACCCAGTCGGCAGTGGCTTTTAAAATGCTGACCTTCTCCCTGCAGATGGATAAGAATTCCATCCCAAAGTATGTCATGGGTATGACACTAAGATGCATCTGATGAGGAGACTCCAGTTCTGGAGACCTGGAAAGTGACAACTTCCTCTTCGTTACAATTAATATGATATCCAATTGGAATACAGTCTAAAAATGTCAAAATGTTGTCGATCTTTCCTCTTTTAAGATAAGACAGTTTCACATTAATTCCAATAAATAAAACCTCCAATGGGTAAATTTGCGTGTTTTATATACCCTACCAGTAATCTACTGCATGCTTAAGGGTTGACCTGTACAGGAAGTCACGGTCTAACCCTGATAACCGAGCAAAACGTCTTTAGTTCCACTAAAATGCGAGATCGACTTGTACGCTGCAATTTATGGCTATTAAAAAAAAAATAGCATCCAAAATAAAATTCGAAAATATTCACGACATTATTTCAAAGACGATGAGTGGATCTGGGGAGAATTCTTTTGATGAGATATTTTACCTTCCTTTCATGAAACAATGGCAAAACTTACTGCTACAATAGAACAGTCCACTGATGAAGAGAAGTGATCAATACATTCATCAAAAAAAGTAACGTTAGAATATTTAGTACCTCTTAACAGACGACGACCATTTATAGACGCTTTAAAAAGATTTATATCAAAGATAATTTATATTTAAAAATAACGTGTTTCCATGGGTGAAGGTTTGGAACAGAGTTGGGTTTAGAGTTAGTCTAAAAATGGTTAATAACAAAACGAGTGGTCGATTCTGTGGAAGCAACAAATATTTTGTCTCTGATTTCCTGACAAAACTGGGAAAGCAGCGGATCGTATCGATAAAAAAAAACAGTAGTGTACATTGGTTGAAACAACGGTTGAATGGTTGGTTGGTTGGTTTTTACTTCAAATCATCCCTTAAGGGTTATTAAATGCCGAATTCTAACCTATTTATGATTGGTACGCAAAGTTATTGTTGGTAACTTTTTTTTAAAACGAGTTAGAGAGCATTTGTTTGCCCAGAGTTAAACGGTTTGAAATATTGCTATGAATATGAATAATTTGATTCAATATTGATAATTTGTTTGCATATAGTTAAAGATTTTCAATTATTTCTATTAAACACAAATAACTGTATTTTAAAATTATTCTTTGTTTGCCTGCAGTTGAATCGTTTTAAGTGTTGCTGTTTTAAAAAGTTATGCTTTTCATCAAGTATTCCTATCTAATATTTTAAAAATTGCGCTAAAGTAAATGGTTTCAATATTCTAGTAAGACGTTTCCTTAGTAAATGATTGAACAGTTCTGTTTGACCCATTGGGGCCCTAACAGGTTCTACCCCTCTGGTTCAGTGTGGACCTGAGACAAATAGTAATAAAAAGTACTCCACATATTTCAAAGGTCTTGAACTCTAGCCTCACAATCAGATACAATTTAGTATCAGGTTGGAACGATTTCCAATTCATTAATTCATGAAATAAAGCTCGGACGATACAAGGCAGGTTCCAATGTGGCTCAAGTAAAAATTAATGAAAGCAACAAACATGGCTATATAAGTTCCGATAATTTCTGAAAACACTTTATTTTATTTTAGACATATTTTGGAAAAGTAATATTAATTTTTGATAAAAAAAACCTTTTGAATATTTAGACCCACACGCCTGTCGCATATGGAGAAGGTATTTGTGATGTACACTAGTTTTGGTTTGGATTGGTTCGGTCTTCTGGTGTATCAACTATTCTTGGTTATTTAATGCCAAATCCTGTTTTACATATATACTAAATATATGATTTGTAAACACATTTTTAGACATACACAGTTAAATAATCGAACAATTCTATTTCAAACAAATCAGTTTGGCATAAGTCAGCAAAGTTAAATAGTTCCAAGTATTGCTATCACTAACAATTCCATTAAACATCAGTCATTTGTGTATCTACAGTTAAATGATCTAACAGTTCTATTTCTAACAATTCAACTTAGCAAAATCATTTGTTTGCACTCAGCTTAAATGCCAAACAGTTCTATTTGATCCATAGATAGGACTTTATCATTTGCTACCACTCCAGACCAGAGTGGACCTGGGAGCAATGGCACTGAAGGGACTCTCTACATTCCCCTAATATCCAAGGCTGGAACACTTATCATCGGATTGTTTAGCATCATATCCATGACTCTCGTTGAGGTGAGGTCTTGTCTCTCTGCAGGGATGAACTCGGTCATTTTCCACCGAACTGAGCTAGCTAGACTGGTAAGTTAGTTACGTTGTCACTCAAAATTCCATCGTTCTGGTTTTGCAGGTATTTCCCCAAGTTCCAGCCTTAAAAAGAATCCAATATGAAATCAATGTTCAAACTGAGTTTTCTGGTTTGAATACAGTGTTTACCTTTTTCTTAGACCAGTTTCTGTGCAAAGAGCTTAGTTAAACCTACTCTTTACGTACAGCTGGTTTTATTGATAATTTTATTCTAACGGCATGTTAACACGTTCGTGTGTTTATGGCTGGATGTGATTTGCGTTTATTGTATCGTTATATATTTTGTGTAGTTGTATTCTAAGTGTTTTTGTACGGTCATCATATTTACCCAACCCCACCGCTCGGGCAGGATATGACACAAGGTCAATTTTTAAGGGGAGTTTAACAGGTTTGAATTCAGAGTTTTCCTTTTCCTAGACTAGTTGCCTCACCGAGGCTGAAGAACCTAGTCTGCCCTACTATTTACCCATAGCTGGAGGGAGAATAATTGGATTTATACCTTTCCCAAGGGTATTAGTGCTATGCGAAAATGCAATCAGTCTCGTCCAGGATTTGAACTCGTGTCGTTGTGTCCATTTCTTACGACGATAACCATTACACCACGGACACGAGTTTTTTTTTTTATGTCAAATATTCAAGTCTAATAAAAATTATTTGCTCCGTTGATGGGACTTTTATTTACACACAGCTGTACGGTTTAAACTATTCTTGTCTAAAATAAATAATTATATAATTTTAAGTAACGATTTTAATTCAATAATCCTGATCTGTTTGCCCAGTTATATGACGTTAAGTAATTAATCCGAATATTTAGAACGAAGCTTCAAGATACTATTCTTAATACAAATAATTTACAGTAATGTTGTATCAATCATTACAATCCAGTATTACAATTTTCAAATTTTTTATATATATATATATATATATATATACTTTCTTTAAGAAAAACAACAAAACCGGTCACATAGGATTATAAATTTATTTCCATCCTGTTACGCATTTTTGAAATTTCCAAAAACACAAAAAAAAATTAACAGGTCTTCTTCAGATCTTTTAGATTAAAAAACTAGAATAGACACAGAAAAGTGGGAGGGGATAGAAAAGGGCTGAAGAGTTATCTCCTCATTAAGCCCACTTGCATTTTAAATTTTAATTGCGGTAAAAAATGTAGTAAAGTTATTTAAAAAAAAAAAATTATTTTTCAATAATATTTTGACCTAAATTACAGATTTTTTTTATTGAATTAGATTTAAACTTTAATTAATAACCTTACGTAATGATACAGTAATCCTCATCATCATCATGTCCTGCTGGTAGCACGGATATCCCTGACCCTCTCTCGCCACTTTTCTTCAGGACAACATCTTGTATCCTCACATAGTTGCTGAATGTATGTTCGTGCTGGTCGTCCTGCTTTTGCACGGCCATGTGTGGGGGTCCATAAGAGTACATCACTTATGAGTTCGTCCTTGCTTCTCCAGCAGTGTCCTCCATGTCTGGTTTGTCTAACTTGAATAGTTTTCGTGATAGGAGGCAGGTGGCCGTACAGTTAATGTCTTGTGGGGTGTTGCCGCCAGGACTTGTTCAAGATTACTCGCAGCATTCTTGTGTAATTGCCGTCTAGCTTCTTCTCCAGCCGTTTTGTTAGAGTCCATACAGTAATAGGTATATTAAACTAAAACAAATATTTCATTTATTTAAAATATTTTAAAATTTCAAAACTATTTAGAAACCATTAATCAGTTACACTTTTTATGAGTAGTACGTATGTATCATATGCTTTTTCACAATTTTCTATCAAACATTTTATTTTATTTATTTATTTACATTAATTCTCAATTCAACTCTATGCTTCTTAAAAAAATATTTTGTTAATTATCTATTGTTTAAATTTAGCCCTATGTCTGTACAGGAAAATTTAAATATTCACTCATGAATAATTTCTTGTCCTGATGGAATAACTCCCAACTCCGGTTTAACTAGACCAAAGAATACTATATATATATATATATATATATATATATATAGTAATCCACAAACAAATCTGTTTCGTTCTATAAGAACTCATCAGTGTGGCTAGACATACGAAACCCGGTTGACTCAAACGCCAATCCAAGCCTCTAACCCTTCAGCCATGAGGAGCCAGTTGCAGTTGAGTAAATTTTAAACGGTTATGAATCACAATTACTATTATTTACATATATCCATTTAACAGCTACCGAGACCTCAATTAATATATGAAGAGACTTGCAATAAACGCCAATGGTAACACGATTACTTCATTCGCCGGAGAACTCAACTATATATATATATATATATATATATATATGCTCCTCATAGACAGGGTGGAAACAGGTACAACCATTCCAGGGCTCAGTTGACCTGGGAATAATTACAACAAATGGCTATTCCACATTTTCAGAGCTGTAGAGCTTGTGTCTCATCACCAGATGTAGATTAGTATTATAAAATTATGGGTCGCTGTGGGTTTTTTTTTTACCACTCTACAGCTCATTCAGTCAACATATTCGAAGTCTCTCCAAAAAGGCAAAAAGTAAGACGAAAGAAATACAAGTTAAAGATAAAAATTGTTAGAATTGGTTCATACTGTAAAAAGTTAAAATTTTACAAATAATATTTCAACTAATTTAAAGATGTTAGAGAATTTTTGGTTTTGTTTTTTTACCAACGGATTAAAATTCAATTTTCCTGGTTTCGACACCATCAACTTAAAGCATGTTTATTTATTCTTGCTCTGGTGTATTCATGTTCTTGCTTTTAAAAGTAAGCTTTATTTCAAACCTATCCACTCTCTCATTTCTTTTCAAAGATAAGATCTCTAAACTATCGAATTCGTAATAAAGTAAAATATTTCATTGGAATTTAGCATGTGAAACAGGAAAAGGCTTATCTTTGGCTACCCAGCTGGATTAAATAGCTTGAAAGAGAGTACCTTGAACCATAAGACATAAATATCAATTTGTAGCAGCAATCGCCGACTGTCAGAACTAGAAAAATACACTTATTTCAAAGATAACTGTAGTATTTGAATTTTAGGGTCCTGCTGCTGATATGGAAATAACAGATGCAAATTCTATGAAATCACTGCTGAGTATACATACATACATACATACATATATATATATATATATATATATATATATATGTGTTTGTGTGTGTGTGTGTGTGTGTGGTTGGACTGCAGTCTTTCATTGAAGCATGTTTTTTTAAATAATAGACACATTTTGTCTATATAATTTTAAGATCCTTACAAGTTTCTTGATAAGTGTCTTGGTTTGGTGTATGAATTTACCAAAATTGTCCCGAGTTCAAATCCAGGACAAGGTTTTCTGCATTTCATATATAGCAAACATACTTAGGAAATGTATTGAATCCAACTGTCATCACTCTTACAATGGATAAATATTAGTACAGAATGTGACTTTTTACCTCGTGTATACCCACCAGTCTAGGAAAAGAAACACTCTGAATTGACTCCAATTGTACTCGGCTAATAAAGTGACCTTATGTTGGATCCTCTTCGTGTGGAGAGGTTAGTATGAACAAAAGTGATAAAACAAATAAGAATATTTCTGTATTATATATTCATTTATTTTGCTCTCGGTTAGTTTGGATCATATATCATTATCGGAAGAAAAAGTCTTAGTG
>OY757920.1:41670147-41717647 GCA_963585895.1 Sepioteuthis lessoniana
GATTATTATTGGTATCGCCAACCTTGACGAGTGTGCTGGTCCCACTAGTATTACCTCTACCTTTAGAGCCAGAGTCCTCTTGGATTACATACTCCAGTCTACCTTGGAATCCGCTATCTTTGAGAGCTTCATCATATATACATTTGCTCTCCTCAAAAATCCTTTTACATGGCGATGCCAGTTAATCCCCTGGTTCACAGCATTAGGAATCTGCTTCAGTAACGATCTTGGGTGGTTATAGTCAATATTTACGTTGGTAGGGGCGCAATTGTTCTCACTAAAAAATTTGAAGGTGCCGTTTTTTAAATTGAGTGTGATGTCAAGAAAGTCAGCTATCTTTAAGTTTGAAACTATTTGAATTCGTTGACCTAGCAATTTAAATGCCCTAATAATCATCTTCTGTATTTTAGAGGTCTTGAAGCCGTTACTGTCCGAGACGAAGATGATTCCGTCATTTCGGTAAAGCCCCACCTGCTCGAAGTTGACAATACGACCCAACGTATCCAAGATATAGACTCATATTAAGTCAGCTACCTGGGCTGAGTCGTAAGTCCCCATGGGCACGTCGAAGTTGTCTACGTGACTTTTCACCCAAGTTCTACAAATATATTTCCTACATGCTAGAAGAATTTCTACTTCCTCGACAGTGATGTCCGTAAAATTCCTAGCATGGTTCAGGCTTTCTGGTAACAATTCTCTTGTAATGGACAGGTAGAACTCAAAGATATCGAATTGGATATATCTGGACCTCTTTTTATTCTCAATACATTTAAACCTATCGATAGTGTCGTGGGAGTTTTTCCACTGGTTATATTTAGGGCTACTTCGTAACCGAGACGTAATTCTCTCTCTCTCTTTCTCTCTCTCTATATATATACGCACACACACGCGCGCGCGCACACACACACACACACACACATATATATATATATATAAATAAATTTCACACACATACATATAAATATATGCATAAAATATACGTAATACACAGACACACACACACACACACACACACACACACACATATATATATATATATATATATATATGTGTGTGTGTGTGTATTTCATTAAACATAATAGACATTTTATGCCTACATATTTTCTTCTGGATCCGTTCGAATTCCCGTATTACTTTTATCGTATTCGGGGGGAATTGATTTAGGTATTGTCCATAGTTGTATGTATCCCTAGTACTTTCTGCCCGACTTTGGGCCATCATCAGGGGAGAATCTATTACAAAAGTGATGTAACTTTTGTTTTAGCAAATTACTACTGTGTAAGGACGTCTTTGTCGTTGAAAATTATGGCGTTTGCTTTTAAATGTAATTCTGTAAATAGTGCCAGTAGCTAAAGACATTTAAGTACGTTAGCACTGGTTTGAAAATTAATTCTATTAAGTGCTGGTTGCAGGTTTCTAATATATAGTGCTTCGACACTATTCGACAATAGCTACTGGCACTATTTACAGAATTACATTTAAAAGCAAACGCCATAATCTCCAACAGCAAAGACGTCCTTACACAGTAGTAATTTGCTAAAACAAAATTTACATCACTTTTGTAATAGATTCTCGCCTGATGATGGCCCAAAGTCGGGCAGAAAGTACTAGGGATACATACAACTATGGACAATACCTAAATCAATTCCCCCCCGATTACGATAAAAGTAATACGGGAATTCGAACGGATCCAGAAGAAAATAGGTAGGCATAAAATGTCTATTATGTTTAATGAAATTTGCATTAACGAAGAAATGTTGCCTAAATATACATATATATGTATTTATATATACATTATGAATATAGTACACATATTTTTGTGTACATATATATATATATATATATATATATATATATATGTGTATAGGTATAGTACACACAAACACACAGACAGGCACACATATCTATCTATCAATCTATCTATATATATATATATATAAGTGCGCATGTTTGTGTGCGTATACGATGAACTTGACTGATGAATATATTCATTGTTCAGGTATCATTTTACCCAGCGTTTCTTACCTCAGGCAATGAATAACCCACAATTATATTTTTGTCCTTTAGAAAACACATTCAAACCAGAGGGTTTGCTCATAATGCTTTATTTATCTTCTGAGTCTATTATACTCCACTAGACAAAAGAAATGCTTCGAAAAGAAAATAAATTCTTCGATAGATATTTATTTGAAGTTTGCTGGTTTATGTCCGATATTATATATATATATATATATATATTATGCAACAGCTTGATTATAGTCTGGAGCAGGCAGCAGGTGGCATCGGCCATCATATCAATGCATACAAAACTGAATACGTCTTTTAATAAAAAAGGAATCATCGCCACACTAAACAGCGGCTCACTAAAATTATGTGGACAAGTTTAAGTACCTCAGAAGAAATTTCTCATCTACTGAAGATGATATCACTATGAAACTAGCGAAGGCATGAACTGCCATAGAAGGTATTTGATGATATGGTAATCAAATTTATCCGATAAAATAAAACGCATTTTTTTTTCCGAGCAGCGGTCGTGTCGATTCTACTGTATGGATGCACCACATGGACGCTGACTAAGTGTATAGAGAAAAAACTAGACGGGAATTACACCAGAATGCTATGAGGTATATTGAACAAATCCTGGAAATCTAAAAAAAAACATCCATATGAGACGGACAAGATATGTAAGACACTGCACAAAAATAAGAACGAACTTATAAGCAACGTTCTTTTATAGACCCCTTCATAGGTGTCCGACAACAAACTAGAACCTATTTACAATAGCTATGCACGGACACAGGATATAGTTTCGAAAGGATAGATTATATGAACGAATGGCAAGTGAAAGTCAAGGAGATCCGTGCTCGCACGACGACATGGTAATGATGATGATGATGATATATATATATATATATATATATATATATATATATATATATATATATGCAATCTCATCAGTCTCTTTTGTGTTCGCTGAAGTTTGTATTTTCCCCAAGCTCTGTAAAACATAAACAGAAATATGTCTTACCCTGTTATGAACATAGTTTTTCACTTTTAGATCGTTTTGCATACAAATGATCGTCCTTGTGGAGTATTGGCGCATAGATATATAGTTTCAAGTATTCTTTTATAATATCAAAAATTTTCAAATGAATATATTTGTAACATAGATGAGACCCTAACTCATTCTACAACATCGAGTAAAGTAGACCTGGGAGTAATGGACGCAAACTAGTGAGTCGAAATTTTCCAGGTCTCCTGAACTGGACCCTGACCATCGGATGTATAACACACTTTTTCGTCCGCACATTTGGCTTGAGTATTGGAATAAGTAGACTGCACCTCTACAGAAGGGCAACACTTTCCGAACCATGACACCTGTTGGCCGTGGGTGATAACCCGTAATGATTGAGAGCAGAATCATGGGGACTGATGGATCGGTTCCTTGTTAGCCAAAGTGATTACGTGACCTGCAGCACTCCATTTTTGGATTTTACTGAGGTAGACGAGAAGTTTGTTAGGTTCGGTCTGATTAATCAAATGGTCATTTCAAGAACTATCATATACATGGTTATCCCGACCGTATTGCTCCTGTGGCAAAAAAAAAATCCTAACCCTTTTATCTTAAAGGTGCAAAAAATGGTGGTTGAGAGTCAACCACGTTTAGAAAAACAAGAATGCAGGTGTCCTGCTTATCATACTAAATTGCATCCAGTGCTGAGGCTGTAGTCCTGGGGTGTAAGGAGTATTTAGTAACCCTTCATTACCATTATTCTCGAGTCCAATCTGCCTAAAATTGTAGTACTTATAAGGGTAATATATATAGGTCATATAAAACTGGTAAACTTTTACTATGGATTATTAGTAGTCATTTGTTACCATCTGGCTGTTTGCAATTTGTTCGTATTACATAGGAATATTGAGAAATACAATTATGAATGTTATATTGCAATATATGAAACCATTTAAATAACCACCTTTTCGTGGAGTGGAGGTATCTTACCTTTTTGCCATGTATACAGTCATCGTATTCTTGGCCCCTGTGCCAGAGCGGTTCATCTATTCATGTGTAGTGAATAATGTGCTTGAGTTCGACAACAATGTAAGTGAGATCGAATTCCAGTGGCGCTGTTATATTCACTTTTGGGCTAATATCGCCGGGAAAAGTATAAACACTCTTAGCTTCCCAGTTATGTATTAAATAGTACCACATATATTCTTCCACAATGATGGTTTGGCATTAAATAACCAACGAAGGTTGAAATGCCATTATAGCAAAAGAACGCAAAAAGAATGTTTTTGAACTTCCAACGATTTTCAAGAATATTTTAGAATGCAGAATGTACGCGAAATTATGTTTTGTTTTAGACAACTTTATGCAAATGTAAATGTGTAAAATTGCCTCTTTTTTTTTTTTAAATAGTTTTCATCGCCATTGGTCTACGCTACTGGCTTGTTAACCATTACACCCTTACAAGCTTGCCTGTATGCTCACCTTTAGTTCATTTAGTACAAATGTTCATTTCTTCTGATCGGTTGTTTAAATGTCTCTTGGGATCAATACCAAGGACAAATATCTTGCAAAGCCGGCAGAGGGAGTCCCATGTCAGAAATGGTTATTGACTAATGCATACGCACGCGTACTCGAACGCACACATACACACACGTACAGACTTACATATACGCCCTCGTAATCAAGATTCAATCTTATCGGGCTGAATTCGACACCGGCCTTATTTGGTCACCCTCACTTTTCTAGCTTCTCCACAAGTAGAGCTCTATCTATAATTGACATCAAATCGACAGCTCTCGCCATTTTTAATCAGCAAATATAACTGAAGGCTAAGGGGGGGAATAAGACGGAGACGCAAAAGAAATGCAGCTTCTTCGCCAAAGCCTAAGGGATAGCAATACCTCAAAAGCTTCATCACTGGAAGAGAAAAATAAGCATGCTATCTCACTGCGCCTACGAGGGACGCTTCGAAAGTAATGTTCCCAATTTATTTTCTCGGAAAATAAAACCAATAAAAAGAACACAATAACGCTGTTAGATAGAACAAGTTTTCATCTAGAAAACATTGTTTCACACATTGTTACCAAGTAATGTATCATATTTCATTATGTTGACAAACGAACACAAAAGCTGATGTTAGTGGTATGGCAATAGAAGTTAGACATTCCTGCCAATAACTAACTTTTTTTCTGTTGCCTTCTTACAGTCAGCTGTTGAACGGTTGTTTAGAAGATTCTATGTCCTGTCAAAAGTAGAAGCGTGAACCAGAATTCTTTGATATTCTACGACGTTTAAAGAATGCTTACGAAGAACAAGGAGTATATGAGATCCCAGTTAGGTTGTGGGAACTGGATTGCAGCTGTGGTAACCGTGATGTGAGTAACAATCCCCTATCAAAACAGCAGTCAGCCCACGAAAAAAAAGAAGTATTTTTCGATCAGCCAGTCTACACTTATCAGGTCGATTAAAAATGGACGACGCGGAAAATGAAAATTTCCCGGTGAAAACTTGCTCTATTTTGCATGGCTATTGTGCTTCCTATAACCGTTCTATTTTTCGTGAAAATACATTGGCGGTATTACTTTTTGAACGCTTACGTATATACTTCATACAATAGCCAGCCGTTTTTTGTTTGGATTTTATGTCACATCAACATTTGAAAGTTATTTAATGCCGAATCCATTTTTATACAAATTATCAGTTCTATTTCGAACAGTTTAGTTTTGCATAAGAACGCAGTTTAATCGCTAAAAACATTTCTAGTTCAAGCTATTCAGTTTAGTCGAATACTTCTATATTAAACAATTCGGTTTAGTATAAATATAGTTTATTGTTTATATACAGTTACATATCGAAACAGTTCTATTTCAAACAATACAGAAAAGAATACAAAAACAATTCCATTCCAAACAATTCAGTTTAGCATTAGTACGTAGTTTAAATGTCAAGACAGTTCTATTTCAAGCAATTCAGTTGAGAATCGGTACGCAGTATAGATCTATTTGAACCATAGGTAGGGTCATACTAGGTTCTTCCACTCTGAGCCACAGTGGACCTGGGAGCAATGGCAATGAAGTGGTACTCCGCATTCCCCAGAGCTCCAGCATTACTGGAACCTCACTATCAGATTGTTTAGTGCCATATCCAGGACACTCGTTGGGGGTGTCTTAAATCTCTGCAGTTAAGCAGTCGGTGTATTCTACTGCTCAAGCCAACTAAGCAAAAAAAAAAAAAAAAAAAAAAAAAAACATGTTTAACTGCTGTTCTTAGGTTTCGTTGCAGTACAAATAAAAGTTCAATACTCTCCAGTTTTTCTATATTTTTGACCTCGTACCTATTCTAAGCTTTGTTGATTTTAAGAGATTTACAGTTTCAGTCACAGCTGAGTCACTGGTTCCCACTTGGTTACTTATGTTAAACAGCAATGAGCCTGCGTAGAACTTAGACAGTTAACTATTCAGATATAGTTGAAACCATAAGAAACGTGAAATACATGTATGTATACAGTTTAACTTATTTGACAGCATATAAGGCACACATTTTGTTTTCTAAAACTATCTTTTAAAATTTCCCTGCGTCTTAGATGCGATGTGTTGGTTTAAAATTTGCGACAGTCGGCCAAAATTAGTTACCTGACAACTCCTATAAGCTTAGCCTTTAGGTAATTTACTAAGCTTTTTGCTTAGATGTGGCACAAGGCCATATGAAAGGGGCACCCAATGAGACTATAAGCTTAGCCTTTAGAGTAGCTTTTATATACCTACTGTCATTATCTAAAAGACTACTATGCTTATTAAATGCGTTATCATTATTGGTATCCATGATGTTAGTTTCCTCGTGTTTAATATTACTGTTTTGATTTTTCTGGATTTGCCCTGCTGAAAGTGGGAAGCGCCTTAAACATCCGTGCGTTTTATATACCATCAAATACAGTAAGTGTATACATTTGAGAATATATTTCAATTGCCTTTACAGCAGAAATGTGAAGTACCCCTTCATTACTCTCTGTCCCCTGTCTAATCAGACTCGGAGTGATATTACGTGTTAAAATCTCATCAATAGTTCGAATAGACCTGAAAATTATTAATATTGGATAGGAATGCTTGAAACCATAACCAGTTTGCTGCATTCACGAATAATTATTATTTCACTTTTTGCAAGTTTTCTTGGTCTTTTTCAATTGTCTCTGCGACAGTAAGTCTGCTCAGATCTCCAGGATTCTTCTAAGTATTCTAATAGATTTTAATATTGTTATTTTTTTAACACAAGTTTTAACTGGAGGTATTTCACGAAAGACTTTGAGACAATAAGTCCCATTAGGTCTCCAGGACTTTTTTCAATATTCTAACCTGCCTTAACAATATCGTGGTTTGGATGGTATCGATTCTTTCTCTCATCATATTTACCAACCCCTCCGCTCTGACAGGATATGACACAAGGTCAATTTTTAAGCGAAGTTCAACAGGTTTGAATTCAAAGTTTTACTTCTCCTAGACTAGTTGCCTCACCAAGGCTGAAGAACCTAGTCTGCCCTACTATTTACCCATAGCTGGAGGGAGAATATTTGGATTCATACCTTTCCCAAGAGTATTAGTGCTATGTGAAATGCAATCAGTCAGGTCCAGGATTTGAACTAGTGTCGTCGTGTCCTTATCCTGCGACGATAACCATTCTCTCATTCACCAAAAGACTCGATTCGACGCGTCTATTTCATACGAGATAAACATTACTAGAAGGTCGCCACGTTATTATTCTTTATATAGATAATTCATACCCTGTTATATAGTTAGATAAGGACTTGATATACTGTTTAACAAGTTTTTTCAAACCAAACAAGTCAGCTAGAAAAATAAGACCTGCTGAGGTTAGACTTATTTGCTTCACAACCAATGTCATGTATAATTGAAATTGGAGATAAAATCCATCGGACCCCGTGTGTTTTGGGAGGTACTTTCTGAAGACATGAACACAGTTGAGGGAAAAGAATACACTGAAATCCCCACCTGAGAGCTGGATTAAATATGACGATTCAAAAGATTCTCGCATTTATTTGTTTTAGAAACAGTTTTCATGAAAGTATTCAGAGCCTGACGTTTGTTTTTTTTTATTTTAATTTATAAGATTAAATAAAAAGCAATATCTTAAAATCATTCTTTATTGGAAATCATTTATTTATTCTAATTTTTTCAAAATTTTAATAAAAAAAATGTACTGAGATTTTATGCATCGAGTAACTGAAGTAATTTGGTTGGTTGGTTTTTATGGCATATCAACATGTGTAGGTTATTTAACGCCAAATCAATTTTTATGCAAATAATTAGTTCTATTTCAAACAATTCAGTTTAGCATGAGTACACAGTTTAATTGTCAAAAACATTTCTATTTTAAGCTATTCAGTTTAGTCAAACAGTTCTAATTAAGCTAATTCAGTTTATTATAAGAATAGATTTTGTTTACACACGGCTAAATGTCAAAACAGTTCAATATTAAACAATTCAGTTTAGTGTAAGTACATTTTCAGTGTCCAAAAAAGTTCCATTTCAAATTCAGTTAAGCATAAGGACGCAGTTTAAATGTAGGTACGGTTTAATCATCAAAAACATTTCTATTTCAAGCTATTCATTTTAGGTAAACAATTTAGTTTAGCATGGGTATGCCGTTATTTCTATTTCACCCATGGATAGGATCCTATCAGGTGCTACCACGCCGGACCAGAGTCGACCTGGGAGCGATAGCAATGAGGGGGTACTCCGCATTCCCCAAAGTTCCAGTATTGCTGGAACCTCACCATCAGATTGCTTAGAGTCATACCCAGGACACTCGTTGGTGGGGTGCTTACCCCTCTGCAGAGAAGCAGTTGGTATATTCTACCACCCCATTCGACTGGGCAAGTAACTCAAATAAAAGTTGCCGCCAAGTTTTTCAGACTAAATGGTATCGAAAGGAATATTGCATCATCTGGATTTCTTTCTTGCCTCGCAGACGTCTTTCATTTCTATACCGTTTGAATTGAACATTCTTTTTTTTAATAAGTCAACTTTTCTTTACACATTTTAAATTTAATTCCACGCTATTCAAATCGAAGTTATTGGTAGGCTTTATTTTGAAATGGTCAGAGGTATTTTTATAGTGATTCACCTCCGGTCTTTTAAAAGTTTTTGAATGATTTTATCATTTTTTTTTCAATATGTTCAATATCTTTTAATTTTTATTAATTCTTTTTTTTTTTTAATATTTCCATGTAGAGTACAACAATAGATGAATTTCTTGCTCTGTTCGGCGGGCAAATATCATCTAATTCTAAAAGAATTTACTTTCGCTCGTCTTGCTGTTATGGTGAAGAATATCCTTACTGAATCATCTACTGAGAAGTAACCCCCCGCCCAACCAAAGAAAAGGAGCCTTAGATGGGACACAAAACTACATCCTGTTGTGTGGCTCGAATTCTTGAGCTTTACGGAGTGTCTACATATCTCTTCCCTATCATTTTTCCTATGTCCAGTCTGACGCGCAGAGATAGGATCTGTTAGGGTCCCCTCTTTGATTCAAATATATCTATTTGAAAATTACTATTATTATGAGAGATATTCGAAACCGTATAATCGTATTCAAATTATTCATATTAAACGGGAATACACATACTTTGAAGATAATTATATGGTTTCAAATTATTTGTATAAGAAAGAAATACTTTAACCATGTAACTAAGTTGGTATTATTTATATTAAATCAAAACTATCAAACTTAGATGAACCAGACATGTAGGACACAGCTGGAGAAGTCGGGACGAGTTCATAAGTGATGTTCTTCTATAGACCCCTCACATGGCTTAACAAAGGCAGGGTTACCAGCTCGAACCTGCATACAGCAGCTCTGTGAGGAAACGGGATATAGCCCTAAGGACCTGCCGGAAGCGATGAGCGTTTGGGTGGAGTGGCGAGAGAGGGTCAGGGATATCCATTCTGGTGGCACAAGATGATGTTGATGATGATGATACATATATAAAGATCAATTACTTTGATCCATATAGTTACACTGAGGCGTTGGTGGTGTAATGTTTACCGTCGTAGGAAATGGAGACGAGGAGAAAAATTCTAATCATGGACTAGGCTGTTTGGATTTCTCATGGGAAAGGTATGAATCTAACTATTCGAAGTTAGGTTGGTTTAATGGTATATCAACCTCCGTGGGTTATTTAATGCCAAAGCCATCCTTCCTGAAGAAGAGCAGTGATGTCATTTAATCCACTGCTGGGAGGATAAGCTGGTTCATACCTTTCCCAAGGGTATTTGTCCGAAAGTGAACGTAATAGCGGGACTGGAATTCAAACTCGCTTACGACGATTCCGCATTCTTGTGCTTAAACAATTACACAACGAGGACACCCCCTCTAACTATTCTAGCTGCAGCCATGAGCCAAAAGAGGGGCATGCTATGCTCTTAATCTTGGCTCGGTAACCAGCCATGGATAAAGAACAGTCTAAATCCAAACCTGTTAAACTCTTTCTCATACATTGATTTTGTGTCACATTCTGCTTGTACGGAGAAGATGGTATATATATATATATATATATATATATATATATATATATATATATATATATACCTGCTCGGAAAATAGACAACATTCGATAACACAATAAGTTTTGACATGCCGAAAAACTAAACGGAGTACTGAACAAGCTTATTGCTACTTAACACCCGTGCTTTGGTGGGGACTGGTTCTTTCTTTCTTATTTTTCAATCTGGTAGTTTGTATTTTGATCCATCGTTCTTTTTATTATTTTAACAGCAGTCCATAGTACATGCCTTCATTTTTGATCCGTTCTAACAGCAGTCCATAGTAATTATATTTTGGGGCATATCAACCTCTGTAGGTTATTTAAAGTTAGAGCCATTCTTCTAGAAATGGTACTATTCAACCCATATCTTGGAGGATAAGGGGGTTCATACATTTCCCAAGATATTTGTCCAAAAATGAACGCAATAACGTGATTGGGGTTCGAACTCTCTTTCTACGACTCCGCAGTCCAGCGTTTTAATCATTACACCCCACCACAGTGCTTGCATTCATTTTTATAACATTTTGTTTTTCAATGTGATACAAGGTCAATTTTAAAGTAGAATTAAGCAAGATAAAAATTCAGCATTTTTCTTTTTCTATTGCAGACACCATGCGTGCAAAGGCTAAAATTCAGTCTCCACTACTATTTACTCTTAGCAGGAGATAGTTTAATTCAAATTTTTTCCGAGTGTATTACCTTTATGTGAAATGTAAACAGTCCGTCCAGGGTTTGAACTCGGGGCGCTGTGTCCACTTCCTCTGACGGTAACCATGGCATCACGAAAACTTCGATTATCATAACATTTTATTGCGACTTCGAAGTGTTAATTTAACACCTGTTTTTTTGTTTTTTGTATATTTTTTTTGTTTTTTTTTTTGTCTTTCGTTTTTGTTTTTTTTTCTGGAAATAGCGGCTATAGAATAAGGAAAAATACGGCAAGGAAAGAATTGAAAAAAAGTATTTTCATTTTTCCCTTTGTTCATTTATTCATTTTCTTCTTTCTCATGATTTTTTGTTTTTTCTCTTTAAGAACTCACTTGAATCATACGAGTTTTACTTCGCATATTTGTTTTCATCCTTACTATTTTTCTTGATTTGTTATTTAATTGTAATTTTCTTGATTTATCATTTCGTTTATTTTCCGAATTCTGCTTTCTTTGTGTGTATGTGTTTTTGTTTTTTTTTCAATTCATTTACATTTTTTGTTTTCTTTCTTTCTTTCTTTGATGCATTTGTGTTTAATTAAAAAAAAATATCTTATTTTGTTGATTTGGATTTATTTTTTCGTGTTTCATTAATCTTTACTTGTGTACTGAAAGGAAATTCCAACTTTTAAAATTCGATCCTAATTTGACCAGAATAAAATAATTACATTCAAGAGATGGTAAATATTCAGATAAATTTTTCAATACTTTAGGATATTTTGTAATGTAGTAACACTCATACAACTGCAAGGTCTGCATGCCAGATGACATATTAAAACGGGATTTGTGCACTGTTGTTATTTCCCTTATTTTAGAACCTGTGCACGGATAGAACAATGTAACATATCTGGGTTACAGTAACTATCAACATTTACTGCAATCTGGCGAAATGACATTTTATTTCCTATTCGTTCAAATATTAAAAAAAAAAATTTTTCTTGGTAATATATTTCTTTTTTTTTTCTTTCTTTCTCGTATTTTTTCTTTTTTTTCTTCTAAATTATTTTTTCTGTCTTGCTAAAAAGATCGTACATTTCTTTCTTTCTTTCTTTCTTTCTTTTACTTTTCGATATTTATTAACATCTCCTCAATTTTGTCTAAATTATATATTTATTGAATTTCTATTTTGTTTTATTTTAAATTTATTTTTTGTTTTGTTTGTTAGTTTCTTTCTTTATAAAAAATGTTTCTTTCGTTTTCCTTCCTTTCTTTTTTCCTTTTTTTCCCCCTTTCTTTCCTTCTAAATGTTATATTTTCTTTCTTTCTCTAATTTTAGAGTGACCTGCCCTTTTGTCGTGATATTTTCTCTGACTTTTTGTTTGTTTGTTTGTTTATTTCTTTCTAAATAAGAATAATAATTTTTTTTACTTCATTTCCTGGTATTTTTTTCTTTCAAATTGATATTTTCCGTCAGTTTTGTATATATTTTAAAAAATTTTCAATGAAAAGTTATTTCTTTATTTTTCTATTGATGTTTTTGTTTTTTCCTATCTAAATGATTTTCTTTCCGTCGTGTTTATATTCTATGAATTTTAGATATTTCCTGCTTACTTGTTTCAAGTTATCATGAAAGACCTTTGGTAGTGTGTTTGTTTTTTCATGTTACTCACTCTTTCAATTACCTTCGACTTATTTTCTATTTATAATTCCATTTAATTTCACCATATTTTCCTTTTATTTAAGTGTTTTATTCCTTCCACTTCCAAATTACTTCCCTCCTAATTCCTGAAATTATCCGTGCAGACAGATGGAATGTGTCTTGATATTTCTTTTTGAATTGTCCGGCATATCGTACATGTATTTTCCTGTCTATATTACTTTCATTTTGCCGTCTTCCTTTAGTCTTTTGTTTTGTTTTGATTTCTTTCACTGTCGTCATTTTTTTCTTTCCCTTCTGGAAATGTTCTTCTTGCCTCTTGATTCTGTCTATTTTTGACCAAGTTTATAGACTGAATTTGTTTTCTTTTTACTCCCCAACTATCATAATATGCTTTACGCGCTGCCTTTCTCTCAAATATTCCTTTTATTCCATTTCGTTTTATTTTTTTAAACGTTTTAATATTTGTTTCTGTCTCAACTGATTCAAAGTTCTTTGCGCTCTCTCTCTCTCTCTCTCTCTCTCTCTCTCTCTCACTCTCTCTCACTATGCAAGGAAAATAAACCTTTCTTTTGGTTTTCTCATGTCTTTCTCTTGTCCAGGCTATTTCCGGCATGGATCTAGCGTCCGAGCAATTAGACGAAAAACTTGACGGCTTCAACATTTCCCTCTTTGTTCCGATCTTGGCAGTCAGCGTCTAAATGACGTCAGAGCCTCGTTCTCGCTTGGTCATGAAAAGTCGAATTAAAAACACGGCAAAAAATAGAAATGACAATCTGATAATGTGTAGTGGCATTGGCTGTTGATGTGTATTTGAGAGAATGAGAGGGAAATGTCGAAAAGAAAAGACTGAAGCATTAGAAAAATGTAAGGAAGTCGCAAAGAAAGTCATCTCAGTTAATGGTAACTGAATAAAAGAAAAGAAAGAAATCTCAGTCGTAACTAAATGAACGGAGAGAAGTAAATTATAACCTTTAAGAACCTAAGGAGATCAGGGAAAGATTAACAAATGACCATTATTGAACTGAAGAAAAAGAAGAAGTAACAATCGGAATGAACAAAAAAGAATGACTGAAAAAGTGTGTGATCGGAAGGAAAAAAAAAAGGAATGACAGATCACAATAATAAAAAAGAAAATAATAATAATAATGTAGGTTATGTGGTGATAGAGACGAAATGATCAATCGCATATTAAGCGAATCCAAGAAATTAGCATAGAAAGACTATGAGACTAGGCACGGCTGGGTGGGAAAGGTAATCCACTGGGAACTGTGCAAGAAATTCAAATTTGACCATACGAACAAATGGTATATGCACAACCCAGCAACTGTCCTAGAAAATGAAACACATAAACTCCTATGGGACTTTGACAAAAAATGGATCACCTAATCTCGGCCAGAAGACAAGACCTATTAATAATCAACAAAAAAAAAAAAGAGAATTTACAAAAGTGTGGACTTTGCTGTTCCGGCTGACCACAGAATAAAACTGAAACAGTGTAAAAAGAAGGATAAGTTCCTCGACCTTGCTAGGGAATTTAAAAAAACTATAGAGCATGAAGGTGACAAAGGATTATAAAAGGGACTGGAGGACTTGGAGGTTGGTGAATGAATGGAGACCATCCAAATTAGAGCATTACTGAGAACGGCTAGAATAGTGAGAAGAGTCCTGGAGACTTGAGGAGACTTGCTGTCACTCAAACTCCAGTAAAAAACTATCAGCTAAAACTGATGTGGAAAACTTCCATGAGTGAATAATAATAATGTAGGTTATGTGGTGATAGAGACGAAACGATCAATCGCATATTAAGTGAATGTAACGAATTAGCATAGAAAGAATATAAGACTTGACATGAATGGGGGGGAAAGGAAAGGTAACCCCCTGGGAACTGTGCGAGAAATTTAAATTTGAGCATACGAAAAAATAATATATGCAAAACCAAAAATTTTTCCTGGAGAATAAGACGCACAAACTCCTCTGGGATTTTGCGATACAAACGTATCATCTCATCTCGGCCAGACGACCATACCTAGTTATAATTGACAAGAAAATGTGAGCTTGCAGAATTGTGGATTTTGCTGTCTCAACTGACCATATAGTCCAATTGAAAGAACATGAAAAAAAGGATAAGTACTAGAACTTTGCAAGGGAATTGAAGAAACTGTGGAACATAAAAGTGACGGTGATACCAATTGTAATTGGATCACTTGGTACAGTCACCACAGGGTTGGTAAAAGACTATAGGAACCGGAAATAAGAGGCCAAGTGGAGACCATCCAAACTACAGCATTATTGAGATCGCCCAGAATACTGGAAGCGTCCTGGAGACTTGAAGAGACTTGTTTTCACTCAAACTTCAGTAAAAGATCATCAGCTAACGCTGTTATGAAAAACACTCAAGGATTAATATGACGATAACAATAATAATAAATTGCATTAGTAGGTTGAGTGTTCGCCAATAAGCCGGGAGACCCAGGTTCAATCTCTGATCGAGTCATTCAAAGACTCAAAAAATGTTACTTGATGCTGCTTTGCTTAACACTCAGCATTATAAGGGTAAATCAATCCAGGGATAGGAGTTGCGCCCTCACCGACACCATGATGTAGTAGCTAATGAAAAAGGAGCCTTCGGGTACGTCTACGGACTACACATTAGATAACCTGGATATACCCAAGATTTAGAAATCTGAAGAGAGAAAAGGGATCTCTCTTAATGGCAGCATAGATTATATCATAGAGACAAATTATATCAATATATACAATTAATTATACACAACAGAATTGCAAGTGTAGATTATATAGTAACGGAATGAAAGGGTTAATCGCAAAATTGCAAATACAGTGAACTACTACAAAAAAAAAATACAAGGTTAGGAATAACTTGGTCGGAAAGATGATCAACTGTTAATTGTGCAAGAGATTAAAACTTAACCATACTGACAAGTAGGACATGCACAAACCGGAATCTGTCCAAAAAAAAAAAAAAAAAAATGAAGCCCATGAAAATTCTCTGGGACATTGTTATAAGAAATATCCCCTAATCCTATTCAGAAAAAAAATATTTGCCATCTAGGGAATTTTATTGATTAAGAAGACCACATATTGAAAAGAAAAAAAAAATGAGAAAAGACAGACAATTACCTTTATCTTGTCAGATACATGAACAGTTGCGTAACTTGTAAGTGGCGGTATTAATAATTATATTTTGTGTCCCTAATGGCTTGGAAAGGTAACTGGAAGAATTGGAGATCAGAGAAAGAATCGAAACTATCAAGACTATGGCACTGCTAAAATCAGCAAGAATACTTCTGAGATTCTCGAAAGCCTTTTCAAAAAACTTGCTGTCCCTCATAGACCAAAGAATAACCACCAGTTAAAAGTGTCGAGAAAAAAATATATTAAAACATAGGATATAATTGGAATTAAAAGGAAAGAACAAGGTGGGAAAGGAACAGATGCGACACTTTAAAACCAGCCTTTCGTATTAATTGTACAGACTCTTTCGTATTAACTGTATAGATCTTTCTTCGGTCTTATCAAGCGGAAAACGATGCTAATTTGATAAATAACAAGTTAACACCGCTACAAAGAATTCTCATTTCTTTATCCCAACCAAATCGGTGAAAGATAAATGGTTATTACAAAGAAAGATTTCACCAATATATTTCAGTGATGGAGACTAGGCTGCTTTAACCCAAATACGATGAGTGATCACTGCAAGGTTTGACATCTGGAGACCAGCACTTCTAATAAGTACAAGAATAAATATCTTTGAGACTTTTGAACATTATATACCAATGTTTGTGTCAGGTATATTGAGGGCACGTGTTCTTTTACTTAAGAGACTGCTTTCATTGAAATTCTTTTTTAACTGATGTGATATGATAAGAATCTAGTGTATTTATTGAGTTTTAGTATTCAATTTTGCTTTCCAATATCACGATATTGCAGATAATATGGTTGCATAGTAACATTGTGTATGCAACAAATAAATGAGTATTGCCCTGTCGGTTGAGCTTGTAGAATATACTAACTGCATCTCTGCAGAAGGGTAAGACCCTTCCCACAACGTATGTCCTGGATATGACACTAAACATTCTGATGCTGAAGTTCCAGTAAGAATTTAGCCCTCATATCGTGTTTTTAATGGTGTTTGGTTAGGTTTTATGGCATATGCACCCTTGTAGGTTATCTAATGCCAAATCCTGCCTATTGGTTGATTGGTTGTTTGGGTTTTATGGCATATCAACTCTTGTAGGTTATTTAACGCCAGATCAATTTTATGCAAATAGTTCTATTTCAAACATTTCAGTTTAGCATGCGTACAGTTTAATTGTCAAAAACATTTCTATTTCAAGCTATTCAGTTGATACAAGCAGTTTAAATTCGCTTAATTCAGTTTAGTACCCCTTCATTGACGTCGATCCCTGGTCCACTGTGGCCCGGAGTGGTAGAGCTTGATAGGGTCCAATCTATGGGTCAAATAGAACTAAACTGTATACTTATGCAAATGTGAATTACTTGAAATAGAACTGTTTTAGTCATTGAAACTGTACTTAAGCTAAACTGAATTGTTTGAAATAGAACTATTTTTACATTTAAATGTGTGTAGACTACATCTACACTTATACTAAACTGAATTGCTTGAATTCGAACTGTTTGACTAAACTGAATTGCTTGAAATAAAAATGTTTTTGACAATTAAACTGTGTATTTACATTTAAACTGCATACTTATGTTAAACTGAATTGTTATAAATGGAACTATTTTTGACATTGAAATTGTGCTTACGCTAAACTGAATTGCTTGAAATAGAACCGATTATTTGTATAAAAATCGATTTGCAATAAAATTCAACCAACCAACCAACCAACCAACCAACCTTAAATGTGTATAACTTTAAAGCAGGAACCCAGAGGCTAAAGAATAACTGCACTGCATCACTGTTGATGGTTAAGACTCCTCAAAAGTATCCCTGATGTGACATAAAACAGCATCTGATAGTAGAGCTTCACTGCTAGAGATTTAAAGCATGTGGAATAAACTAACAATGCCATTACTCCCAGGTCCACTCTCTTCCCGAGTAGAAGATGCTATTAGGGTCCAAACAGTGGGTCAAATAGGACTATTTAATTATTTACAGTACCTGAAACCATCTAACTGTGAACAAACCAATGACTATTAAATAGAATTTGTAATATTACAAAGCAATACTCGAAACTATTTAACTGTGTGCCAAGAAATGGGCTCTGTCTCGTTTAAAAATGTTGACTGCAAACTATTTTGTTTCCAAGTTATATATATATATATATATATATATATATATATATATATATATACCAATAGGCAGTTGCCCAGTCGGCCGGGACTGTAGAATACACAGATTGCACCTCTGCAGAGGGGTAAGAGAACCCCAACGAGTTCACTTGATATGAAACTAAACAATCTGATTATAAGGTGGCAGTAATGCTGGAGCTTTGGGAAATGCAGAGTACCCCTTCATTGTCATCGTTCCCAGGCCTACTCTGGCCCGGAATGATAGCACCTGATAGGTGTCTACCTTTGGGTTAAATAGAACTAACTTATGCCAAACTGAATTGTTTGAAATGGAACTGTTTTAGACATTGAAACTGTACCTACACTAAATTGAATCGTCTAATATAGAACTATTTTGATATTTTACTGTGTGTAAAGAAAATCTGTACATGTACTAAAGGGAATTAGCTGAATTAGAACTGCTTACATAAGCTGAATATCTTGAAACAGAAATGTTTTGACAATTAAACAGTGTACTCATGCTAAACTGAATTGTTTGAAATAGAACTATATGCATAAAAATGGACTTGGCGTTAAATAAACTACAAAGGTTGATATGCCATAAAACCCAAATAGCTAATCAAGCAATGGGCAGGATTTGGCATTAGATACCCTACAAGGGTTCATATGCCATAAAACCTAAACAACCCGCATTAAAAACACGATATGAGGGCAAAATTCCTACTTATGATTTGTATCATCAAATTCAGGTTCAGTTAAGAAAAGAACAGTGTCCTTTTTTTCCCCAATTTAATCATTGCTTGATTGAAAGAAAAATAACGATGGTAAGATTATTTCTGTGTGGAAGTTAAGAAGTGAATGACAAATATGAATAAGTTAATGAAATGAGCCAAGGAACGACATAGACTAAAGAGGACAGAATAAACCAAAAAGGACAAAAGAGAAAGGAAAGAGAAAATGGCTGATCAAAAGAACAGAACGTAAGGATAGCAAGAAGAATAATCATAAAATAATGGAACGATGGCTTTGAATAATACAAAATTATATAAAGAAAAGTGGAGAAATGGTTCCTCAGAAGATCACATAACTGTTTATATGCTTCTTCTGGCAGCTAGATGGTCGTCGCACAATAATCAGTCAATCTTATGTAAGTATGTAGAATTTACTTAACAATAGGAAGATATTGTAATTTTTAAAATGATTTTTAAATTATTTTTCTTAACATTTTTTTCTTTGTTTTCGATGTATGTTGTAGCTGGATGTAATAGAAGTGGCGACCCGAATAAATTGCGATAAAAATCAATTATAATTCCGAAGATGAAGTAAAATACTCGAAAAAATTATCAGTAATGTCGATAGACAGAAATGTAGGTAAATAATGAATTATTAATATTAGGTGTATGGAAAGAAAGGTTGGAAGTCTAAAATGTATGGAAGATAGGAAAAAAAACGTTTAAAGTCTGAGACAAAAAGATACCTAAAAAGAAAGTCCAAAAATGAGTTGAACAATGTATCTTGAAACTATTACTAAAAACATTGTACAGACTTGAAGGTGAGATAAATAAAAGTTTTTTGAGATAGATAGATAGATAGATAGATAGATAGATAGAGTGTGTGAGAGTGAGAGAGAGAGAGAGAGATGTGGGGATAAAGAGACATGTTTCGATACAAAGACTCACAAGTGAAATTGGAAAGATTCATGTAAAAAAAATATACATTACTTCGATACAGTATTTTATAAAAAGTGAAAGAAAAAATACATTTATTTAGTGTAATGCTGACAAAGATTGCCGAAAGCGACTGGAAGTGACTGTCCCTGGAAAATGAAGAGCAAGAAGCAAAAAAAAAAAAAAAAAAAGAAGCAACCATAACTGTATCAATAATAATACCTATAGAAAGAACGAATTTTGAAACTATTAATATTAATAAGCCGCGAAAAAATTATACAACGGCTTGACTGAACCAAGTAAAGAAAGCGGTTGGCTGCCTTAAGACAGAAGGGAAAACTAATAGAAAATAGCAAAAGTTTAAGAGATGATTTATCAGAGAACTGAGAAAATAAAGGTCTGTTATGAAAGTGTGGACTTTCTTCGTAGAGCCTGGGGTCTAATGGACAAATATACTTACGTAATAACTGTGTTTTATTGTCACTAGACAACCCGTGTATTTATTTGGTTCCCGTTTAAACGGCGCCTTATAGTGATACTGACGCTTCTATTTAGGAAGGTATGGAACATTTCATCGTTATATTCGTTGTATTGAAGAGTGATAAAACCTGTGAGGGTCCCGTAGATTTGTTTGAGATAATGAAGTGTTTACAGTTTTAAATTATTGTATACGTACAAATACCGCTTTATATATATATATATATATATATATATATATATATATATCTGTGTGTGTGTGTGTGTGTGTGTGTGTGTGTGTGTGTGTATCAGAACTCCTCTCAAAAATCTAAAAGGAAATTTTGGCATTAATAGCCAGTGCTCATACGTCAAAGAGGAACCGAACTCAAACCCTTTCCACGCACTATTTTCAAACCAATCAGAAACTGAGCTACATAACTCTTAGAAAAACTGATCTGAACTAACAATCTCATTCGACCCAGCTGCCAGAAAGGGATCAAGGAAAATAGAGAGAACATGTCCAACAAATGGCTGAGCCATCATTGATGGTCTGTGCGACAAGATGCCAGCAGGCTTAACTGTGAGGTAGCAGTACAGCACTTTAATAATCACGTGACTGGGACCCCCGCCAATATCAAAAGTGAGGAAACTAGATAGCTAAAAAAAAGGTAATGGTTATACGTGTTATGATAAAAAAAAACTTGAAATAGAAAGAACATGGAAAAGAGACTGAGTGAATGAGAGATCCAATGAAGAAGCTCCTAGATATCAGTCTTTTATAGCTTCATGCCAGTGTATAAAGAAGTAAGATGGATTAGTTCCAGATGGAAATGAGTGATAATGATCCGATTGAAAGAAGAAATCAAGGCAAAACTGAAGGTTTTGTTGGGTTTGGTTTCTTTGTTTAATGAAGTATCAAAGTTTGTGGGTTATTTTATGCCAAACCATCCCTTTAAAAGAACAGTAATGGTACTATTTAAATGGTATTTTTTAACCCATAACTGGGCGAATAAGGTGTTTCATACCTTCCCCAAGAATGTTAGTCTGAAAGTAAATGTAATAGTGCAACCTGAATTCGAAATCGCTTACCTTGAGGTCGCAGTCCAGTATGGGACTAGAACTCCCGCACCATGTATTAGGGCGATGAGACTAAATAACTTAATATGGTGACAGCTATATGAATCATGATACACACCTTTGAAACAGTCCCTAAGAACCTGGAAATGAGACAGCTCTTAGATATCCCAGTCTTTGATAGCTTCATTTTAGTGTATCTAGATAGAGAATGTCTTGGCACTAGGTGTTTAAAAAAACTGGAGAAATCAACACTAAACTAAATGTTTGGCTTCTTTTTTTGTTGAATGACATATCAATCGTCGTGGGGCATTTAAGGCCAAAGCCATCCTGGTAGAAAAACAGTAATGGAACTAATTTACTCTTATCCGGGGGTATAAGGGTGTTCATACTTTTCACATCGATATTTAGCCCAGTCAGCTGGGGATGCAGAATACACCGACCGCATCTCTACAGAGGTCAAGGGTCTTGGATATGACACTAGACAATCAGCTGGGGATGCAGAATACACAAGGGTCTTGGATATGACACTAGACAGTCAGCTGGGGATGCAGAATAGACAAGGGTCTTGGATATGACACTAGACAGTCAGCTGGGGATGCAGAATACACAGACCGCATCTCTACAGAGGACTAGGGTCTTGGATATGACCTAGACATGACACTAGACAGTCAGCTGGGGATGCAGAATAGACAAGGGTCTTGGATATGACACTAGACAGTCAGCTGGGGATGCAGAATACACCGACCGCATCTCTACAGAGGAAAAGGGTCTTGGATATGACACTAGACAATCAGAAGTAAGGTTTCCGTCAAGCTGGACCTTTGGGGAATGTGGAGTACCATTTTATTGCTATCATTCCAAATGCCACTCTGACTCGGAGTGGTAACACCTAATTGGGTCCTATCTATGTGTCAAATCGAACAGAACTGTGAAATTTTGCTAAACTGTATTGTTTGAAATTAACTATTTTTATATTTAACTGTGTGCAAACAAATAATTGTACTTATTCTGAACTGAATTGTTTAAAATAGAACTGTTTGACCATTTAACTGTGTGAAAACAAATAATTAATGTTTAATTGAATTGTTAATGATAAATAGCAATACTTAAAACAATTCAACTTTTGTGACATGCTAAACTGAATCGTTTGAAGTAGAACTGTTTTTACATTTAACAGTATTTAAAAAAATGACTGACTGTGTAAAAAAATGTCTGTACTTATGCTAAACTGAATTGTTTAAATTTGTTTAAATTAAGTGAAACCATTTAACTGCGGGCAAAAAAATGTATTCTGGCTTGCTTAAAAAGGTTTTCTTCAAAATGTGTTTAGAAATCATATACTTAATATACGTATAAAAACGATTTGGCATTAAATGACCTACAATGGTTGATATACCATAAAACCAAAGCCATGAATACTAGTCCGAATGTTGACGTGTTAGCACGCCAGGAGTTTGAACTTCCTTACAACAATCCAGCACGTTAGCTACTTTCGCAGATGCCGCAGATACTTTCTACCTCCGATGAAGAACTGATTGATTAAATGGCATATAAACCCGTCTAAGGTTATTTTAGGTGTAAATGTTTTGAAAACCCGTTCTTTGTACGTTTGTAATCATATTTTTGTGCTGTTGTTTCTTAAGATATGTTTGCTCATTTTTTTTATCAAATACAAATAATCTTTAAACAGATCTATTTGAACGCTGTAAAATAATTAGGGTGGTAATTAATTATATTATATATTTCATTGATAATTTATTACATTACTTATTTTGTTATTTAGTTTAGTGAGGTTGTCGACCGGTTACAAATCTCTGAATGTAGGAGTAATTCATTGCAAAGCTCAAACGCGTGCATATGTGGAGACCAAGTTTAAATACCTCAAGTCGAAATACCGTTGAGAAAGACAGGATATGGATAATAAATAGAATAGTCGACCGACGTAGGAAAATAAAAGTTAATGACACGTGTTTTAATATGACTTGCTGAGGCAATGACTAAGAGGATACTATGTAAAAAAAGATAATTTTTAATTCATGGGAGAGTAGAGAAATAAAACCCAAAGAGAGAAGTTGGGTTAGACGTTGGTGCTAATCGGTCAGGCGGGGGAATTGATATCTCTTTGTAGCTATAAGCGAGATTCGAACATAAACCCTTAGAATTTCTTCCTCTCTCCTCGTGGTTGTTTCGGACAGCTAGAATTGTACACAGTCTGAATAAAGACTGTTTTTGTATTCCGAATAATAGAGTCGCATTATTATTTTTAGATATCTAATATTCAATATCGTAGATCGTGTTACAACCGATAGATCAGACCCTAACAGGTACTACCTCTCCTCACCCGAGAGAACTTGGTTTTAATAGAATTAAGAGTTACTTCACACTCCACAGATATTCAAAACTAAAGCTTGACCATCAGGTTCAATTTAATGTCATACACAGAACACCTCTGTTTATTAGGAGAGGGTCCTTATGATTTTTTCAGCTCCGTGTATTCTCAGCACTACCGATAGGGATGCGTGCGGGCGTGCGTGCGTGATGAAGAATAATTTTTAAAAAATGAGAAATAAAAAAAAAGTTAGTTTTTTTCCTATAAATTTATATATTTTTTCAAATATAAGATTCACACGTAAAAAAAAAAACATTATTGCATATCTGTTTAACAATTAATTCTTCTCTTTTTTTTTTGTACAATTTTGCCTCTCCACTGAAGCGGTGTACATTTCTGGATAATTCATGGATTTTCTTCAGTATTAACGTTATACATCTTTTTTTTTTTTGTATTTAGAGGCTCTTGTAATTCCCTTTTTATTTTTGTTTTTCTGATAAGAGGCTTTCATATTAGAATCATATATGGACTAGGCTTACTGATTGGCGCTTTTGAAATTGAAGTGTTAGAACGGTATCATAAGAAAAAGAATTAAGACGTTTGAAGGACACCGGATGTGAAAGATGCAGAAACGTCGCAACTCTTAATGAAGTAAAGTGTTTCATTGAAAGGTTTTTGAAGGTTACTGAGTTCGTTAGATAGCTGGGGAAAAAAAGAATAGAGCGACCGAAACGTTTGGTAAAAACAAAATAAGCAGTCACAGTATCGAGTTTGAATGAATCAATTCATAATTATTACATCACATCTCAGAAATTTAGACCGTTTAGATACATCACAACAAGGATCAGCTTGAATTCTCTGAAGAGTCATTAATAGCCGAGCTTGCTTCGTTGATTGGATGGTTGGAGGGTTGGTTTTACAGCATCCTTTTTAGATTGTCTATACTAATATAAATTAAAACAGAGTTTCCCTTCTGCAACACTGATGGGTTTTCAAAGCTTAAGAACACATTATATACTACTATTCGCATAATGGTTAGAGTGTTCACCAATGGTCCGGGAGACCTAGGTGCAATCCCAGGTCGAGACATACCAAAGACTCAAAAATGGTACTTGATGCCTCCTTGCTTAACACTTTGCATTATAAGGTACGTATCAAGGGTAAAGTGGAGCAATCCAGGGAAAGGAGTAGCGCCCTCCCCTACACCTTGCTGTAGTATCTATCGAAAAGGGAGCTTTCTGGTCGCCCTCGACTATAGTCGCCAACTTTACTTTATTTACTCTCTGTTGTGTTATAGAAGAGATGTATTCATGCATTTCTCAAGGGCATTAGCACGAAGAGGAAGGCAAACAACCCTTTCCTGGTTCCGAACTCGGTTTCCCGAATCCTTTTCAGACGTCGATAATGGTT
This sequence comes from Sepioteuthis lessoniana, assembly GCA_963585895.1. NCBI lineage: Eukaryota > Metazoa > Mollusca > Cephalopoda > Myopsida > Loliginidae > Sepioteuthis > Sepioteuthis lessoniana. The sequence goes on from OY757920.1 coordinate 41,695,245, forward strand.
TCGCTTAGAGCACCTCGTTTTTATGGTCATACGCAGGACATTGCTTTTTTAAAAGGTCTCAACCTTGTGCAAAGGATAGGGTCGGCATTTTGTAAACACCATCGACAGTGTTCGAGAGGTGAGGGGATTTGCTGTCACCCAAAATTCAGTGAAGACCACCTGTTACGACTGGTGTGAAAAACTCGAGGAATTTCGTGAGAGCTGGAATATCCAAACTTTTATATTTTCTCTATCCCTAATTTCGAAGAAATTTAATGCTTGTACCCTAAAATAAATTATTTTCGTTAACTTTGTTATTGAATGCAAACGAATAGTCGAATGGATTTAGTAGAATACGAGAACAATATAAATTTTAAAAATGGGTTGGAAAATGCTTAAGATGCAACAATAAATATAGAAAGATAAAAAAATCTGTGTCACGTAACTAAAATCAGTCATGGTATCAATTTTGTATGAATCAATGCATAATCATGACATCATATCTCAGAAATTCAGAACGTTAAGACAAATCACAGCTGGGATTGGCTTGAATACTATAAAGAGCCGTAAAGAACCGAACTTGCTTCGTTGGTTGGATGCTTAGACAACTGATCGAAACGAGTGATCAAGAACAGGAAAAGTCATATTACTTCTTTAAAGAACATTGCTAAAATCACTATACAATAATGTTACTAAATAGCAAAGGGTTTCAAGAACAAATCAATTCTTATAGGCAAATATAACAGGTGGATTAAGAATTTAAAAAAAGTCATATCGGGATTTAACTAAATTAAAACTTAATACATTGACATCGAATGGTGTTTTCTTTATGTGAGCCGCTTAAGAGAAATCTTACTTTAAGGGGACTTAAAGTGTGCAAATAAAACAACCCTTAAATCTGATATAGACACAATATACTACCCATGGAAAAAATGCAAAACCAAAACCTAATTCAACGTAGGACCCAAAAAAGAGACTTGCGTGTCATGATCGGTAGGTGCTCCTTTGATAGCCAGCATGCTTGTACTGACTGGCATCCTGCGAATGTTGGTCTTTTTGTTACATAGCCATATACACGAATATGGCCATGTGCGAAATGGGTGAAATGGACATCGAATGTTCATAACGATAATTCATTTAAAGAACATAGGAATCTCGGAATTCGAAAACACGTAACGACTTTTTGTTCAGGTACGAAACCTTTTTATCAACTTTGAGTTAAAGGTTTCGGCGTAAGGAGGAGAGACACAATCTTCTATGCTGTCTAATTTATTTGGCCCCCCATCTCGAGCGGCCCCCGTCTCGACCCCCCCCCCTCATAGGGCGCAAGTTCGCCTCGCGTCTACGAGCTCCAAAAGTCAATCCGTCTCGTTTGGCGTCTAACTCTCAACTCTAATTTTCTTCAAATCTCACACAAACCTCCGCGCGCTTCCGGTGCGTGACGTTACCCTCCCCCTGTCACCCCGTTTCGTCTCGCACTATTATAACATCTGAGCGACATCTGCATCCACCCGCGCGCACCCGCGTTAACACCTGCCTCAATGTTGCACCCAACTAGCCCATGTGCTGAGCCGAAAGGTTCTCAGCCTAACTAAACGCAAAGGCATGAACCGAAATCCCTTGGCTATTATATAACATTTTTTTTCAGGAGCACAAGCGATGAAATAAACAACCACTGAAATAAGAAACACCAAAGGATAAATGGACTAGGGAAGACAAATGTGTACTACTATAATAGGAGCAATCCTACACAAAGAGAGTATAAGAAAAGAATGCAATGAATCAGTGAGGAATGGGTTAGATTAAAGACAAGCCAAAGACTTGCTGACCAAGCTAGCACGATAATAAAGCAATATTATTTTTCTGACGTTGAAATATTTAAAATACTCTAACAAATAAATAGGGAATCTTATAAGAAAACTGAATACAAGAATGGAGAATGTAAATATCGAAAAACAATCACACTCTAATAACAGAATTGAAAGACATGGAAACATCACACACCCAAATGACAGAACAAACACTAACTCATGAAAAAAATCGATTCAGAAGCTGTAAAGAGAATTATATTTAATAAGAAACTCACATTACCATCTCTCAGTAACCGATACCAGAAAACAGTCAAGGCTAAAACCGAAAAAATAAACGAATTATCAACATATCTCAACGAACAACATCAGGGAATTAAACAAACAAATCGATGCATGAGGAAAACTAGTCAGTACAAAAATCGGAGTTTCTCGAAAGAAGACGGACAAAAACTCAAAACCTGGATGGGAAATTAGACTGGAAAAAGAGATAAGAAATCTACGACAACAAGCAAAAATGCTAACACGGACGAAAAACGTTAGAATATGTTGAGACGAGAAGAAAAAAAGCAAAATAAAAAAAAAAACGATAGAACTCGGGGAAATAAATCAAAAGATACTGACGAAAGAAAGAAAATTAAAAAGATAACGAGATAGGATAGAACAATATATACAAAAACAAAACAATTTTTTTTAAAAAGGTTTACCAGCAAATAGTGGGAGAACTCGCCAAGACATACCAACAACCAGGTGCAGAGGAAAAAAAAACAAACTATTTTGAAGCAAACTATCGGAACGGAGTGATCATAACAAAAAAAGCTGAACGGATCAACAACATGGAAAAAGAGTCAAAAAGGATTCGAAGAAGGAGCTAAGGAGGAAATACAAATTGATTCATGCAGGGCAACACACAAAAAAGAACTGAATTGGAAAACACTAAGCCATGATGGCATACACGCATATTGGTTTTAGAATTTCACTTCCATCCACGACAGAGTGGCTATCGAAATGAATAAATGCTTACAAGATATAGACATACTCGAATCGATAACCAAAGGAAAGCTCACCCTGATCCAAAAAAGATCCCCCTAAAAAACTACCTCCAATGACTACAAGCCCATAACATACGTTCCGATGATGTGGAAAATATTAACAGCAAAAATCAGGGTGAGGATTCACTATTCGCTAATCCTGATACTGTTCCTCGAGGAACGATAAAAACACTGTAAGAGAACAAGAGGAACAAGAAACCTTCTATACATTGAGCAATACGGCCTCAAGGACAGAAATAAAAGACACGCAAAAATATTGCTATGGCGTGGATTGATTATTAAAAGGCATATGATATGGTTCCGCAAAGCTGGATAACAGACTGTCTTAAAATGTACAAGATATCTGATGAAGTTATAAAGTTCATAGTGGAAACAATGAAGAATTGGACAATGGAATTGACAGTTGGAGGAAAAAGTATAGCTGCGGTAAAAATCCAGTGGTATATTCCTGGGAGATGCGCTATCACTATTACTATTGGTAATCCTAGTGACACAACTCAATCTCATACTTAGGAAATGCACAGACGGAGACAAACTTCATAAATCACAAAAAAAGATTAAACACCTAATGTACATGATCGATATTAAACTTTTTGCGAAAAATTAAAAAAAATGGAAACCTTAATACAGGAAATGGGAAGAAATACTTGGGATATAGAGATGGAATTTGGTATAGAAAAATGTGCCATGCTATAATCAAAAGCAGAAAACTTCAAATGACTGAAGGAACAGAACTACCAAATCTAGAAAAAAATAGAACGCTCGGAAAAAAGGAAAATTATAAATACTTGGGAATATTGGAAGCGGACACCATCAAACATGCGGAGATGAAAAGATTTCTAAAAAATACCTCAGGAGAACTAGAAAACCACACTATACTAAAGTATATAGCAGAAATCTTATTAAAGGGTTGAAAGGTACTCAGAATTATTCTGAAAGTGGACCGGGGAAGAACTTTAACAAATGGACCAGAGAACAAGAATAATGACGATGCATCATCTCTTATATCCAAGACAAGATCTTCGTGTCAAGAAAAGAAGAGGACCTGCCAGAATTAAGGATAGCGTCAACACATCAATAAAATGACTAGAAGACTATATAAAAAAGAGCAAAGTAAGACTAATCATAGCGACCAGAAACAACAAAAATAACGCACGGATCAATGGAACGAAAATAACTTGAAAATAAGAATGGGAAGAAAAGCAAATATATGGATATTCTAAGCGGCAAACGAGTGAAATTTCACATGAGATGACCTAGACATGGCTAAGAAAGGAAAACCTTAAGAGAGATCCGTAATCTCTTCTGCGAACACAAAACAATGCCATAAGGATAAACTACGTTAAAGGAAAAAAACAAACACTTAACGCAACAAAATAGCAAGTGTAGATTATGTTGCGATAGAGACGAAATGACCAATCATATAATAAGCGAATTCAGCAAATTAGCGCAAAAAGACATGACATGGTGGTGATGGCGATGCACTGGGAATTGTACACGACGTTTAAATTTGACCATATGAAAAAGTGGTATATGCAAAACCCAGAATGCGTCTGACAGAATTAGAGCACAAACTTCTCTGGGATTTGGGGATACAAACAAATCATCGGACATAGTGATAGTCTACAACAAACGTAGAACCTGCCGAATTGTAGACTTTGCCGCCCCAGCAGACCACAGAGTAAAATTAAAAGAAGTTGAAAAAAGCGATAAATATCTGGACCTTGGTAGAGAGCTGAAGAAGCTATAGAACATGAAGGGTACGGTTGTTATTGGTGCACTTGGAACGATCCACAAAGGATTGGAAAGGAGAATTAAAGACTTGGAATTGGAGGACAAGTGGAAGCCATCCAGATTACAATATTTCTAAGATCAGGTAGAATAGTAAGAAGAGTTCTGGAGACTTGACGAGACTTGTTGTCACTCAGACTCCAGTGAAAGAGCATTACCTAACGCTGGTGTTAAAAATCTCAGAGGCGTAAAATAATAATAATCGTCTTCTTTTGATTTTTTGATATCTTCTTTATTTCATTCATTTCATTGCTTTAACAAAGTCCCTCATTTCATCTTGTGTTCATTTTCTTTTGTAACCATTTATTCTCGTCTCATATTTTGTTTACATTATTATCATAATTTCCAGTTTAATTTTCCCCTTGTCGTGCCGGAAATCCATTGCCTAACCCATTCTCGTCATCATATTATTTTCCAGTTCCGATTAACACTTCTCTAATAATGCTGCCGATATTTCTACCGAAGTGATTTGTGCGGCCAAGCGCGGGAAATGAGATGAGCGCTTCAGGAAACATACAATGCTATCAGGGAGCCGCCATTTGCGATTACATTGTCTCGTCTGCATCGCGTGTTTCAAATTCTTATCTGCTTTATTGCGCATGCGTGTGATCAAGCGTATTTAAGGGAATACAGACTTTACAGGATCTTTCTCTTTCTCTCTCTCTCTCTCTCTCTCTCTCTCTCTCTCTCTCTCTCTCTGTGTGTGTGTCGTGAACATGCAGCCAAGATAACCATAAATTCGTTTAGATGTTCTGATGGTCAGTTTGCTTGTAGTCTCTTCTGTCCACTTACGAATTTTTTTGTGATGAGTTTTTCTTTTATATTTAATGATCATGTTTCCAGACGCATTTTTTCACTTTGAATGTGCTTATTCTAGCGATTTGTAACTGTCAACGCTTTAGTTGAGTTTTAATTTTTCTATTTTCACTGAATCAATCAACACTTTTCCCTGTTTGACTCTAGAATTGAACTCACAATCCCAGGATAACAATACCAATAAATTTATTCACTGGGTCCAAAACTTTTTGATATTAGGGGTGAACGATAAATTCGTGGCCCAAGATTCAAAGAGATATTCTAAGAAAACATTACATATTGATTTTTCAAGATAGTTTCGCTAGGCCAATAAATATGTCGGCCTGCAAACTTAAAAAAAAAAGAGTGAAGTGACAAAAAAGAAAAGTAGGTAAATTTAAAGCCAACTTTTATTTGGTAATGAATACAAAAACGGGCTAAAAGAGAATTAGCTCAGTTCTTGTCGGTCTGAGCGATAATGTCTGCTCGTCTGCTGGTATCATAAGTTTAACAGCTCACAGTCCAGGTAATATGGCCAAATTTGCAAAGCGTAGTCGTTCAGCTAGAAAAGTCGACGGTAATCCGAGCGATCTCGTCTGCTTGTGGACTGGTAAACTACTCTGTGTGTATTCGCTGCATCAGGCTGGATTCTAAAATGGTAGAGTCCTCGTAGTATTATTCTGGGTGCAGTTGATTACCATAAAAGGGCAGTAATGGGGAGATGACCTGCGTCCTGGGTAATCCTGAAAAGGACAGTTAAAAAGAAAAGGCTGATCTGCTGGTTTCACTGAATGGCTACACCTCTGTGTTCTCTACTCATGGCTCGGAAGAGGAGGTAACGGCATCTGGTTGTCTGGAATCTGCACCAGTGAACGGAAGAAAGAATCCTGCGGCTCCGGGCTGTGCCCATCGGCAACTGTTTGTTTATCATTAAAAGTATATGGACTCGTCTGCAACTGTCTTATATCGTTAGTAAATGCTGATTTTATAGCGCAGCTGGTCGTTTCTCTGCCGATTTAAGATTCCTCATATTTTGGTCCGGAAGCTTTCTCTTTAATTTTTGTGTGTAACGATAAAAGACATCATACGACATAGAGAAATTTGGAAATATTACTTGCTATAGTCAACAGTCAGAAAATTCCATCAAAGCGACTCGAAGAATCAATTCTTTCCGAAATAGTTTTAGGATCGAAACGGAAAATCCCATTCACTGATGAAAGTGGTGATCGTGATACGTTCATAATAAGATTTGTTTCCTTTTCTTTGGTGGGGGAGGGACGGGGGAATTCCGTTCACTGATGAAATGGGCGACGTGATCTCCTCAAAACCAAGTTTCCCGATGTCAATTGCGTGTGGTTATGATAATAATCTCTCTTCAACTTCACTCACTTTTGTCCAGCATTCTTGGGGGTTCTGGATTCCTATTTTGTTGAGAGCATCGTCTAGGTCCTCCAATAACCTGTTCACTGCGCCATATTTTTTACAAACAACATTTGACTATTCACGGGAGACTAATAAGTTCGTGGTCTTGGGTACAACGAATTATTTTCACAAAGCCTTACAAGTTCACCTGGAGCTTCAGGATTCCTACTTTGTAGTAGGTAGTACATGGATCTTCTTAAATAGATTTTCACATCAATGACGTCAGGATCAGTCTTAAAACTTTGACGTCATTTTTTAAAATAAAAATATCTATCTATCTATCTATCTATCTATCTATCTATCTATCTATCTATTAAAACAGGATTTGCATTCAATAACCCATACGAATGAATAGCAAGAGAGAGTCCAGGGAAACAGTGCTATAAGCATGACTTGAAAAGAATATTTCCTATGCAATCAGAGTCAACGTTCCTCCTTGAAAATGAAACTGTCAACATTAGTATTTAGAATTTAAGACTGAATCTTAGCTGAGAAACTAATATAATAAAGTGACAATGTCTTTATGTCTAAATTGCTGTATTGATGTCTCATCTGCAGTCTTCAATGTCAAAACTAAGTGAAGACAAATTAGTTCTAATATGAATAAAAGTCACAATATACTAGACGAACTGATTAGCACGTCTACGGTGGGGAATAGTTTTCACGTTATGCAGACATTTTTTATCGAATAGTTTAAAAATGTATGAGTATGAATTTACCCAATCCCTCTAATAACATCTTTAAAAGGAGTAAAAATGTATTGAAATCAGAATTTTTCTTCTCCTATACTGGTTGCCTAAAGAACACACCCTCCCTTACAATTTACCCATTGCTGGTAGGCAGTGAAAACAAATGGATTCATGTCTTTCCCACAGACATTGGCTCGAAGTGAAATGCAACAAGAATCCGCCTGGGTTTGAAATCAGTTGAGCCACTCGATAATATACTGGGTAAATGGTAACGCCAAAGACAATTCTTTTGCTTCTCACGTATTGGGCAGGGCTTTCAAATTGGAATTTCCTGTCTTCCCTTTGTTTGGGATTGAGGAGATAGATTTATTCTTTAAAGAAGTAGCAGTCACCATATATATATATATTTATATATATATATTAATAATGTAGTTTGATATATTGATAAATAAATGGTGCTTAATATGATTGATAGTGTGCACGTATTTAAGTTAGGATAGCGTAGAAACAGAGTCAACGGTACTTGGTAAATATCAGTTTCTCGCCTATTCGTTCATCCGACAAGGTCTTAGTGTAATGGTTACCGTTGTGTAAAATGGTCATAGCAACCCATTTTTCAATTCTGAACAAGGCTGTTCGCATTTTTCATGGTGATAATACCCTTGGCAACTATTCCCCACCAACCTATAGGTAGATAGTAGCTTTTTAAACTAGGTATAGTAACTGGTCAAGGGGAACGAAAACTCTGATTTATAACCCGTTAAAATGCGCTTAATAATTAGCATCATGTCGTATCCTGTTTGTGCGGAGAGGTTGGATAAATATACATAGAGTCATCTGATATATATATATATATATATATATATATATATATATATATATATATATATATATAAGGCTGTGTAAGTTTTTTTTACAAAAAATATATACTTTTTAAATTAATAGAGAAATATTATTCCATTGCTTTTCTGTCTTGTGGTTGTTTTCTTTTAACTGTAAAATTTGGCACTGATCCTCCAGAGCCATCCATAATACCTTTTCTAGATCCTCAGATTTCCCGTATCTTGCTCCCTGGTCATATTCAATATGGACTGGCCCTGTCGAATATGATATGCCGATAGTCACTGAAAAAACAGTAAGGTTATTATTGGTTGCCATATTACCATGATTTTGCATTTTTATTAACTATAAATCAACAGATTTTGTAATAAAAATGATACAAGTTACCTGAAGTTGCTATGAAAAGACCTGTGTATTTCAAAGTCTCGGATAACTGGGTGTCTTATTTGTTCCATAATCCAGCAATATGACTATAAAACTATAATACGCTTTGCTTTGTGACAAGTGGAAATGGTGATCCGAAGCAAGAAAATAAGCCTGGAAAAATGTAAATAATTAAAAGATAATGGTTCGTGAATAATCAGTTATGTCTAACAGCAATATGATGTATAGCTGATTGTTCGCTATTCAATATCATGCTCTCCCACCAGCAACGAACTCAGCCCCTGGCTATACCCTATGTGACCGTCAAGTAGATTTCAAAAGGCTAATTGTTCACTAGTTCCGAGTCTAGCGACCTACGTAGACTCGAGACGGGTGAAAATTGGAAAAAGGCAAGTTGGTACAAGAACAGCTTCATCTGAAGACGTATATTTTAGAACTAAATTAGTTAGAGATAAACAAAGGCTTCTCCTTCATTGATGAAGAAAAATTTACATTGGCCTAATCGGTTTGAAGAACTTGTAAAATCCGAAATAAATATGAGATTCTCTTTTCCTGATAAGAAGAGGAAGTGACAATCTTTTCATTTGTTCAAACTCTTTCGACGAACTTTTACAAGAGAAACAATTATGTAATCGTTATTGAAAGACAATTTTTTAAAAGATGAGTTCCTCCTTTCCAAATGAAAACAAATAACACTGAACGCATATGTGGCTGCCATATCATTGCAGTAAATTAACAATCAACGCCTTATGAGTGACCACTGAGTAAAAAGAAAATTGCTCTCAGCTATACAAGGAAACATTAAGTAAATGTAATCTTCTCTTATCCCACGACATGGTATGGTCCGACGGGCGCAACAAGTGGTTTGAATTACAGAGGTTTCCTTCTCCTAGACCGGCCGAAGTGACTAGCTGCTTAATTATTTACCCCTGGTTGTTGGGAGAATAGGTAAAATAATTAATTTCCTAAGAGTATGAGCACAATAAAAAACGCAGTCTCCTTCTGGTTTTGAACTCGGGCAGTCGAGTCCATTTTTTAAAACGATAACTGCTACGTAACGATCAAATTTAATATCTGAAGTAAAACACATTCCCTAGGCCCAATAAACCTGCATACTATGCTTAATCATCACCAAGATTTAGCGATAACTCGGATTCCCTCAACTCTCTCTCGCATTCTGACCCTACTAATCATTACTCTAAGCAAGTCTTTTAGAAGCTATCCAGTGTCCAATGAATGTAAGTCTTTATTTGTTTGTTTTGTTCTTTAATGGCACACCAAACTTCTTGGATTATTTACTTCCAAATCCATCCTTCTAGAAGAACAGTAGTGATACTATTTAACCCATAGCTGGGAGGATAAGGGGTTTCATACTTTTCCCAGGGGTATTTGCCCGGAAATGAAAGTCATAGATCGACTGGATTTTGAACTCGCGTACTACGATTTGGCAGCCCGGCGATTTAACCATTACACAAAGAGGACACCCCGGTAATTCTTTGCTGGTCGGCTATCAATGCTGTATCCATAGTAAAAGTCCATCAGAGAACGTCGCTTATTCGTTGGTCTTTACTTCTCCAGCTCTGCCCAAGAAATCTTGTTAGTCTTACTGAGATTGTTTGGGTGATGGGAGCTGAGTGTCCAAACAATTTCTGTTTTGTTGCGTGATGCTTCCAGGATTTGTTTAGAAATGCGCGAAGCTCTACTTTATAGTTACACTTTAGCCTTTCTCCATGCGATATGTTTGAATCCAAGTGATCGAACCATACCGTAGTACTGACACAGGTACATCTTAGAAGAATTTAATTTTAGTTTATCAGAGAAATCAGAATTCTAAATTGAACCGTCTGACTCTCTGTGGAAGAGAGACGAACAAAATATCTCTAATTATCAATATAGATAACACAAGACGAAGAATATTGTGTTTAGTTTTTTGAAAGATCAGCATTAGAGGTTTATCAAAATCGATAGGTTATTAACCCTTCGATGTCTTCCAATCAAATCCGTTTAATAACGATCAGTATGGAAGATGGTTATCTCCCCTTAGGATTCATTTTACGAGCATAGCGTGTCAACTTGTATCAATTTCGCTCTACTGAGATGCTCAGCCCGGAGATGGGAATCCATGAAGCGGGAAGAATTTTAAATGAGGTCCCCATTTTGCCGTTCTCTTATTTTAACAAGTTTCTTGTGCATTGCCATTCCGGTGCGATGACAATCTTGGAATTTGCTTCCTGCTAATTGGTTTTCAGATTTATGATTTTGACAAACACATTGAGAGTTTTCTTTGGGGCAAAGGAAATAAACATAAGTTATAAACACGGCCTAAATTGGAACACGTGAAGAAAACAAGCTGAGCGGGATTATAGAGGGTGTCTGCAAAAGACATAACTTTAAAAATTATTGATTATCTTATGTAATATATTGCCACTCACGATACACAGTTTTGTTTTGTCCAGTCTGTCGGCCTGTAGAATACACCGGCTGCACCTCAGCAGAGATGTAAGACCCCACAACGAGTATCCTGATATGATGCTAAACAATCTCATGGCGAAATTCCTGTAATGCTTGAGCTTTAGGGAATGCGGAGCACCTATTCATTGCCATTACGCCCAGGCTCACTTTAGCTTGGAGTAGTAGCATCTCTTAGGGTCCTATCTATGGGTCAATTAGAACTAAACTGTGTACTTATGCTAAACTGAATTGTTTGAAATAGAACTGTTTTGACATTTAAACTGCGTAATTATGCTAAACTCAATTGGAACTGTTTTTGCCATTTAGCGCTGTGCAAACAAAATCAATACTTATACTAAATTGAATTGCTTCACAATACTTATACTAATTGAATTGCTTCACTAAACTTAATTGATTGAAATAGAAATGTTTTTGACAATTATACTGTGCACTCATGTTAAACTGAATTGCTTAGCGTTAAATAACCTATAAAGGTTGATATGCCATAAAAACCCAACCAACCAACCGTTTTGTTGATGAGTATCTATATTTTCTAATTACATCATACACTATTAGTTTTCCCATCCTGTGGTTGGTTGGTTGGTTGATTGGTTTTAATGAGAAGGAAAAGCTAACTCCATACTTCTCACTGTTCTCCGAACGATTGATTAATAGATTGATTTTAACGACATTTTAACACCTGTAGGGTTTTTATGCCTTGAAAGTAAAGCATTGCATTAATTGTACGTTCATATGTATATATCGGTGAAGTTGTTTTTTCAAAGGTTTTGTAGCTATATATCAAGTATTCCTATATATTTCAAGTAATTTGTACACAGTTATATGATTTGAAGTATTCTTATTAATGATTAAATAGTTTCAAGTAACTATCACTATTTGATAATAGTCATTTGTTTAGACACAGTTACATAGTTTCAAATAATAAAGATAATGGCGGTGATAATAACTTATGAAACAAAAAGGGAAAGAAAAAAACTCTGTGGACGTTTTAAGTGACTTTCAAGCAACATCTCACACGAGAAAATGTGGACATGGCTAAGAAAGCGAAACTCTAAGAGAGCACCCCAAAACAACGCCAAAATGACCAATCAATTCAAAGCAAAAATAGATAAAACGCAACAAAACAGCAGATGTAGGTTATGTGGTAATAGAGACGAAACCATCAGTTGCATAATAAGCGAATGCAGGAAGTTAGATCAGAAAGAGTTTAAAACTAGACACAAATGGGTGGGCAAGGTGATCCTCGAGGAATTGTGCAATAGATTTAAATTTGACCATACGAACAAATTGTATTTGCACAACCCAGAATGTGCACTTTTGCATTTTGAGATACAAACGGATCACCTATTCTTGAACAGACGTCCAGTCTTTATAATAATCAACAAAAAAGAGAACTTGCATAATTGTTGACTTTGCTGTCCTGTCTGATCCCAGAATAAAACTGAAAGAAAAGGAAATAAAAAATAAGTACCTCGACATTGCAATGAAATTTTTAAAAATCTGTTTAATTCTATACACGGGACACTTTTTTTGTAGGACTTAAAGGACTTACCCCTTTGGCTGGAGATACAATCAGCTTGTTCTTTGCCCCTCAAACAGGTTGATTACATGATGTGAGTGGAAGCATTTCAAGTCGAAGAAAATATTCTGATCTATTCCAATGTAAGTGGCGTTAGGATTGAAGTATATTCGTCTTTCTTTCTACCGTATTAGACCGAGGTGAACGTTTTCATCATCACACTGAATTCGAAGCCCTTTCTCTGATTCATTTCTTAATATATACACAACCTTGCCTCACATCAGATTTGGCATGAAAATCGCGTTGCAAAAAGAATCAGTGTAGTTTCACACCCAAAGAATTCCTTTTTCTGTTGCGGGGGTGTCTTATTCCACAGTAAGGGAAACAGTCATTCTATCTTAAGCTCCGGAAAGTGGCCCAGTACTCCGTAGCGTAGGCCTCTCTACTGAAAGATGGTCGTATCATATCTCGAACACACCTTTTTTTGTAGAATTAAATCAAAGAAACTAAGATTTTGATCAATCCCAAAACACCAAGCTTGATTCTCCAATTTTTGATCGGATATCTGTTGAATATTTTATCTTTCTTCTTCAAGATTTCAATTCCCAACAAAATATTGTTGTGAAGGCGTTATTTGGAAAGGTATAAGTAAAAACGCAAATCCAACACTGGCCGTTTAATTCCTTTTATCTTATTTGTTGACTTCATGGCCATTTCTATGTCGTTGTTCTTGGATTGGAGCCCCAACAATACAGAAACCAAATAAAAGAAGCGATTTCGTTTTATACTTAAAACCCCATCGTTCGAAGGAACTACGTTATTTGGTTTGTGCTACAAAATATTTTCAGTAATAAAATCTTTTTTTTTTGTTACATAGTATAAATACACGGTGTCTCAATATACATGGGACCCATGAGACAGGTAATAACTCTACTAATAATGATTTGTTCTTTTTTATTTCAGATTTGAAAATGGTATACTATTAATTAATTAATTCTTAATTACAATGCCATTAAAAATAGAGGAAAAATATTTTTCGTCACTATTTTTTTGGATATAAAATCATTTAAAACTGTTCAAGCAAAAGTTCGTAGAAAGTTAGTAACTATCTACAGAAAAGCAAAATTTATCGATTGGTACACAAATTTAAAGCCACAGGGTCAGGGAACAACCTCAACAAGACAGCAGAAAATCCCAGATCTAGCCGGAAGTTTATTACAAGATGTCCTGACAATGGGGATGCAGTGAGAGATTCTGTCGAAGCGAGTCCGAAAAAGTCCCTCAAAAGACGTTCTCAAGAATTTGGTCTTTCACGTGAACTGGAGGTTAAAATCAATCATTTTCTGCTTTTGTCATCACGTTTGTCGTTTCTGAAGTGATATGATTACTTTTAAAGACTTTTATAAAAGATGAAATGATGCAATATGAATTATCATATTAATGGGTTGCATCTATTTTGAGACAAGATGGATATATTTATTTACCAGCTCCACAACAAACAAGATTCCACCCGAGGTCAATTTATTAACTGGATCTACATTTTCTTTTTTAAGTAGAGGAATTATATCGTAAACTGAATTACGATGACTAGAAAATCCGACGAACACTTACGCACGACATACGGAAACACTGGACAGCTTTTTCGACCCTATTAGTCTAATCAGCTGTGTATACCATGATCTCCACCACTGGAGATCGAACCAGCGACCACAGATTGCAGAGCCGATACTCTACAACTGACTTATCAATCCATATCGCACACAAGTGACGCTAAATTAACTAGTCATGGTAATTGCGCGGCCAGTTAACCTTAATGTGTCTTGCAAGTTACTCTTTACAGAAGACGCGGTTACCTCCAGGGCCACGTCTTCCCCGGAGGATTAGAAATACGCATCTACGTGGTGTAATGGTTATCGTCGTTGGAAATGGACACGGCGACACGAGTTCAAAACCTGGACGAGGCTGATTGCATTTCAATTAGCACTAATACCCTTGGGAAAGGTATGAATCCAATTATTCTCCCTCCAGCTATGGGTAAATAGTAGGACAGACTAGGTTCTTCAGCCTTGGTGAGGCAACTAGACTAGGAGAAGGAAAACTCTGACTTCACACCTTTTAAACTCCGCTTAAGAATTGACCTTGTGTCATATCTTGCCCGAGCGGAGGGGTTGGGTAAATAGGATCTACGTAATGATTATAACCTAAAGGGCAAGGATATAGATATACGCGAAGCAGTATCCAGTATTTCCGTATGTCGTGCGTAAGTATTCGCCGGATATTCTGGTCTTTGTAATTTAATTCACATGATTAAGCGGAGTTTTTCTGGTTTGAATTCAGAGATTTGCTTCTCCTAACATTGCCACACTAGACGGAGCCTCTCTGAAACTAGTCAACAAATTCACCTACCTAGGAAGCAGCGTCTCATCAACCGAGAAAGACATCGACACACGACTGACGAAGGCATGGACAGCTATCGATAGGCTCTCGATCATATGGAAGTCGGACCTAACTGACAAAATGAAACGCAGTTTCTTCCAGGCAGCGGTTGTGTCGATACTACTATATGGATGCACCACATGGACGCTTACGAAGCGGCTGGAAAGGAGGCTGGACGGAAATTATACAAGAATGTTGAGAGCAGTATTAAACAAGTCCTGGCGACAACACCCCACGAGACTCCAACTATACGGACACTTGCCCCCCATCGACGAACCAGACACGCAGGACACTGCTGGAGAAGCAAGGACGAGCTCATAAGCGATGTACTCCTGTGGACCCCCACACATGGATGTGCAAGAGTGGGACGACCAGCACGAACCTACATACAGCAGCTGTGTGAGGACACGGGATGTAACCCTGAAGACCTGCCGGAGGCGATGAATGATAGGAAGAAATGGCGAGAGACGGTCAGGGATATCCGCGCAGGCGGCGCGACATGATGATGATGATACATAGATTAAAGAGCCAAATATAACCTAGTATTTACCCATAGCTGGAGGTAGAATATTTGGATTCATATCTTCTCCGGAGTTATTAGCGCTATGTTAAATACAATCAACTCCTTTTTCTTCTTTTCTCTTTTCTTAAAAAATATCAACCTTTGTGGCTTATTTAATGCTAAAACCATCTTTGCAGAAGCAATATATTGGCACTCTCTCACCCACAGTTATTGAAGATAAATTTTTTTATACCTTTTCTAAGAGTTTTAGTCCAAAGTGAACACAACGGTACCAATGGAGTTCGAACTTACTGATTTAGCAGTCGCAGTCCAGCACGTTAGCCACTACGCTATCAGGATTAACCCACCTGAAATTCAAAAAGCGTCATCAATTAGTTGTCCATAATAAATTTTATTAGTATTTTTGTTTTTTTCGTTTGCTTTGTTGTGTTAAAAGAAATATATTACATACTGATTTTAAATGTTGTTTATGAACTTATTTCTCCTTATCAGGAATCCTGCTAGTATGATGAAAATGTAAGGATCTTATGTTTATATATTTTTCCAGCCAGTTCCACAATAAAATGTCAAAACCTACTGACGTAATTACAGGCGTGAAAACTCATAAAATCTTCATTTGTAATATACGCTTTGTGGACATCGGGAGCCATTTGAGGTTAGGAAATGTCAAAAAAAGTCTGTTTCTAAATATTAGAAGCAATTTTTATGTAATGATTTTCTTCATATTATGTTCAATCATAAATACTTTTCGATCAAGTAAAAATATGATTTATTCATGAATAATTTAACAATAAATAAATTTTCATTAATTGTTTATTTGTCAATATTTTTAATCACCTCTTGCCGTTTATCAAGCTGTTTGTTGATTACTCTCAAGTAAGATTAATCTGGTTTCGAGATCAAGAAGTTTACAGGCCTATTTTGCTGGGGCTGCAGAATACACCGACTGCTTATCTGTCGAGGTATAAGACTCCACACCAAAGAGTGTCCTATTAATGACGCCAAACAATCTGACGGTAAGGCTTCAGTAATGCTGAAGAATTGAGAAATGTTGGGTACCACTTCATTGCCATCGCTCCCAAGTCCACTCTGGCCCGGCGTAGTGGCACATTATAAGGTCCAATCTGTGGGTCAAATAGAACTGTTTGATACTCAAACTATGTATTCATGATAAACTGAATTGTTTGAAATAGAACTGTTTTTATATTTAACTATGTAAATAAATGACTGATTGTACCATAGCCCGATATGTATATGTGTGAAATGGACCTACAATGTTCATATATATATATAACATAGAACATAGGAATCTCGAAACACGAAAAACACTTACGACTTCTCTGTTCAGGTACGAAACTTTTTATTACCCTGAGTTTAAAGGTTCTTCGACATAAGGAGAGAGAGAGGCGCAATCTTTCTATTCTGGCTTTTTCATCTGCTCCCCTTCCATCTCGTTCGACACCTGCCCAAGGCCTCCGCGAGCAAGCGAAAGTCAACCCTTCTCGTCGGGTGTCTAGTCTCAACTCAACTAACTTTCTTCGGATTCCCAAAATCTTCCGCGTGCTTTCGGTGCGTGACGTCATTCGCACTCTGTAAGCCCGTTTCCTATCTCAGGCTATTGTGACATCTCTGAGTGACACGTCCACTCTGCGCGCGCGCGTGAACACCTGTTTTAATGTTGCACCTAAGTAACCAATGCACTGAGCCGAAAGGTTCTCTACCCAACTAAACCCAAAGGAAATCACTTGGCCATTATATTACATGATGTTTATTTGAATTGTTTGTGATATATAGCAATACTTGAAAACATTAAACAGTGTGCAAACAAATGATTAATAGTAAACATGATTATTCGTATTTGATAGAAAACAGTGAACCCATTTGACTGTGTGAAAAAATGAGCTCAGGCTTGTTTAAAAATGTCATCCACAAAACCAGTTTACAAATCACATATTTAATATATATGTATAAAAAGGATTTGGTATTAAATAAACTACAATAATTGATCTCCCGTGAAACGTAAGCAAACAAATCCAATCAAGAAGTTCACTTGCTAGAGAGGGTGTCCTCGTAGCGTATTGGTTAAAGCGATGGACTGCGGAATCGTTGTCTGCGAGTTCAAACTCCAATCACTCTATGAGCTTCACTTTCGGGCAAATACCATTGGAAAAAGAACGAACGCTCTTATCCTCCAGGCTATAGGTTAAATAGTACCACTGCTGTTCTTCTATGAGGACGAATTTAGCATTAAATAACCTACAAATATTGATATGCCATTAAAAAAAAGAAACTAAATAAACTTTCAACTTCATAGCGAACGTTTCTGATGTTATTAATTATTTCTCCTTTTCTAAACAGTATCCGACTAGCAGGTGGTGATATAAAAGCCAACGCTTCATTGAATTAAGGTTTGATTGTAACATATGACATTACATTCTCTGATACTGCTCACATTTTCCTACGCTCTCAGACTTATCCCCTTATGCCTTTCACAAAACGAGATGAAAGAACAGTGATCACAAGATAAACATTTTTCCCCAGCTGTGAAGATAAGCCCTCTCTTCAGTTACTCCTATCAACAGTGTGTTTTTGTTTTTCGAATCGATCTGCAGTCGCCATAGAGCGGGACATTACTGACGCACATTCCTCTGTAATGAAAAGCGAGCTATTCTGACAACTACCCAGGGGCCTTAATTTAAAGCGAACAATGGCGTTATGTGAACTTGTGCCGGGTTTACGACTGTTCAGCCCCTCTCTGATTGCCAGTGTAACCATAACCTCCAAAGCACTTAAGGGTAAAGCTCGATTGTTATAACACAGGAATTCTGGATTATTAATCTGGGAATTTCAAACCGTTTAATTCTTTGCCTGCGAATAACCCAGCTGGAGGTTGAAATTTAATTTAATATTAAGTGCTACTGTTTTAGTTTACTTTAACAGGTCTGATCTTAACGAACAAGTTACGTGAGATTTTAAATAGCGTTTAAAGTCAGAATCTTAACCGTCATCTCGCTTTTAAAGCCTTCGGCCAAACTACACGTAGTCTGGTTATTGACATATTCATATTTTCTCTGGTTACAATAGTAAGCGTTCGAATTTGAGTAAAAGTCGTTAAGTTTAAGTGGAAATGGGCTGAAAGGAATGCTCTCTCTTGAAATAACTGAATGCAGCACTATCTTATTTTTCTTGGGCCCAGTCTGCTGGGGTTGTAGAATACACCGACTACATCTCTACAGAGGGGTAAGACCCCACCTAACGAGTGTCCTATTTGTGACAATAAACAATCTGATGGTGAGGTTTAACACTTGTAACTTTTTGGAATGTGGAGTACCACTTTATTGCCACTGCTCAAAGGTCCACTTTGGGCCCGAGTCGTAGCACCTGAGAGGGTGATATCTATGGGTCAAATGGAACAAAACAGAGTGCTTGTGCTAAACTGAATTGTCTGAGATGGGACTGATTTGATATTAAAACTGTGTGCTTGTGGTGATCTGAATGTTTTGAAATAGAACTGTCTTGACATTTAACTTTGTGTAAACAAAATCTAAAATTATACTAAACTGAAATGTTCGAAAAAGAACGATTTATTTGTATAAAAATGGATCAGGCATTAAATAAGCTCCAATGGTTGTTGTGTCATAAAACGAAATGAAATGAAACCAAATGAAATCTTCCGTTTTCTCATTTACTTTTATTACACTGAAAGAAATCGAGGGAAGTATATTTTACCGACGCAGTCAGCCTAGTCGTAGAGTAGTAGAATACACCAAATCTGCAGAAAGTTAAGACCTTCCCGTCACGAGTATCCACGATATGGCACTAAATTAAATCCCTGGATTCTGGTAGATTTCAGTCATGGAGCTTTATGGAAACTGAAGTTCTTCATTGCCATTACTCCCAGGTCAACTCTGACCAGGAATGGTTGTACCCGATATGATTCCGTCTTGGGGCAAAATGTTTGTTCATATGACACTGTGTAAACAAATTATTCATGTTAAATAGAATTGTTAGAGTGACATAGCAATATGAGGAACCATTTAACTGTGTGCATATGAATGAGTCATGTTGAATAGAATTATTA
This sequence comes from Sepioteuthis lessoniana, assembly GCA_963585895.1. Taxonomy (NCBI): domain Eukaryota; kingdom Metazoa; phylum Mollusca; class Cephalopoda; order Myopsida; family Loliginidae; genus Sepioteuthis; species Sepioteuthis lessoniana. The sequence goes on from OY757920.1 coordinate 41,715,036, forward strand.
GTGTTGAATCAAAATACTTGAAATCCTATAACTGTCAACAAAAATAGAATCATTTTAATGGCAATATTTGTTAAAACTTCACCGAGTGCCAATTAATGATTTCTGTTAAATAGAATTACGAGTGAAAGATAGTAATCCTTGAAACCACTTAACTGTGTGCAAACAATAGCAATAATTAATTGTGTGCAAATAAATGACTTCATTTTTTAAAAAAAATATCAAAAAATTATTCTCTTACAAATCATTAGTATATCCATTCAACTGTGTGCAAACAAATGAGGTCTTGTTCGTTTAAAACTGTTATATATAAACAATATACATATATATATATATATATATATATATAATTTTTTTTATAATGGTATAATGATATATATAATTACCGGCTCATTGGACTGATGGGTAGAGTGTTCGCCAATGGTCCGGGAGAACTGGGTTCAATACCAGGTCGCGTCATACCAATGACTTTAAAAATGGTACTTGATACCTCCTTTCTTAACACTCAGCAATATAAGGCACGTATCAAGGGTAAAGTGGAGCAATTAGGAGAAAGGAGTAGTGCCCTTCCCTACACCTCGGTGTTGTAGCTATCGAAAAGGGAGCCTTCTGGTCGCTCTCGACTACAGTCACCAACTTTACTATAATGATATATATATATATATATATAAATATATATATGTGTGTGTGTGTGTGTGTGTGTGTGTGTGTGTGTGTGTGTGTGAAGAAGATTTATCATTAAATAAACTAGAGGGGTTGATGTGCATAAGAAACAACAAACCAACCATTTAACTCTCGGCGAACAAATGACTGATGTTAATTTAAATTGTAAGTGTTACGTAGCAATACTTGAGAGCATTTCACTGTGCTTGATGCCGTGTACAGTGTGTAATAATGACGCAAAAAGGCTATATCAACGTTAAGACAGAAAAATATGATATTGTGGACATTTACACGGAGACAAAGTGGGGTCTGTTGAAATTGGCGCGTAATTACGTATAATATATATAATTAAAACAAGAAAATTACTTGATAAACTCCCTTATAAATTTTTAGTTTTAGTCTAACGTAAAGTTGGATGGGTTTCGATCCCGGCTTCGAGCGTCCTACATGTCTCGCCACACTGAAGAGTTCTGATAGAACGAAACTGTCTGTCTGTGGAGACAATATATATATATATATATATATATATATATATATATATATATATATATATATAAAACAAAAGAACGTATATATCCACACATATATATATATATATATCGGTAATTTCGGGTTTCACTTAAAGCATTGGACGTTCGACACTCGTGGTTACAAGTTAAAAATGAAAATTATTCATGACACCTCCCAATATATTTTCAGGGGATTTAAAGCGAGTACCCAAAACGAAAGAGCTCTTGGTAATATTTATACCCTTTATCAGCAACAAACATTTTCGATCATAGTGGATCCCAACTAAATGCCAGCAGCGCATTTTTGTCCCAAAGTCTCCTGCTTGTTTTTTTCTACCCGAAATGATATAAAATTATTCAATCCTTAAACAAAATCAAATAAAAACGAATAAGATATTAGCTTATTAGCTTATCAAAAACGTGTAACAAGTTCATTCCTCACTTAGGAACCAAATTATTTGTCCTTGAGCCAATGACGGTGGGAGACCATGATTCGCGGCGAAGTCTAAAAAAGTAGAATATATATACACACTTTGCGGTAAATAGATCACTTGACATTCTCATTTTTGAAATATGCGGATAATAAAAACTCACATATACTCGGTATATTCGAAATTAAGATAAGATCATTATCATCGTCACGTCGCGCCCTCAGCACAGATCTCCCTGACCCTCTCTCGCAACCTGTGTCTATCGTCCATGGTAGGTCTTCAAGACGACACCCTGTATCAGCACACAGCTGTTGTATATAAGTTCTAGCCGGTCGTCCTGCATTTGCTCATCCATGTGAAAGGGTCAACAGGAGTATGTCGCTTATGAGTTCATTCCCACTTCTCAAGCAGTGTCCCACATGTCTGGTTCGTCTAACTTGGATAGTTTTTGTGATGCCTGGTAGGTGGCCGTATAGCTACTGCTTTGTCGAGTGCTGCCTCCAGGACTTGTTCAATATTGTTTGCAGAATTCTTGTGTAGTTGCCAACAATTTTTTTTCCATACATTTAGTTAGCGTCCATGTAGTGCATCCATATAGCAGAATCGACTCGACCGCCACTTGGAAAAAAAACTACGTTTTATTTTATCTGTAAGGTCTGACTTCCATATGACCGATAGCTTATCAATAGCTGTCTATGCCTTTGCTAGTTGCGTGTATGCTGCAAAATTAGTAACAGAAGAAATATTTCGGTATTTAATGAAGGAATATTCCCAGGATCTGATGGCAAGGACTGATCATTTTTTGGTGACTTGATTAAGATTTTTATTCTTTTAAAATATTGTTATTTCTTAGAATTATATTATACTACACGGGAGTATTGCTGGTGTTTGCTCACGAAAGGCCTCAAAAGTTGTTGATCTTCATTGCTGTCAGAGCGAGGGAAGAAAATAACACACGCTATGGAACAGTTTGGTTTTATTGCTTTATTATATACGTTTACCGGTCCATTTT